>CM071792.1:14917041-15264773 GCA_036559045.1 Platycarya longipes | reverse complement strand
TTTTTTACTTATTGGAATTTAAAGGTGTGTTGGATTATTTTAATTTATTTTTAATTTTTTTAAAATTTTATATAAAATATAAATTTTAATATAATTTCTTAAAAATTTTGATATAAATTTTTAAAATTTTAATTCAATTTTTCTAAATTTTAAAATAATAAATATTATTATTCAATTTTTTAAATCTACCTCATTTTAACTCCTAATCCAATCAAAAAAAGATTGTAAATAAGTTTATAATAGTGAAATTTTTCCTCTTTGAACTCTCGGGAATGCAAATTCAATGTCAATTTAAATATGTGTATTTTTCTCTTCTTTTATTTTGAAATAAAAATATTATTTATTCTCATACACTGTACAGTCACACCAGATCATTATTGAAAGCTCCACACAATATCAATCAAGGCCAGTACAACCTCAACGGGTTGGGAAAGGATATTTTTCCTTAATAGAGGGTTTATTATTAAAATATATATATATATTTTTTTAAAAATCTGGTATTTACTAACTTTTTTTTTATAAAAAAAAATTATACAATATTTATATACTCCATCACTAAAAATATCATTTCTCATTTACAAATCGTACGAGATCCTCTCGTATCCAAACATAGCAAATATCTGCGTGTTTTCCTCTAACTATGAAATGGCTCCACGGTGATGCACCCATTTTGGTTCGCTGTTAACTAAAAATTCTTTTGACAAATACATGCATGAATTATGCTAAAGTTCTTGAAATTCCCCGATACCTTTTTTTTTAAAAATTTAGTAATTCAGTAAGTATTTTGAACGATATTATAATTTTATATTTAAAAAATTGTTTAAAGATGTAAAAAAAAAAATATATATATATATATATATATATATAAATAAAAAAGCATTCAGACTTTCAGAAAATTTTATCGAACTACGCCTAAAGTGAATGTCTATAAGCCGATCAGTGCAAACTGAAAAAACCGACCAGATCGAGTGGTTCGGCCTAGACTAAAATAGGGACCTATCTAACCCGGTCCATAGAGTAGGAATATTTAGTTTTCGGTATGATCCCAGTCCAGAGTTTTTTCATTTTAGATCGGATCGGACTGACTGAATTAGGAAAATGCATATTTAAAATTATTGTATATATTATTTATAGAATAATTGTATAATATAATCTTCATCTGACCTATCACCATAACAATATAAAATTTTCAATATGATACTAACAAATAATATTCTACCAATTAACTAATGTATAGTATGATCAATTAACTAATTATGTAGTAATTATATGAGTTAATAATGTAATTTTTAACTAATTTATTATCATTAACCATATAATTTTTTTTAATTGAGTTAGTTACTGTAGAAGATCAAATGATTTCAATTGAAATCACTATCGAAGATCAGAAGAACTGTTCCAGAAAAGATCCTGCTAAAGATCAAGAAATTAATCTTGCTATAACTACATGTAACCGAATAAAACACAGCTATTAAACCACAAGATTCTTGTTGATGTTTAGGGATAACACAACTGTATAGATGTTTAAATTACTATGTTTACGTGTTGCAAATATTTAGGAAATCGGTTACAAACGTAATTATATATACTGCATGTAAACTACAAGTAGAACAATTCAATATAAAGAATTTCTTCAAACATTTTCTATCTTATATTTCTTTACATGGTATCAAATTAGTAGTAAACATACAAACTTCTAAAAGCCATGTCTTCCTCATCTTTAGATTCCTCTACCACCACCAATACCCAACGTTTTCAATCTCCTCCTGTCCTCACTATGTCCAATCTAGCGAGTGTCAAACTCAGCCCCAATAATTACATTCTTTGGAAGGCACAAATAGTACCCTATTTTCGTGGCCAATACCTCTTTGGATACCTTGATGGTATTATTTCCAAACGTCCCAAATTCATCTCAATTTTTCATTCAAAAACTAGTGTAATCTCCAAAACACCCAATCTTGCTTACTCTCTTTGGATGCACCAGGATAACATTATTCTTAGTACACTTATGTCCTCTCTCATTGAAAGGGTGCTTGCTTAAGTGGTAAATCATACTACTTCATTTGCTGTGTGGCATATTTTGGATGAGAATTTTTCATCTAGGTCTCGTGCACGGACTATGCAGATTCGAACCCAACTAGCAACTGCAACAAAAGGCAACAAGTCTACCATAGAATATTTTCTATTTATTAAGAAACTTAATGATGAATTAGTTGTTGCATGACAACCTATGAGTTGTGAATATTTTATCACCTATGTACTTGTTGGATTAGGCCATGAATATGATAGCTTTGTTGCCTCAATCTCAGCTCGCACTAACAAGGTAACAGTGGAGGAAATATACTCGCTTTTACTCACAACAAAAGCAAGACTTTCTCGACACAAGCTTTTATATCCAGTTCAACCTACCCCTGTCAATGTTTCCCAACGACAATACCACCAATACCAAAATTGTGGCAAAGGAAGTTCTCGAGAAAGGGCATGCCAATCCTGATGGTCACAACTACTGATCAAAATTCATTAATCTGTCAGTTTTGTAATAAACTGGGACACTTAACTCGAAAATTCTATTTTCGATTTGATCTTTCTTATAGGATGCAAAACCAGAAAATAAACAAGCCATAGTCACTGCTCCTAGTAGCAATTGGGAAACGAAGGCATGCCGGCACTGGTGCAACACATCATGTCACTAATGATCTCAACAATCTGAACCTTTGAACGGATGGCTATTAGGGTACAGATCAAGTTCAAGTAGGCAATGACCAAGGTTTGCAAATCTCAAATATTGGTTCCTAAAAAATTTCCATTTCCAACTCTACCTTTTTTCTTAATCAAGTTCTTCTAGTTCCAGAAATTCAGAAGAATTTGCTATTTGTCCAAAAGTTTTGCGTTGATAACCATGTCTATTTTAAATTTCATGACAAATTCTTTCTTGTGAAGGATTACTCGAGAAAGGTCCATCACTAAGGCCATCTCATTAATGGACTCTACCAATTTACATCCCAATCTTGTTGTCTACAAGATTGGGAATGGGCCAGAGCTCTCAATGAAAGCACCAATTTAGGTTGATGGGGTCATCAGTCAAGACACCATATACCTAAGGTTCCTCCTTGCTTCGGGTTCCTCCTCAATGATCGAGAAGGACTCCTAACTTGATGTGAATCACGTGGGAGGGTAGGGTTGAAGTGGGGTTAAGGTATATGGAGCAAAGGGTAAGTGTTTAGGTGATGAAGGGTTCGTCTATGGGTGATTTTGTGTGTCACGGCAATAGGCTAAAGGTGTTGCACGAAAATGACTTTCTTTGGGGGATTGGATGGCCGAATATGGGGCTAGGGTAAGTGAGGGTTTCGGCCAAGTAAGGGTTTAGGAAAGTGAATTAGGGTTTGAGAATTAATGGAAGATATTTGGAGATGAAATCTGGAAAATCTGATGGAAATATATGTGACCCGTTTTGGTGAGTGAAGGGATTTGATTTGGTTTGACTTGGGGAATTGGGGATTTGATTAAATCAATTAGGGAAGTATTGAATAATCAAATAAGCTAGATGTCTCTCCAGATCCGAAGCTAGATACGAATCCAGATGTGAACGCCTGGACCTGTTCGAAAATAGATGACGCTAGTGAAGCATTCAAGTATAGAGCTGAGTTGCCAAACGAACATTGGGCAGATTCCCATTGTGAGCCAGGAAGTGCAGACGGAGTAGAAAGGGCCCGCAATGTTAGATGACTTAGTTTATCGTTCCTTATACCTTAACCATACAATACAACCATGTACTCTGCAACTTACTTATTATTCCTCCGTAAGTTTCCTTGAGATCAATACAGCATCCCTTTCCAGCAATCTATTAGATTTAATGAGGATGGAAAAATTGATTTTCGAGCTAGGCAAGTTGCCTTAGCCGAATGGGCTTTAGTCTGGAAAGTGGAATGATCGGTTTTTTGGCAAGGCGTTGTGTGTTTGGAGGGAAGTGGTGTGGCTGCTATGTGGGGACATTTGCAAGCTAAACGGCTAGAGTGGTGGTTTTGAATGGTTTAGATCTGGTTTGGTGAAGTAAATAAGGTAAAAAGAGCTAGAGTTTGGTAGGCTGAGTGTTAGAAAAGGCAAGGAGGAGAGGAATGGGCAACACACCTAACTAGGGAATTTTGGTGTTGTTGCCGTGGTCTCTAGGGATTGATTGGGGCCTAGCTAGGCTATTGTTTTTGGGGCAAGGGAAACTTCAATAAAGAAATAGGATTCGAACATCCAAGAAAATGGATGAACACTCCAAGAGGGCGAAAGAACAACGCCAATGCACAAACCAAGGCACTTAGTAGTCTCGGATCATACACTAGACCAACAACATTGTAATCACCATTTCTTCACTTGCTTTTCAAAAACACTCTCACACTCAACTCCCTTAGGGAATTCAAAACTCACAAGGGATGCTGAAATCTGAAATCCTCCCTGAACACGCACACCACACTACTATTCTCAAATCCAACAAGTGGTGTGGATTTGGCCTCACCAAGAACACTTACTTACACTCAATTCTTATAATTCACACAGTAGGTATGAAATTTGGCACTCAAACCAAGACACTTAAACACTCACTCACTCTTTTTGTGGTTTTTTCATAATCAGAACCCATAGAAAGGCAACTCCAATTCACTCCAAGAACAAAAGAACACACAAAATAATCAAGAACAACGAAATAATAATGAAATACCACACAATACTTTTATTGATACAAAGGTAGATGTGGATTGCTCCTAGTTCACGAATTACAATGAGATAATCAACTTCATGCGCAAAGCACAAATTTAGGTTTGAAGGAGGCCTCTAGGTCACAGACTCCATACACTTAAGGATTTCGGTCATTGTGCCTTGGGTTAGCTCCTCAATGACCATAAAAAAAATAAAGGAAAAAACAGCAACGAGAAGGACTCCATAGCTTGGTGTGGTTCACGTGGATGGTGGTAAGGGAATGAAGTGGGGTTAAGGAAATTATTGGAGAGCAATAAGGTTAAGTGTTTTGGTGATTGAAGGGCTTCGAGGCTATGGTGGGTTTCCTTGTGTGTGTACGAATTGGGGCTTAAGGCTTTGCACGAACATGACTTGCCTTCTGGGGGACTTCCGATTGGACAAATATGAGAGCTAGGGTAAATGAGATGTTGTCTCTAGGCCAAGTGAGGGTTTAAGAAAGTGGATTAGGGTTTGGGAATATTAAATGGAAGTTATTTGGTTAGATTGAAAATCTGAAAAAAATTTCTGGATCGGGAAAATAAAATTGTCGGCCGCGTGGTTTTGGTGTGAATTAGGGGATTTGATTTGGTTTTTTGACTTCGGGAATTGGCGGGTGGATTTGAATTAACTCCAATTACGGGAAGTATACTGATTAATCAAATAAGGAGAGAATTAATCACGATTTAACTGAGCGTGGAGGTGGAAGAGAGGATATTCGAAGCTAGGGTAAGGACTTGACCTTAGGCCCCGAATGGGTTTTATTTTAGAAACCGTGGGGTTATCAGTTTGGGCAAGTATTTGGAGGGGTAGAGCGATAGAGGTTTGAGTGTTGGGCTGCCTTTGGGGGGGTACTTGCTAGACCACGGTCTTTATGGTATGGTTTAAAGAGAGCTAGAGGTTAAGGTCTTAATTTAGTGAATGAAATAAAGGTTAATTTTCGATGGTAGGCAAGTTGCCTTACACGAAATAGGTCAAATCTGGAAAATAGGAAAATTGTTTTGGAAAGTCTTGTGTGTTTGGATAGAAAGTTTGGGGCTGCTTTGTGGGGACTGACCAGAGCTTGACCAGGGGTGTTTTAGGGTGATTTAGGTTTGATATTATCATGGAAATATGATAAGTAGGGTTAGGATTTAGTGGCTGGTTGGTGGGAAAGCTGGAGGGGCGAAATTGAGCAACACACCAACTAAGTTTGGTGTAGTGTTGTCCTGGCTTGTGTGGGCAGTATGGGGCTGTTTGAATATCGTGTTTGGGGCCAAGGGAACTTTAAGAAAATAGAATGAACACCCAAGAAAATAGATGAACACTCAAGGGAATGAAGGAACACGCCAACCACTTCCAATCTCCTAGTGGTTCGGCCAACATAACTCACACACACACTTCACTTTTTCTTCACTTGTTTTCAAGAACACTTTCTCGCTCACTCTCTAGGGCAATTTCAAAATTCACAAGGGTTGTAAAATTAAGAAATCCTCTTGACACACTCACACACACTTTCTCAAATCCACAAGTGGTGTGGATTTGGCCTCACCAAGAAACACTCACTCAAGAACACAAACACACAAACTCAAGAACATAAAGAACACTCCACAAGCGAAAACACCAAAGTGAATAAACCTCAAAATACTTTTATTAATCAAATGAAAAACAAGATAGATGTGGAACAAATCGATTTCACTAATTACACGGTTTGATCCTCTTCAAAAGAGATTTACGAATTGCACCCTTAAGAGGCCCAAGTGCTCGACAGCACCGAATGAAATCCTAACCACTATGGAGTGGCCGGACTAACCCTTTTCAAAGCAAATTCTAGTTTTCTCAATTGTCCAAAGATTGTTAAATGAAAGCCTAATGGTCCTATTTATAGAGCTAACAAGTTGGAAATCTCCAATAAGTCCCTAATCGAAATAAGTAAAAGACTAACACATCCTAATGTAATTTAAATCAATAAAAGAAAAGCAAGCATGATAGGCACCCAAGTGATGGTGTGGCCGTGGGTTGCATGTGTGGGCTATGGTGCTACAATGTCCACGAGTGGGCATGTCTGCACGGTGCGGTGGTGTGCAGGACATAGCTCTGTGCAGGGCCAACTGATGGGGGTCATGGCAGTGTGCCATGCATTGTCTTAGTGGTAGGCACAGGGTCAAGCCACGTCACTCGGGGGTGGCCCAGTCAAGGTGCTCGGGCGGTGGTCCTGTATGGCCCGGGCTGGATGCCGGGGTGAATGTGCATGCATGGCCCAAGCTAGTGGTCTGGGCACTGCTTCATGGCGCGGGCTGGGGTGCCTGCACGCTGGATGGCATGCATGGTGTGCATGCCACTGGCCTGCTCCGCAATGCATGGGCTGGAGCCATGCGCTGGATGGCATGCATGGTGTGCATGCCACTAGTTTGCTCCGCAAGGCGCATCTGGTGCCGCGCGCTGGATGGCGTGCCTGTGAAGACACGCCACTAGTCTCGCTAAGGTGTGGTGGGGCGCGCAGGGGTGCACGGTTGATGGGGCGCATGCACACACCAAGCGTGCGCGCAGGTGGATGCGCTGTGGGGCGCGCAAGGGTACGCACTGCATGCGCACGGCCAGTAGCCTCGCTGGGCGCCTGCTGCTTGTCAAGGCCTAAAACCAAGGCATGCATGCAGGCTAGCCAAGGGACTGTCGTGGCCCTCAGGTGGCTGAGTCAAGGCATGATCCTGGGCAATCCTCCTAGGGATTCTAATATTCCCCCTCCCTTCAAGCACATCTTTGCCCTCAAGGATCAAGTGTAGATACCTCCTCGCCATGTCATCATAGTCTTCCCAAGAAGACTCTTCCCTTGGCAATCCTTGCCAATGAATCAATACCTATCAAACCTTCCTCCTATGCCTCCCTCTTGTTACTACTCGATAATCACGCACTTCCCTTGGTTGTAAAAGCATCATGCCTTCCTCATCAAAGCTAGGAAGGTCCTCAACTATATGCTTGGATTCTCGATCCTCTTCTTCAACAAAGTCAATATGGAACACTGGATGCAAGCTTCACTGATGGAGGAAGCTGTAATCTGTAAGCCACATCCCTTATTCTTCCCACAACTCTGAAGGGACCATAGTACCTCTTTGATAGTTTTCAAGCTCATCTTCTTCCTCAGGGTCTTTTGCCCAACATGGCTGTAGTTTCATATAAACATAGTCACCCACATTGAACTCTACAACCCGTCTCCCTTGATCATAGTACTTTTTCATCCTCTCTTGAGCTCTTTCTCGACCTTGACCAAGATCCTCATCCTGAGTCAACAACTCTTGCTCAACCTCATGGTTCCTTGGCATCTTTTGCTCATAAGTCACTAGCATAGGCGGCGGCCTCCCATAAACTACCTAAAATTGACTTCTCTGTATTGATGCATGAAAGGTAGTGTTGTACCAATACTCAGCCCATGAGAGATATTCTCCCCATCTTGTCTGCTCCTCGTGGCAATAGCACCTCAAATACTACTCTAGGGTCCGGTTAACCACTTCCATATCTGTCCAGCGGTCCTGAGGATGATATAAAGAGCTAGCTTTCAGTTGACTCCCCTATAACTCAAACAGTTTCCTTCCAGAAAGTGCTCATGATACACTCTATCTCTGTCTGACACAAATGCTCTTAGGGAACCCATGTAGCTTCACAACATTATTAACAAAAGTCTTGGGCTACACTCTTGGTGTAGAGTAAGGGTGCTTAAGGGGAATGAAATGGGCATACTTACTTAGTCGGTCTACAATCACAAAGATCACATCATGCCCTCCACTAGTCGGCAAATCCCTCAATAAAATCCATTGACAAGTCCTCCCAAATTTTGTTTGGAATTGCCAATGGTTGCATCAATCCGGAAGGTGGTCTTGTGTCATACTTAAACCTTCTAGCATGTGTCCCACTCAGCTACCCTTGTCTTCACATCCTTCTTAAGTCCTCTCCCAATAGAAAAAAGTTTTTCAATCGAATGTAAGTCATCAACCATCCTGAATGTCCACCCTCTTTACTACAATGAAAGTGATCAATGATTTCTCTTCTCAAATTGGGTACATCGAGAACATAGATATAGTTCTTGTAGTATATCAATCCCTCTTTAGTCTTGTAGTTCACTACCTTGGGCATCAAGAAGCTCAATGATTTCCAAGGCACGGGCATCCATGCGTGTGGCCTCTCTAATCTTATCCCATATCCTCCCATTCGGCTCCACTCAATGCCATAAGTTTGGATCTTTTTCTTCATAAACTGTCCACAACAAAGATGTGTCCTTCACTGATTAAGGCCGAGCCTGTCTTCACTTCTTTAGACGGTTAAAAACTGCCCATGTGTGCTTCTTGGTTCCCATCTTGAATTCTATGGTCATCTTCTCATAATCATTCACAACTCGACCATTGCTTTTAAACCAAGCATTGTCCAAGACAAGGTCTAGACCCACCAAAGATAACACATGCAAGTCGGCTTTGATCTTTACCCCTTGCACATTCATCTTCACTTCTTGAACCATGGATTCACACACTAAGCTTGTCTCCATTAGCCACTTTCACTTTAAATGAATCAATAGGGCTCGACTTTAGCCCAATATTGTGCACAATGTTGGTGTTAATGAAATTATGAGTGGATCCACTATCCACCAAACATAGACACCTCATGTTTCCCCACCCATGTCATTAACTTTATTGATGTAGGTGTTTGCACACCAGTCATGGCATTGATGGAGATCTCAGCCTCTTGGTCTTCTTCACTGTGTTCGGCCTCCACAGCCTCTTCCTCATGGCTTGAAGCTTCCTCATGCTCATCATCTTTCAAGCAACACAAACATCTTGGCCGAACCACACTTGTGTTCCTTAGACCATTTTTCTTCACATTTGAAGCATAACCCTTTTTTATTCTCTCTTGCACTTCTTTCTCTAAATAGCTTATTGACTTCATTCGGCATAGACTTGGAAGTGTTCTAATCTATTCCTTACCCTTCCAAGGAATTTTGGTCTGCAAAGTATTGTTGGTTTTAGTCTCCATTTCCTTAGTTGGGCGCGTTCTCCAAAGAGTAGCTCTTCTCTAGTATCTCGGCCACTCTCATGGCCTCTTGGATGCGTGTGGGTTGCTTCAACTTGACCTTCTTGGTTAACCAAGGCTTGAGACCATCAACAAAGGTCCCAACAAGAGCTTCCTCGAACCATCCCCTCACCATGGTTTGCAATTGCCGAAACTCCTCAATGTAGTTCTTCACTTCTTTTTCTTGTTTCAATTTTGCCAATTGTCTATGATGGTTAATAGTTGGTGAAGGGCACAATCATCATGAAAGGCAAGGCCACAATGAGAGAAGAAACAATGATGATCATGTTAGTGAGAGAGATGGAAACCGGGCTCATGAACCGGAGACCCCGAAGGCCTAAAGTAGAGTTTCCAAGATTTAGTGAAGGTGACCCTTATGAGTGGTTGGACAAAATGGACCACTACTTCCACACATACGATGTGCCTAGAGACGAGCAAGTGTCTACCGAAATTTTGGTAGGGGCCTTGGTCTAGCCCCTAACTAACACGAGTCATCCTCTATGTACGTCTCCTCTAATGACCGCGCAAGTTTTCCTTGGTTGGTTGGTTGAGGCACTTTTTCCTACTTTCTTGAGTTCCTAGGGTAATGGCTATGGTGTTTAAGAATAGGTTTGGTTTGGGTAGAGAGATGTGGTGGTATATGTGGTAGATTAAGGTTGAAATGGTTTAAGGGGAGGTTTTTTTGGGTAGGCTTAGGTGTTAAGGTTCTTTTGGTAAGGCATATGGGTCATATGGTGTAGTTGGGCTACGGTTTTAGTGATGACTAAAGGGGATTTCGAGATTGGGATTAGGTTAGGGTTTGGGACTGTAATTTGGCTATGGAAAGGAAATGTAAGACCAATCCTTGATTAATTGGGGATTGAGAGGTGATAGGGTTGAGTGGTGGTCGAGTATGGTAGTTGGGTAGTGTGATTGGCCTTAATTGATAGATGAATGAGCATGATGGGTTTCAGCTAAGGTAAGTTGGTAGGAGTGTCTTGTTGATTGATTGAGAATTGGTTTGGAATTGATTGATTCAATTAAGGGAATGATTGACTAATCAAATTAGGTAGAGAAGATATGATTGGGAAATATAAGGGATTAGAGTTCGGCTATGTATGAGAATGAGATATCTTGTGATGATTGATTGGGTGGCCGAGTAGGGTATTGATGGGAATTGATTTGTTTTTGATTTAGATTTGGTTGGATATGTTTGGAAGGATAGGATATTTGATTGAGTCAACTAATTTAATAATTGACCAATCACATATGGAAATGAAAGATATGGTGGTTGTTTATGGCAATGTAGGGTTTTCGGTTATTGTTATGTGATGATAGTCACGACATTGGGGCTAGAGGGGTTGCACGAAAATGACTTGCTTTGGGGGATTGGATGGCAGAATATGGGGCTAGGGTAAATTCGGGTTTCGGCCAAGTAAGGGTTTAGGAAAGTGGATTAGGGTTTGGAAATTAAATGGAAGATATTTGGAGAATGAAATCTGGAAAATCTAATGGAATATTTGTGGGCCAATTTTGGTGAGTGAAGGGATTTGATTTAGTTTGACTTGAAGAATTGGGGATTTGATTAAGTCAATTAGGGAAGCATTGATTAACCAAATAAGGAGAGAATATTCAGATTTGATGAGGTGGAAGAAGTGATCTACACGGGAAGTCTTCATGACACAACCATAAGGTTTCATTCATCCTCAATTTCAAAATCATGTTTGTAAATTACAATAAATTAACTGTATGGCCTGCGGCCAGCTCTAAGAGTTTGGTTTTCTAAACTTACAGACAAGCTTAGGTCACTACAATTTCATGAAAGTAAAGCTGATACATCATTGTTTCTTTTTAAAACAAAAGCTGTCACTATTTATGTTTTAATCTATGTGCATGATATATTAATAATCGGATCAAGTTTAGCCATCATTAACCAAGTTATTCATATCTTGAAGAAAGACTTTACTGTCAAATAATTGGGGCCACTTAACTGCTTCCTTGATGTCGAATAGGGGTGGGCTCAGTTTTCGACTCCGACTCTGGCTCTTGTCGGAGCCCAAAATGGCCTCCAACTCCGACTCTGAAATGGAGTTGGAGTTCGACTCGAATCGGAGTTGGAGTTTCAATCGGAAGTCCGAATTTCGACCTCTGATCGGAATCCCTTACTCTATTGTTGACGACATCCATAGGTTCCATACCACCATCAACTTCATACCAAGAATTCAAAGAAAATGTACTCCTCCACTAATAAAGAAAATGAGCAAATCCTAAATATTACAAATATATCTCGATCAAGATGAATATGAATTTTAGAAAGTATTGTTCGGCATTTCCAAGAGTTATGGAGGAGGAGATTCTGATGTGAATTCATCCAAGGAGAGAGTCCGAGGGATACTAACAACGGAACAGGTGAAGGACCCCTATTCCGATCGTCGATCATGCTTCTCGCCGAGAACACAAAATGACCAACAAAAAAATGAGAAATATACCATCCATGCCACAAGAATGGTGTAAGAGAACGAAGACAGAGATGTACCAGAAGTTCTCGGCATCGACAAAACCAGGTTTGCTAGTCTAATAAAGTACAAAAATAGAGAGATGGCTGGAGCTACAAGGGGGGGGGGGCGAAGAGAGAACATAAGGAAATGTTAATGTTAGCCTAGCCTAAGCTGGGTTAGGGTTTATGCACACAGAGATTTTGAGGGATTTGAATATATACCGTTAGATGAATATGATTAGATACCAACCATCTGGAACGACGTTGTTTAAGGCAGTCAGGTGTCGAAGATTTTAAAATAAGGCAAAAGCAATGATGACTCACAAACTACTCCTCAAAACTACTACAGGACTCCCGAACGCCAGTGATCTAGGAATTATTTGAAAAATTTAAACCACTCAGGTCATTTAAGCATTTGTTACTTATTTTACTTAACATATAATATATAAATCTTCTAAATGTGCGGCAGTTCGGAGTCGGAAGGTCCCCGGAAGGAAAAAAACAAAAAAAACCCCCCCATTGGGCTCCAGCTTTTGAACTCAGTCTGAATTCTGACGTTCTGGAGTCAGAGCCGCTCCGACTGATCCGAACTTCCGACTCCTAGCAGAGCTCGGAATCAAGAACAGAACCTAGTGGCACTGGCCGAAAGTTTGGAAGTCCAGAATTTGTGCACCACCCCTAATGTCGAACCACGTCAAATGCCGAGAAGGTATATATCTCACAACACAACAAAACACAAATACTTAGTTGTTTTATTGAAATTTGCTCAAAAAAGAGCAACATGGAATCAAGCAAAACGTTGTAGATCCGAAGTTGCCTATCAACTTGATATCTCATATTCAACAGATGGAAAATCAAGTACCAAAACCCACTAATGCCAAATCTTATATAGAATTAATGGTTGGAAGTAATGCCAATCTTTATAACTAACTTTCAATAAAAAAACCCTTACATTTTTCCTTGGAAACACACTAGCAAGCTGTTTATCGAAATATTTCATATATCCTCAAATATTTTGTTTCCCCAACATGTTTGTTAATATCAAAAAGCAGCACAATCTTGAACTACTTCAGGCATTCTTCCACGACACGGATTGGGTCAGCAGATTCCGTGATGATAGAAGAATTAGTGGGAGCGCATTGCAAATTTCGAGAGCACACACAAACACCTTGATCTCATAGGAGCTGTAAGCCGGCACAACAACAGTGGCACGATAGCAGCAATGGGGCTGTAATACAAAAGCATGTAGCAAACAACCAGTTCGGCACACTAAGCCAATCTAATATGGATAATAATCAATTTTAAACAAATTGGACCCTGGGGAAAATTCCAATTTGGCAAACCCACCTACTCCTTTAGAGGTGCGAACAAATATTGGTGCCACGCATTAATCTTACATTAAATTCGGTGTTTTCATTCTAGAACAAAACACAAAGAGATAAAGACTTTATTTCCCCCTTTTATTTGAGATCAAGTTAATCAAAAACAATCAAAAGTTTCTAGTTCATTTTTCAAGCTCAATGACCTGTTGGCCGGATGCATTATACAAAAGCCATTATCACCAAAGAAATATTCAAATATGTCAAGAACAATTTGAATGTTAGGGATCTTCCCCTTCAGATTGAGGGGTCGTGTAGAAGATCAAGTGATTTTCCGGTTTCATTGCTAAAGGATCAGGAGAATCGTTCCAAAAAAGAAATCCTGCTAAAGATCAAGAAATCTTGATCCTCCTGCTATACTTGCATGTAACTGGAGATAACACACTCTACAATTAAATCCCACGAGAATCTTGGCTGATGTTTTAGGATAATTCAATCAACTTGTATATCTTTTTTTTTAGTGAAGAGTCAGGACCACATGTTTAGAAGTGGTCCTCGATCCTAAGTTTATTCAAAAAATTCTTATTTATGGTTCGAAGGAATATTATGAGTAACATTTTTGCACTTTGAGAGGGTTACAAAATAATAAAATAAAACCCCACCCAAGTTTCCTAAACAAACTTATTCTCAAAGAACATAGAATTGACCCAAAACCAAAACAAAGTCAAAAGCCAAAAAATCCTCAACCAATAACCAAAACAATAATAAAAGACAACCAAACATTAAAAATTTAATGCAAGGAAAACCACTTCTATCCAATCCTAAGAATGCCTCTTAAACAACTTGGTAGCTCATCTCTCATCCACAATGTTTTGCATGTCATTCCTTCTTCACCTTGCTTTTGCCAGAAAATCTGCTTCTTGACTAGCTTCTTTATACAGATGTCAAAATAGAGAAAGAGCCGAACATCACGTAACCACATTCATAGTTTCCTCCCAAAATTCTCATAAATACCATACCAAACCATTTGGCCAGAGAACCCTATTAACCACTACTATTTGAGTCATCATCAATTCCAAATTATAGAAACCCGTCTCTTTACAAAGCAAAATCCCAACATGTAATGCTCAAAAAGCTCTGACTCATAATTAGTTTATTGGCCAAACAAAACTGAAAAAAACCTCCCTTCAAGCACTCCAAGGCACGTCTCGGATTGGTACCAACCACCCCCCATATGATCCCATATTACCCCTACAACTTTCATCCACATGTCAAGCTTGACAAAACCTTGGAGAAGGTTTCTTCCAAGCCACTAAACATGGAAATTCTTGTATGCGTTTTTAGCTCCATAACTGAATAATGTCAATTCTAATAAAATCCGGCTAGCTTAGAGTAGAAACCATACTCACTACTCCTTGCATGTCCGGCAATCAATTTTTTTAAAGGGAGCCAAACTTTCATAGATCTCCACGCCATATCAACATATTCATTTCCACCCCTCCATAAGCAATATTTACATCGGCATTGCCACAACCTTCCAAGTAATAAGCGTCGACAAAATACCAGCCAATAAACTTTTATAAGAAGACTATTTTTCCAAGTTGTAAACCAATGAGAAACTCTACCTCACCAGGTTACTAGAATGCATGAAAAGGAGATCTACAGCCATCGTTTGCTCTCTTCCATATCCTTGAAGCAAAATCCCCCAAACAAAGAATATGAATCAGTAGTCTCAGTCTTCCCTATTCAAACAACAATCACAGCTTAATGCTAGATGCACCCCACATCTTTGCACTCTAAAATTGACTGGTAAGCAATTGAAACCTAGCCCTTCTACAAGCGATAATGACATTTTTTTTAGCAAAAGTTTATGCCAAATCCATTGCAATACTCGGAATGTTAGACTACTTCACTCGGTGGTGGGGTTGGGGGTGGTGGGGGGGGTGGGGGGGATCTCCCAGGTGCAGCTAGTCGAAAAAACACATGTTGAAAGCCGGCTTCCAAATACAAACATCTTCCCCTTATCTCCAGTGTCGTATTGAAGAAATAATTTCCTCCAAAACAATCCATAAACCCAACTAGGTTCTCCCAACTTATTTACATCCTAGGTTCTCCTTAATCCAGCAGTTATTATTCAAGAGTTTCGACTATTCAATATCAGCAATTTCTCAAACAAAGTGGCCCAAACCCTATCCCATTTAACAAAGCAAAAAGGATGCCAAACCATCTTGGATTTTTGCAGTAAACATTATCAAATACTATCGGAAGAACTTGTATCACCCCCCTCCAAAATTCTCAAACATGTTGAATCATTCTTAGCAAAGAGAAATATGGCAATTTTTCTCACATACTTTGTTTTGAAAAATTGTTCCCACAAATTATTCAATGTGAACAATTACACACACATTTCATAAAGAGAGAATCTTTGAACCTCCTTAAATTTCTTTAAACCCCAAACCCCCCTCAATGGTTTGCCATAATATTTATGCCTAAGAAAAACCATTTCCTTTTGTCCTAAACCATTTTATTTCTCCACAAAAGGAAAGTTGGACAGCACCTAAAAATGAGAGATCTTTGAACCTCCTTAAAATTACTTTGGACCCAAACCCCACCTCAATGGTCGGCAATCACATTTTAACTTAAGAAAAACCATTTCCTTTTGTTTCTCCGTTACCATTTATTTCTCCCCAAAAGAAAGTTGACCAGCAGCTGTATTTAAATTTTTTCAAAGAAACGCAAAGGAAATTTTAAAACATCCAACAAGCTTGTTAGCATGCATGATAGAACATGTTTTTCAAAAGAACTTAAAACGGCCCCCTTTGGACAGCAGTTTCATCTTCCATCTCCGCCACATTATTACGAATTTTATTCATCAAAGTTCTCCAATGATCTAGTTGTAAGCCTATCAATCATAAGCGTAACCCAAGATAAATAGTTGGAAATGTACCCTCAATAAGGCCAGGATCTTCTAAGCAATTCTAACTTGTATATCTGTATAGACGTTTAAATTACTATGTTTACAGTGTTACAAATATTTAGGAAATCAGTATAGAAATTTAATTATATATATTTGCATTTAAGCTACAAGCTGAGCATTTCAATATATAGAATTCCTATAAATATTTTCTATCTTATATTTTTTTTTACAGTTACATAATCTACATTAGTAATTTTACTTAATTTTAATAATTTTAATTAAATTTTTTTATTAATTTATTTTTTTTTAAAGGAAACAAAAATAAAAAATAATATTACCTATGACCGGTCCCGATCCGATAAAAAAAAAAAAGTGATGGACCACTCATATCAGACCGATTTATATACCTAAATATGGACGTATCACCAATACGTATACTTAGTAAACAAACACTCCAATTTCTTCAGACGCAAAAAAATCAATAGACATGGCCCTGAATTATGAGCCAAGTTTTCTGGATGAATGAGACCCTGAGAAAAGTAAACTCCTTGAAGTACACGGTATTGGTGTTCCCCATCTGCCACCGAGAAAATGCCTAAACCAAAATGCTCATATTCTTAATGGGATCCATCAACAATAATACGACCTTATCCCATCCATCCATCCATCCATGCCATCCATCAAGAGAGAGAGAGAGATAGAGAGAGGGTCATTTTGTAACTCTCGCCCATCTAAGCCAAACCATCCATCACAACGATATTATTACGATACTTATCTCCTATCTACAAGCATGCTCATCTTCTTTTCCTTATTTTTATTGATAATGTTGGGGATTACAGCAGAACTGTTTATGGCACTGTCTATGTTACTGTTTAAGTGAGGGGGATGCGCCTGAGTGGCTGCGTGCTCCCCTCATTTCTCTTTTTATTGAATTATAATTTCTCTGATAAATAAATTTGTATTTTTAATTCTCACCTGATCTCCTTTGCTACTGGAAGAGTAAGATATCAAGGAAGGTTTCGCAACAGTTTGAATTTGGAACATAATTGAAAATTTCAAATTCCTAATTGATATTTTTTAAAATTCTTATATAAAATATAAATTATAATACAACATCTTCAAAATTTTAATTTAATTTTTTTAAATCTTAAAATAATAATAATAATAATATTTTTTTAAATTTTTAAAACTCAGGTTTTAGAAACTTGTTCCACTCATACCATGTTTTACTTGTTTGACACTACACAGTGCTAGAATGAGCTTGTCCGATAAAGATTATTTTTTAATGTTATGATTAATCATTTTTTTATATTTTTAAATATTTTTTAAAAAATTAAAAAATTCCTTTCTTAAACATTAAATTAAAAAAAAAAAATTCATTTTTTTCATAATCAAGACAAATACTCGAAAATTTTGGTCAAGTATTTAAAACATTTCTGTATCTCATTCTTTGTTTTTTTTTTTCTCAAATAATTATCTCAAATAAATATTTTAAATTAATCTTTAATTTCTTTAAATTAATCGTTATTATTTTTTGAAATTAAATTATTATAATAATTTTTGTAAGAATTTTGAATAAAAAATAAAAAATAATTTAAAAATTATATTATAATAATATTTAAATTTCATAATAAATTTTATCTAATTTTCTTAAAATTAAATAAATAATAAATTTAAATTATTTTATTAAATTCACAAATTATTTTAAATATTATTCATAAAATTTCTATTCTTCATATCGTTGCATCCCTAAACGCGCTCCGCCCTGCACCAGCGTGGTTGACTTGGGGTCAAGAAGACCCCTCACGACGGGCAAATGTCTTTGCAATTTTCAGCGGTAAGATCCAGGCTTGGCTTTTATCTCTATCTGTTTCCTTGTTGATTTCACAAATTAATTCTGCAAATCTTGCACAATTTCGAAGTGGAAGAGATTCTTTTCATCAAAATGCTTTCCCTCAATCCTTTCTTTCTTCCCGAGTCGTGTTACTTCTCATGCTTTGGCTCCCTCAGCCTGACCACTCATGCCGCCGGACCCAGATCCACTCTATCACATCTGTTGCAAACACTACCTTCTCCCAAAATAGTTCCCCCCCTCTACAATTCCAGTCTCAACTCCCTCCGTCTCTTCCCTCTCCTCCAACGGGGTCACCCGCAACATCGAATTCTACAACACCACCCTCCGGCCGGAACTCCTTCCGACAATCCTAAACAGGCCTTTTTCTCTGCCGCGGCTATGACACTTCCCCAAAAGTGGCCAAGCATGCGTGGCTCTGCCGCGACTAAAGAGCTCGCTAGAAAGTGTTTCCCAAGGATAAGGTTGCTGTTATTTGGTACGACGAGTGCATGATTCGCTACTCCAACGAGTCTATGCTTCTCCAACGCGACCGTAAGGCCTGGAGTTTTATCTGTGGAACACGCAGAACGTCACGAAATAAGGACCTGATTTAACCGGCAGGTGAAACACGACGATGACTGAAGTTAGCAAGTCGGGTCTTCGAACTTTTCAATCGATGAAAAAAAATTTTGGAACCAATCAAACGAAGACTTGTCCGACTTTTCAAAGACCTGTACATCCTTGTAGCAGTGCAACGCCGGAACCTCTCTAGCGCCGAATAGCAACCGTTGTCTACAAACAAGCTTTCAGCCGCCTTCCGAATTGTTGTGATGGGGGGGGAAGCAAGGGGGACGGGATCTGTTTCCCTAGTTGTAATTTAGGTACGAATTGTACAAATTTTTAAACGCCCGGGATGCACCTACTACCCTACGCTCCTGCCGCCAGGGCCTGCATTTCCAACTACCACCCCTCCGGATGTGGATCCAAAAGGTAAACCGCTGTTTTTCATTCTCCAACTATTATTATTTATTATTGATTAATTTATTATTGAGTTTTTTTTTTTTGAGATGAATTTATTATTAGGTGAAAGTCTTACGAATTCGCTCGGACGGCGGTCTGCATACTAACTTTTTTCTTTTTTTAAAACAAAATCTCCTTACATTTCTACATGTCTGTTTAAAAATATGATATTATTCCTTTATTCTCCTTTAATGTTATACTTAAAAAATTCTGAGGACATGCGTGTGGAATTTTTCTTATACCATAAGTCTTTTATTACTCATTCATCTTAAATTGTAATTATTATTATTTTTTAAAATTTTGTTTATTTTATTCTTGAATGTATTCTATTCATTTTTTATATATTTTATAATTTAAAAAAATTAAAAATTAAAAAATTAAAAAATTATGTATGTTGTATGTTTATACAAGACGTATAAATATAATTTTGCGTATATTTAAGAATTACAAGTGTTATCGAAAATATTATTTAGACTATCTATATTATTATTTATGAATAATTTAGTGTTATTGTATAAATTATTTTACCATCGTGAATTTAGGTTTTTTTTACTTATAGGAATGAAACTAAAATTATTTTTAAATTCATTATTATAGTTATTTTAAATTCTTTTATATAAAATATAATAAAAATTTAATTTTTTTAAATTCTCATTTTACTTTTTCATAATCTTTTTAATAAAATTAATATTAAAAAAGTAGTTTATAATAATATATATTTTTTACCTTTATATTATTTATATTTCATCTATAAAAATAAATTAGCCTTTCAACCTTTATGCTAAAAAAAAAAACAAATTTAGATCCACTCTTTAAAATATAGGAAAGTTAGGTACAAACGTGGAAAGCCCTTGCCTAGATTGTTGGGGTTGCAATTATGAGTGATGAACAGATAAAAAAATACAATAAAATTATAATATAAACCATTCACTTATTTAATTCCCTTCGGCCATGTCGACTTTTGAAAAATTACTCTAATTTGAAGTCCCTGGCAAGTGGACAAAAGTATGGAGTAAAAATTGTCTTAAGTCTATATTGATTTTTATTTAGTCCGACGATCTTTAGTCTATTATAAAGTTTCGGTGCTTGTTATAGATTGAAAATTGTGAAGAAATGAGTTGTGGAATAATAAAAAAGATGAGATGATTGAGATAAAATTAAAATATTTAAATGAGTGAATTGAGATGAATTAAAATTATGAAATAAAATTATGAATAATAAAATTGAGTTTATTAAATAGACAAGGCCTTTACTCAACCCGAGTTTTTTTTTTTATATTTTGTTTGACGTTTTTCATGGTGCTAAAGCGTCTAATTCATTAGTTTTTATTTGTTTAAACTGTAAAAAAATTAAAATTTTTTCAACTATGCTGCTTTTCCCTTTGTGTGTGTTTATTTCTGCGTAATGGTCTCTGGAGCAGTCCAATCACAGTCTCATTCACCCAGACTTTTTTTTATTTTTAATCCAAAAAGTAGGTCACAGACTCACATGTTAAAACCTGATTCATTTGTCAATTTTATTAAAAATATTTTTAAACTTATAACGGGATATGGTCTACTGTAACTACAAACACAGTCACGAGATTTACAATGATAAACAATACAAGCACCCATATATATATATATGATAAGGAAAAAATGAAAAGAAATAATCGGTGTGCAGGCTTCACACTGGTTTGTGTGAAAATAGATCAAAACTTATACAGCAATTACAAAAAACCAAAACAAAAAAACTATAATAAATCCAATAAAACATCCAAAGACTTGTATTAAAAAACCGGCACCCAATAAAATAAAGAAATTAACATCTCAGACTCATTAACCAAGACATCGCAACTACTGTTTAGCAGGAAAAAGTAAAATCTCAACAACCACGATAGTCCCCATTGTTGCTCCAATTGCTGTCGCCGTGCTGCTTATTCATTGTTGGCTGCTGTTTCCTAATTAGGAGAGGTAGAAAGAAGTCCGATGCAGGAAAAGGAAACAATGGTAAGAAGAAAGAGAACAATGGTAAGGTGTGTGTATATATAAATATATATTAATGTTTCTTAGCTATGATCGGCTTCTATGTTTTCGTGTGTGTAATTTTACTGCATGCTGCTCTTTGAATTTCAATCTCTTACGTTTATTGTTTGCATTTGTAGCTTTAAATGATTTTACGACTATAGAGTCCTTGCAATTTGATTTTAGTACAATTGAAGCTGCGACGAACAAATTCTCCGACAACAGCAAGCTAGGTGAAGGTGGATTTGGTGTGGTTTACAAGGTATGGAATTGCTTTACATTGCTTGGTTTCTTTCTTTTCAGTAATTCTATTATCACTTCGTCGGGATAAGAATACTTCATCAAGTATAGTATATTTAAGACTTACAACTATCAAACTATGAGTGATTTGGAGTTCACATTTTTATTTTATTTTTTTATTGGAATTGTAACAAATTGTGCAAAGTAAACTGTTGTAAAGATTGAAACGTTGAACATTTTCAGGGTACGCTTTATAATGGACAAGAAATAGCTGTGAAGAGGCTTTTCAAAGAGATCTGGACAAGGTGTAGAACAATTTAAGAATGAGGTTGTATTGGTAGCTAAGCTTTCAACACAGGAACTTAGCGAGGTTATATTGGGATTTTAGCATAGAAAGGCAGAAAAGAAAAGTTACTCGTTTATGAATTCATACCCCCAACAAAAGGCCTTGACAATTTCCATATATGGATACAAAAATGCCCCCCAACCGTGCATATATCAAATGTTCTCGTGACATGTTGATTAGAATTGTAACTTTCTGAAAGATATATAAATATAATATATATTAATCTATCGCTAACACGATAATTATTCTGATGAACTTGTAGACCCTCGAAAGACAAAGACAACGGAATGGTCCAAGCGTTACAAGATTATAGGCCGGAATTGCTCGAGGAATTCAATATCTTCATGAAGATTCTCGACTCAAAATTATACATCGTGATCTCAAAGTCAGCAATATATTGTTTAGATGCCAACATGAATCCAAAAAATTTCAGATTTTGGCATGGCGAGGATTTTTGGAGTTGATCAAACTCAAGGAAACACAAGTAGGGTTGTTGGAACATAGTAAGCTCCAAACCTTTTCTTTTGTTTTTCATGATCAGAAATACAAGGCAAACTCAATGTTTTTCCCCAACATCAATATATCGCTTAAATCTTAACAACATAGGTAAAAGTGGACTCATGCTCGTTAAAAACCATAATACATAGTATTATGTGAGTAGGTTAAAAGAAAATCTTGTTGTTCTTTGTGTGCTGGTTTGGCAGTGGCTAACATGTCTCCAGAGTATGCAATGCATGGAGAATTTTCTGTGAAGTCAGATGTTTTATAGTTTTAGGCCGTCCCTTGATTCCTAGAAATTATCAAGTGGCCAATAAGAACAGTACTTTCCTATGAATCAGATGGTCGCTGAGGACCTCTTGACCTATGTGAGTTTTGCACTAATTGTAATCTTTTATTTTTTCCTTTTCTTCACGAATATCATTTTTGCACTACATTATAACAAGAATTAAATGCAGGCATGGATACATCCATTGGAGGGATGCGTACGGCCCATGGAATTGTTTGGATCCAGTTTTGGGAGATACTTATTCAAGAGACGAAGTCATGAGAATGGTTTCCATATTGAGGTTATCTATGTGTTTTCAGGAAGATCCGGCCGGACAGACCGACCATGGCGTCAATAGTTCTCACACTCAATAGCCAATCTGTTTACACTGCAAGCACCTCAGCAAGCCTGCATTTTTTTCCTTCGCATGTAAAACATGACATGCCAACAAAGGTTCTGGAATCAGGTTCAAACCCAATAGCGCATCAACGCCAATGTCAGTCAATGAAGCATCCTTTACCGAACTATACCCTCCGATATTTATATATAATGCATCCAACTTGAGGGATCTTCTGCTTGCAGTCCTGCAGTATATGAACTTACGCAAATTATGTTCCAATGGTTTCCAAGTGCTGTAGTAAGTCGTACATGGTCTTTTGTTCAAACTTCTCCCTTCTGTATGTTTGGAGTATGTCATGCTAATTAGCAATGTCAAGGTGTTGAGCATGAATAAGGTGGGAGCTTGGCTTTCTGTCACAATAGATAAGGTCTATAATATAATTTTGATTTCCCAAATATATATAAATTATATTTTGGCTACACAGTGTGCAAATGAATGTTGAAGAATTAAGCATGGCGATCGATTGCAACTTCAATAACGTTATCAGTCCATCCGACGGAAAATCAAAACTTAGAAAATTCAAACTCATTATTACACCATTTTCAAATTCTCATATTAAAAATACAAATTTCAATAAAGATTTTTTAAATCTCAATTCAAAATTTTTAAATTTTTAAATTTTTAAATAATAATAATATTTTAATTCAACATTTTTAAAATTCATCTTAGTTGAAACTTATCTCAACTCAAAATTCAAAAAGAACTGGGAGTCATTGTGATTTAGTGAGTAAAGCTTGGAGAAATATACAAAAAATATTTTTTTATTTCACAAATATAATTTTCATATATTTCTTTTCTAAACATTAGTTAAACACTAAAATATATTTTACTTTCAAATCTTCAACTTTTTGCATTATATAGTTTGCCTAATTTACAACTTTTTTTCAAACTATTAATAAAACAACTATAAAAAATACAGTTTTTTTAGATTTTAACATAAAAATAATATTAAAAACTAATATTCGAATGATTTTTTTTTAAATTTTATAGTATTTTTTCATTCAAGTTTTTTGCTTTCATTATTCAAAATTTAATAAAATATTGTAATGCACACTATTTAATTAATATTCACATATATTTTAAAATATTAGAATCTTGTTTATAAAAAGAAGATTTTTTGTGGGCCTGGAGGTTTAGGCTAATAAGTAATATGCCACTTTTTAGCTGACTATTCACTCAACTTTTTCTACGCATTAGATTAGCCATCCTCATTTTTTATAAATAATAAACTAATATTATTTTTAATTTTTTTTAATCTACTTAGTGAGATGCTTATAAAATAAGATTAGATGAGATAATTTGAATTAATTATTCATTGTGTTTTGGAGAAAATGAGAGAGAAAAAAATTGAATAAAAGATATTATATATTTATAATATTGTTAGAATATAAATTTTTTAATATTAGTTTTATTTTAATATTTGAAAAAATATTTTTTTTAATTTTTTATTGAAAATTTTAAGATAATTGTAATAATTAGTTTGAAAGTGTTTGTGTTTGAATATATATATATATATATATATATATATTTAAATGATATGAGATGAAATATGATAAAATAAGATGGAATTAGATAAAAAAAAACTTTTCGAAACATCTCCTTAGTCCATTATTTATTTCTTAAATAACTTTTAATTTTACTTTCATACTTTTCAATAATCTATATTTTAAAAAACATAAAAATCCATCTATCAAACTAACTTCATTTTCAAATATAAAAGATTAAAATATATACGAAATATATTCACAAAGAGTGAGAAATAATATAAAATCATTTGGCTAAGTTACGGTATTGAGTTACTGTAGCTCAGAATCAAATTTATATATCAATGTCTAATCCAATATGAAACTTTTATGAGGCATATTAGCTAAATTTTAAACTAAAATTAGAAAATGACTAAGCTAATGAAATTGTTCTACATGTCTAAAAAAGGTGGATAACGAGTCAAGACTTTTTAAATTCTTATTAGATCATCGAAAACTAAATATATAAAGAGGAGTATATAATGCTCAAATATTACATAATCTTTTTTGTAAAAAAGTATAATTTATTATTAAAAAATGAGATAAGAATTAAAAATTTACTTTTTTTTGTTTAAAGAATTATGCAGTATTTTTACATTTTATGGTTGTAAATATAATTTTTTTTTTATATAAAATTAAATAAATTATAAATATCAAAATTTATTTTGCTTATGTATCTTTGATTGTTTATCTCATTTTAACAACCTCAAATTTGAATGACAAGTTTCACTAAACTGTTGAAAAAGTTCCTGTCCAGAAGGTGTTAATTTCATGTTAGATATTTCAGCACCCGAAGACAGAAAAGTCAAGGTGTCTAAAGTCATCGCATGCGCCATGATGCCTCCCTCGTGCACAGCTTGGTCACAATCATTAGGGCTTGATTTATTTTTAGAAATAAAATAAAAATAAGATAAAATAATTAAGATTATAATTAAAAATTAAATAATATATTATTATAATATAATTTTTATTTTTAAAATTTAAAAAAATTTGAATTATTTATATTATCTTATATTAGAATTTGAAAAAATTATAATAATAAAATAAAATAAAATAAAATAAAATAAGAGAAAAGTTAGGTAAGAAGAAAGATCCGACAACAAGGCTTAAATGTAATTTATTCGGCCTTATCTTCATCTCCGTGGACCGCACTTACGGTATGTGTTTCAGTGCGCAAAAATTGGGAGAAAATTATTAGTAAAGTGAACCTGCCGATGCCTGGCAAAGTAGCAGAACTTTTAAATTTTGGGAGTAACAGTGAGAGAAAAACCATTCGCCAAGAAAAAAAAAAAGATGGCTTCTTTCAAGTTTTCCCCTATGCCTTGTGTGTCTAATCTCCAACATAATACCCTTGTTGAGCCTCACCATTGAAAGCAGCTCCTACTTACGCATCTCACGACTGCACAAATCAAACCCTTTTCACTCCCAAACTGCACTCACCAAGCCAACCTCGTACCTCCTCCACTCCGCTCTTTCTTCTACTACCACCCTTCCCGAGGGATTCTACAGAGTGAAATTACCGGGAATAACCCTCCCGATGCGATCATCGGCCGGTGTCTCTGCCGTGGATGATTGACCCCGGACCTCTGTCAAAACTGTATCTCTACTGCCAATGGCGGATCTGTACGGAAACGATGTCCGTTTTGACAAAAGTGGCCCTTATTTGGTACGATGACGTGCACGCTACAGTACTCCAACGAGTCCACCGATGAAACGACATTGGGTACCATTTTTAATATCGCCAGCAAACAACCCAGAGCGTCGTAGTGCTGGACCGCTTCAAACAGTTTGTTGTCCACCACAATGAAATCGGTGTCGGCACAAGCGGCCAATTCTCAGTCGGGCAAGAAGTGTGCGACGGAGGAAGCTAAATTTACGAGCTCACAGACTCTGTACGCCCCTGGCGCAGTGGCGCGCCCGAGCTGTCTGTCGCATCGTGCATGACTTGCTTGGAAGGCGCAATCGGCTCTATTCCTCAGTGCTGCTCTGGGGCTTAGAGGGCGGAAAGGTTCTGCTTCCGAGCTCTCAATATCAGATATGAATTGTTTACCCATTTTTACAATCATACTGCCTGCACTTCCTGTTCCAGAGTAAGGATTAGAAAAAAACAAAAAAAAAAATCCACCGAACATCAGTTTGCTCTGTGATTTCGTCCTTCGGTTTGCGGATCAAAGTTTCTTAAGAAAAATAAAAATAAAAAATACATGCTTATTAAGTTTATTAGCAGGGGAAAGAGAAAGTCAACGTCATCTCAAACTATCATCGCCATTATTGTCCCATGTTGCTGGCTCAATATTACTTTTCTTCGTAAGCTTGTACTTTCTGCGTAAAAGAGGCAAGGCGAGAAATACAATCCATTACCGGGAGAGAAAGGTAAACAATATAAGTTTAGTTGTCATCATCGTACGTCTGTAATTAATCTTTGAACTTCTTGCCGCTTTCAACCATTCCTATTCATTATTTATTTACTACTTTTTGTTGTTTTATATTCAAAATTTTCATTTTTTTTATTATTATTTTTTTTTAAGTATTTTTTTTAAAAACTGTAACTATTAAAAAAAATTTAACAACATATAGAATCCTATTACTAATTAATTTTGTAATTATTAAGTAAAATTAAAAATTAAAAAAAAAAATCAAATTCAAAATGAATAGTAAATAAGTAGTAATATAATTGTAATTTCTTTCCTTTTCTCTTTCTCACCGTTTAGTGTGTGTTGTGTGTAGTTGCCTTGGAAATTAACATCTGCCAGAGTCCTTTCTATTTTGACTTGGCTCTACAATTGAAGCTGCCACGAACAATTTCTCTGACGCTAACAGAGATTGGTAAAGGTGGGATTTGGTTCGGTTTACAAGGTAAAGGATATATTATTATAAAAAACAATTCATATTACATATACAAACGAGTATGGAATGTTCTAACCCATGTTCCAACAATATTCTCAGGGTGTTCTTTACAACGGGCAAGAAATAGCAGTGAAGAGGCTATCCAGAAGCTCCGGGCAGGGTTGCAAATGAATTTAAGAACGAGGTTGTGCTAGTTGCCAAACTTCAACATAGAAATTCTAGTGAGGCTCGTAGGATTTTGCTTGGAAGGAGAAGAAAAGATACTTATTTACGAATAGGTGTGCCCTAACAGAAGCCTTGATTACTTTTTATTCGGTTGGCCATCTGTACTCATGCCTAGTTCTTTTGATTTCTTTTATATTGTGCCCACAGCTGATTACGCATTTCTCTTTAAATAACATGACATCTCCAAAGACAGTACCAATGATTTGAGACACTTGTCATTAACTTTTTACAAGTGGAGATCACCGCTTATAAGACTGAAAGTTTTAAAAAGTAATTAAAGATAATGTTAATCTTTCCATACTTCTGTTCATCCATCTCTATGAGAATTACTTATTGCTACGATTTGATTTTGCCAAAATTATAGACTCTGAAAGGAAACGGCAATTGGATTGGTCAAGCCGTTACAAAAATTATTGGAGGGATATTGCCAGAGGGATTCTTTATCTTCTCGAAGATTTCTCGGCTTAGAATTATACATCGTGACCTCAAAGCACGCAGATGTGTTTTAGTACGACGCAGATATGAGTGCAAAATTTCAGATTTTTGGCAGTATGGCAAGGATATTTGTAGTTGATCAAAACCAAGCTAATACAAATAGAATTGTTGGGAACATTAGTTAAGTCTTCAATCTATATATCTTTCTTTGCATAATCTCAGTTGTGCAAGTTTATTTATTGTCTTAGTAAAATGTTGGAAATTATTGAGAAGGAGGAAACGATAGGCATTGTTTTGTTTCAGAGTTCTGTTTGAAATTCGTATTAATGGTGATAAAATGGATCCATGTAGCTTCCTTCATTTTAAGATGACTATGTAGCATGACATATTTTAACAGATTTACTCATATCATATATGATTGGGATTTCCAAATTCTACCTGTTATAATTCCTTAGTATAGGGCTTATAACGATCAGAATTGGTTTGTAGTGGTTATATGTCTCCAGTAGTACAGCGATGCGTGGAAGATTCTCGGTTGAAAATTGATGTGTTTAGCTTTGGGGGTCTACTTCTTGAGATTTATAAGTGGAAAGAGGAACAATTGTTTCTTTCCAATCAGAACACACAATGCGGACCTCTTCGGCTACGTGAGTAAGGATCAGGCTCATGTTTTAAATATTATGTTAATTTGTGAATACTAGTATGGCTAATCCACTTCAAGGTGCTGAAGACTAAAAAACCATAATTGGGGGTGAATTAATTACTGCAAGGTTTGGAAACAATGGAAGGATGGAAGACCGTTGGAATTGTTGGATCCAACTATTAGGGGTTCATTTGCGAAAAATGAAGTAATTAGTATGGCATTCATATAGGGATTGGTTGGGTGTGTTCAGGAAGATTCCAGTCCAACCGACCTTCAATGGCAGCAATAGTTCTTCATGCTCGACAGTCACTCTGTTAGCCTCCAATTACCTCAGCAGCCGGCATTTCTTCAACGGAGCAGGGCAAGGAAGAAACATGCCGTCAGATGTGGTGGGGCTTTGATCGTTCTACTCACAAAGCATCCAGTGCCATGGTCTGTTGATGAAGCATCAAGCACTCAAGTAAAACCCTCGTTAGGCGCTGTCCAATGCTTATTTACGTGATATTTTTTCAGATAGAAAAAGTGATTTTTACATATTGGTCCCAGGGCATGTGAATAATATTAATAAGATCTTCACTCAAAACATTGACTGTTGGTACTTGGTGACTACGTTATAACCATGAAACAAGATGTTCGATAGAGGTTCTCTGTGTTGGCATGATTAAATTGAATGGTCTCGTTATGGAGAGAACAAAAATATATTTATATGGATCCTTACAACATTTAATACTGCTTATGGTATGAGTTTTGGGCAGAATAAATCTCATAAGGTAGTTTAATTAGATATGTATCTCTACCTTTATTTAAATTTATTAAACCATTAAAATTAGGAGAAGATCTAAACTGATGGAATTGAAGAATTTGCAGAAAATAAGTGATTTTCTCACCAAATTAACCCCCACCAGAAGCAATTCATGGATAGTAAATGATTTATGTTCTTGAATTTATCTATTAGATTAGTACGCCACCCCCGATTACATGATTCATCAACTTGAATATGATATGGATTGTCCATTCAATTCTTTTTCTTCCATATTTGAAATAATCAATGGTTTTGACGCTCCTTATTGTCTTTCCCTGTAGTTGGAAAGCCACCATCACATTTTTGTTTTTTTTGACTATCCCTATCACAACAATGTAGTGGGTTCATGACCTCCCTTCCCAAGCACCCCCCATGCGTATCATCCTTTTATTATAATGGTTGAAAATGATTCATTATTATTTATATTATTTGCATGTTGATTTGCCACGTCAAAAACTAGAAAATAATATTTAAAAAATTAATAATATTATTTTTTATTTAACTTTTCTTTTCAAGGCTAGTTGTAGTTTGTTTTTTTGTTTTTTGCTTGCGTGAAAAAGTGAAACTTAAAGAAAGTTGACAAAATAGGCGCCGCGGCATGTTGTTTCCAACTTCCGTCGTCCATCACCTTCGCAGCAATTGTTATATTTTTCTGGCTGAACCTCAACAATCAGGAGTCATCTTTAACAATAATGAACATTATATCTTATTTATTATAATTTTAGAATTTTAAAATTTTTTCGTAAATAGTTAAAAAATGTATTAATAATAATTCTATATATATAATTTTTTTAAATGATTAAAGATTTTAAAAAAATATTTTAAAAAATAAATTATCTTGTATCTTTATATACTATAAAGAACTCTATCTACAAAATTAGTGATTTAACAGAATTATTTATTATTTTCCTGTTTAAGTCCATTTGTAAACAATGAAATTGCTTAACGTTTTTTCCGCTTATTCACACATTTTCATGTTATTGGAAGTGCAATTTATCTTATGAGTAATGAAGACATCATAACCATAATTAGAGCATTTGTTTTTCGTTTTAGCATCGTAGCATTCATGTATAATTTATAGTATTTGCGCCTTACATCTTGGCCGTGCGCACGTTATTGGAAATGAAATCATCATAGTTCATCTTTGCGCCAGTATAAATACAATTTAATCGCCTAAAATAAAGACAGTAATGCACATAACATTTGTATTGAGAATGTACTGACGCCCTGAAGCCATCCATACATAGTATTTCTCTATGCACAATAAAATTAAATTTAATCAATATTTCATTGGTAGTTGTAAAATAAATTAATATTCAAAACCTTTTCACTGAACAGAGACTACCATAAATCCGACAGCAAACTAACCATAAAAACTGTAATCATCATGCCACTTCCTATTCACATTTCTCCAATTAAAACTTCTACTGCTAGCAACCCGCTCCTTCTTATTCATACAATATGTCAAAGTAAAACTCAATTGAAAAAGGGTAGAAAGACGTGCAAGGCATGGATCATATATTTATTGGGAATGGTGGTGGGAAGGCCATCCTTATTCCCTCTTCTCCCTCAAGTCTAAATCTATTAAGTACTGCAAATAGTATCGTTTTTTCATTCATATTTTTCTTATTCTGTTTATAAAAAAAATATTTCTTATTCTGTTTAATAGAACAGGATGTTCCTCGTGCGATTATTATTTGGTAATTCATTTCAAATCTGCATTCTCTTGATTTTTATGTTAGTAAGTAATATTTGAACTATTTAGGTTGGTGGATTGTATTATTTTTATGATTTGCTGGTTAGTATATATGTTTTGTTGGAATCACTCTCTCTTTTTTTCGATTTTTGAGTCTTCATCTATAATTTTTTTTTTCTTCTTCTCGGGCAAAATAACCCTATTTTTTATGTTTGTAAGTTTTTATAGTATATTTTGTTACCTGATTGGTATATATTATTTTATGTATTGTTGGTGATATAATTATTCTAACCAAGACCTCAGGCAGATTCAACCACTACTTGGCCTGCATATATTGTATTTGTGAGTGCGATTTTCCCAATATTAGCGTTCTGTTATAGTATAGCTTTGCTTATCACCTGTATTTAATTGTTATGGAACCGCTGAAAATATTTTTAGTCGTTATTTTCCTCTGTCGTTTTTTATTCGGTTAAACTTCACAACTTGTGTAAGCGTGAGCCCGGTCTAAAAAATTGTTTGGTTCCAACTATTCATAACCTTACTCATAATCAAAAACCCTTATCACTGTTAGCCAACAAAACTCTGTGTACCATTGTTGAACCCAGTATCTTAAACAGAGACAAGAAAATTATAGTTGGCCTTTATTCATTAAATTATTGATACGATTATTTTGGAATTTTCTCTACCAAACCCATTGTGTTGTCATCTCTTAATTTTTCTTCTCCAGTTCATCCATAATTATGTGGGGTGCAAAATAATTGAAACAAGATAGCAAGAGACTTTAATTTTGCATGGAAAAAGGATGACCTAGAAAAATATTGAAGCTTAAAATTGGACAGTATAAAGGGGTTTTATTTCAGGGTCTTGTTCGTTGGGGCCATTCCGAGCTGTACAGTTTGTTGTTTTTTATCTTTTGTAAGTGTATGATTGTTAATTTATTGTTTATCTTCATCTCTTTCGATTTCTTCGACTTGGTTTTTGTTCAGATTTTTATTGTTTTCCTGCTTGCTTTATGTTTGTATTAAACTTTAATGGTATTACACATTTCAAAATACTTATATAATTCACAAATACTTTACTTGATCACAAAACTTAATGGTATTACACATTTCAAAAACGTAATAAACCAATAAACTCTAGAAAATTAAATAATATATTTATATAATTTTCCTATAAGCAATAAGAAGCAAAACATAGAAAGGGAAATTAACAAAAAAAACCAATGACACAAACTGAGGGAAAAAATGGCAGATATTACACATTTCAATACCCATAACATAAACGCTACTACAGTCCACCCTCAACATATAATCCCTTACAGTCAAACAAGATACGAAGAAAGCAAAAACATGAGGCAAAGGAACTAAAAAAGGAACCACAAAAATGAGGAAAAAAGAGCGATAGACAATACACACCTCAAACACCCATAACTAACACCTCTAACAATCCCTCTTCAACAACGAACAAGCATTTCAAACAATTTACATAAAACGCTCAACAACTCTATTTAACAAAACTCCAACCATTCAAAATGGCTCAAAAATAGAACACCAAATAACTTCCTTCAACATACACACACTAGACAATGGTTCCGGTTTAGCATAAAACAACAATCCAATCAAAGAAATAATAGTTAAGGTTTTATACCTTTGATGAATGAGATAGAGAAAAAGGTAATGGGGCTTTTGGGAAGCTAGAGAGAAGACAATATCCTTGGCCTGGATGAGGATGTTCCTTCACAGGTGAAAAGAATGTGTCCATGAATGAGAAATTTTATAATAATTCTGTTATATTGGAATGAACGACAAAGGTAATGATTTGATGGAAATACATTAATAATGTAACTTAAGTATTTGCTATAAAAAAATACTCTATAGTACAACCCGTAAAGCAACTCACAATGGAGCAAAATCACATAGTATGTTGAAGATTGTTGAAAATGGTGTTGAAGATTGAGAAATGAGAAAGAGTGAAATTGAAGTGGGAGAAGTGTGAACCGCTCTAATTTTTGATTCAACTAATAATCTGAACAATGATACAAAGGGTAGAGGTTACATATATACACAAATCCTGCACTATACATAGTAAGGTCAACTATACATTTCATAGATACATTTCTGCACTATACATTTCTGGTAATTCTGCAACAGTGCAGCAGGATGGGGTTGAGCAGTCCCCTTCACTGTTCTGCTCTGCTTTGATCCTTGGCCTGCATTGTGTTGTCCCCTTCATTGTTGAGCAGTCCCCTTCATCTTCTCTTGTTGCAGGTTTCTGAGACTCCCCCTCAAGATGGGCATAGATATTGAGTACACCCATCTTGGACAATAGAAACTGGAAAGTGGGAGCTGATAATGCCTTGGTGAGGATGTCAGCCAATTGGAACCTTGAGGCTACATGAACCATAGTAATGATTCCAGCCAAGACCTTTTCCCGAACAAAATGACAGTCTAACTCAACATGCTTGGTTCTCTCATGAAAGATAGGATTTTTGGTCAAATGAATCGCCGATTGACTATCACAATAGAGAGTTGCTGGTTTTTCTTGGTGTACATTAAAATCCTTCAACAAGTAGTTAAGCCAAACAATTTCACGGCTCGTGTGTGCCAATGCTCTATACTCAGCTTCAGCTGATGATCTAGATACAGTGGGTTGTTTCTTGGACTTCCAACTAATCAATGAGTTTCCAAGAAACACACAGAAACCAGTCACTGATCTTCGTGTCTCAGGACAAGTTGCCCAATCCGAGTCACTATAAGCTTTGAGGTGCACATCTGTTTTAGAGGAGTAGAAAACGCCTTGCCCAATCGAGCCTTTCAAGTACTTTAGAATTCTATGAGCTGCACGTAAATGTTCTTGTGCCGGTTTATCAACAAATTGGCTCAAAACATTGACTGCATATGTGATATCTGGCCGAGTATTGGATAGGTAGATGAGTCTTCCAATTAGTCTACGATAGCTTGTAGTATCAGTCAAGTAATCCGTGGAAGAGTGAGATAACTTGTGATTCTGCTCTATCGGTGTACTAACAGGCTTACTCCCAAGTAGTCCAGCATCCTCTAGAATTTCTAGAGTGTATTTTCTTTGACACAGGTGAATACCTGATGATGATCTTGCTACTTCTAATCCAAGAAAATATTTAAGGACTCCTAAGTCTCGAATTTTAAATTGAGAATGTAGATGATCCTTAATTTCTTCAATGATTGTCAAGTTGCCACTGCCCAATATGATATCATCCACATATACAAGAAGAGCAACAAAACCAGATTTGTCATGTCTAGTAAACAATGAGTAGTCTGATTGTGATTGATGAAATCCCATTGAGATGAGAAATGAAGTGAATTTTGAATTCCATTGCCGAGAGGCTTGCTTCAAGCCATAGAGAGATTTGTGTAGTTTGCATACAAGCTTTTCACCTTGTGTGTGAGACTCCCCCTTGAGCTGAAAACCAGGAGGAAGATCCATGTATATTTCTTCATTAAGGTCGCCATGAAGGAATGCATTGTGGACATCAAGTTGGGTTAAATGCCAATCATGGACAGAAGCAAGAGAAAGAAATAATCTCACGGTGGTGAGTTTGGCAACAGGGCTAAAAGTCTCTTGATAGTCAAAGCCTTCCCGTTGAGTGTAACCTTTAGCTACTAGGCGAGCTTTATGCTTGTCAATGCTGCCATCGGATTTCAACTTAGTCTTGAAAACATACCGACAACCAATGCTCTTCTGTCCAGGTGGTAGAGAGGTGATGGTCCAAGTACCATTAGCTTCAAGGGCTGAAAGTTCAGATTGAATGGCTTCTTTCCAATGGTTTGACACAACCGCTTCATCGTAGGTTTTTGGCTCATGGATGAGAGAGAGGGATAATGCATAGGATTTATGAGAGGGAGATAGGTGAGTGTATGAAAGATGAGAGACGAGAGGGTGAATGGTTGGAGAGTTATGTGGAGGATTCTGTGATGAGGCTGCAGCACAGTGATAATCAAGTAGGTAGGAGGGAGCACGTTTAACACGATCAGAACGCCTAGTGTTTTCGGAAACTCGCTCGAGCGAAGGTCGAGCAAAGTCACTGCCTGACCCTCGCTCGAGCGAGGTGTCGAGCGAAGGTCGAGCGAAGTCACTGCCTGACCCTCGCTCGAGCGATTCATCGAGAGAATGTCGAGCGAAGTCACTGCCTGGCCCTCGCTCGAGCGATTCATCGAGCGAAGGTCGAGCGAAGTCACTGCCTGACCCTCGCTCGAGCGAGATGTCGAGCGAAGGTCGAGCGAGATCACTGGGTGTGGAAAAAGGGAAGGAAATGTCTGGTAGGACTGGTGGTAAAGTAAGATTAGAAGGGCTTGGGTCTGAAACCGATATGGAACTTGATTGGGTGAAAGGAAATGTGGACTCTAGGAAAGTGACATCCCGAGAAATCGAAGTGGAGTGAGTGTACAAGTCATAGACCTTATAACCTTTTACCCCAGCTGGATAACCAATGAAGATGCATGGTTTAGCTCTCGGATCAAGTTTCGTTCTGGCATGCTTGAGGGTGGACACATAGCATAAACAACCAAAAACTCTTAAATTGTCATAGGAGGGAGTAGAACCAAACAAAAGCTCATATGGAGTTTTATTGTCCAGAATTGGTGTGGGAATCCTATTAATCAAATAGGTGGCTGTTAATACAGCATCACCCCAAAACCTCAATGGGAGATTAGCTTGAAAAAGTAACGCTCTAGCCACATTAAGAAGATGTTGATGTTTTCTTTCCACGACACCATTCTGTTGTGGAGTATAAGCACAAGTTTTTTGGTGTAGGATCCCATGGGTGTTGAAAAAATTTGGCATATGAAACTCCATACCATTGTCGGTTCTAACTTGTTTAACCTTGGAGTTGAACTGAGTGCCTACCATTCTAATGAAGGATTGCAGAATTTGTTTGGTTTCAGATTTGAATTTCATTAAGTGGACCCATGTTACACGGCTGTGATCATCAACAATTGTGAGAAAGTATTGATGTCCTTGCAAGGATGGTTGAGAATAGGGTCCCCAAACATCACAATGTATTAAATCAAAGATTGAATCAGAACGAGTGATGCTAGTGGGAAAAGAAACTCTCTTTTGCTTAGCCAAATGACAAACAGTACAGTGATCTTGATTGCTAAATTTTACATCAGGAAATGAGGATTGAATTAAATTCATCCTTTGACTTGACAAATGCCCTAGTCTAAAATGCCAAACATCAATTTCTGGTTGTTTTGTGGTACAGGCAACTTGTGAGTTGAACTTGGAATTTGAAGACTTGAATCCGAGAGAGCTGGGTAGAAGGTAATAAAGACCATGACTATTCTTAGCAAGTCCAATCGTCATCCATGAAGAAAGGACCTGTATAAAGCAATGATCATGCAGGAACACAACGCACAAAGAGGGGTTGTGAGTGAGTTTGCTGACAGATAGTAAATTAAAGGTGAAGGAGGGGACACATAGAACATTGGTGAGCATGATTTCAGGTGAGAGTTGCACAGTTCCCATATGTGTGACAGCGACTTGAGTACCATTTGGTAGTTGGACATGAGCTTGTGTGGTGCAAGTGATGGTCGTGAACAGTGAAGGTGAGCAAATCATATGGTCTGTAGCACCAGTATCAATTATCCATGGTGCTGAATGATGACTAGACGCACTACAAGAATGAAGAGTAGAAGTTGGAAAAATGAGATTGTTGAAAGGTAGTATACCTGCCATATTGGAGCGGTGAGGCGACTTTGGCTGTTCGGGTGCAGGGGGTTGGCTATGATTAAGCTGCGGTGCCTTTCCATTGACAAGAGCCATGAGTTTCTGAACTTGATCTTGAAGCAACAATAGCTGTGGCATTTCCTCATGCTGTTGCGTTTGAGAGAGGACTTGGTTTGCCGCATGAGATGGAGCAAAAGTGTTGCTGCTATAGTGCCCTTGTTTGGTTTTTGTAAACTTGAAGTTTGGTGGAAAACCAACAAGTCTATAACATTTTTCTCGGGTATGTCCAGATTTTCCACAGTGTTGGCATGATACATCCATCTTGTCCCTTCTCTTGGCTTGATTATTGACCACTGCCAATGCTGAAGATTCAGCAATGGGAAGGGTCAAGGTGCGTGCCTCTCGTTGCCTTTCTTCTTGAATAATCATGGAGAAGGTTTTGTCCAAAGAGGGGATTGGACTCATAAGCAAGATTTGTCCCCTAATGCTTTCATAGGAATCATTCAAACCCATTAAAAATTTAAAAACATAATCTGAGATTTGTACCTCACCAATGGAGCTGAGTGCTTTGCATGAGCATAGTCCACAAGAACAACATGGCAATGGTCTATAGTTGCGCAACTCCTCCCAAACGGCGTTGAGTTGGGTGAAGTATTCACCAACCGATCGTGTCCCTTGAGTAATGGTTCCAAGTTGTTGTTGCAACTGATATATTCGCACATTATCGGGTTGAGAAAAGCGTATTTTGAGCTTCTCCCAAACCTCTCTTGCAGAGCTAATGTAAAACACATTGGAGGCTATCTCTTTCGAGATGGAGTTGAGAATCCATGAAAGGATCAAGTTGTTGCAGCGCAACCAAGGTGTATAAAGTGGGTCAGAGGGTTCCGGGGTCACGATGCTTCCATCGAGAAACCCAAGTTTGTTCTTGATCGAAATGGCCAAGATAAAAGAACGACTCCATGAAACATAGTTGGGCCCGGTGAGTGGAGGTGAGATAACAATCGTATGAGTGTTATCACTGTGATGAAGGTAAAAGGGTTTAGTTGGGTCTTCTGTGGGTGACATGGAAGCATTGTGGGTGTTTGCCATTGAAAAAGGTGAGTGAAGTGATATGCACAGAAGGTGTTTGAGAAAATTTCTGAGAGACGAAAGGAACTTTGAGAGATGAAAGAAACTTTGAAAGATGAAGTTGAGATGATACTACGTACCAGAAACTCTTGAGAGATTGTTGAAATGAGATGAGTACTAAACCCGCTCTGATACCATGTTGAGGATTGTTGAAAATGGTGTTGAAGATTGAGAAATGAGAAAGAGTGAAATTGAAGTGGGAGAAGTGTGAACCACTCTGATTTTGATTCAACTAATAATCTGAACAATGATACAAAGGGTAGAGGTTACATATATACACAAATCCTGCACTATACATAGTAAGGTCAATTATACATTTCATAGATACATTTCTGCACTATACATTTCTGGTAATTCTGCAACAGTGCAGCAGGATGGGGTTGAGCAGTCCCCTTCACTGTTCTGCTCTGCTTTGATCCTTGGCCTGCATTGTGTTGTCCCCTTCATTGTTGAGCAGTCTCCTTCATCTTCTCTTGTTGCAGGTTTCTGAGAGGAATGAACAAAAGAAGAGGTAGGCAACCCATTCAATAAAACCTGATATGAAACAAAGCTGATACATGACTTCACTAACCCCACCCAACGATGATGAAAACCAAGTTTCAACATAACTTGTTTTAAGAAAAACCACTAATGAACTTGTCATATGCTTTACTTATTGTCTAATTTTTATAAACATGATATCCCTAAGACTTCGTTTTCTATTCTTTATAGCATAGACAGATTCATATACTACCAAAACATTGTCCGTTATTATGCGACCGGGCACAAAGGGACTTTGACCATCCAAAACCACCTTTGGTAAACTGATTTTAAGCATAATAACAATGACTTTAGCAATGATTTTACAAGCCACATTTCATAAGGTAATAAGCATAAATTCTTTTATAGATTTATATTTCTTTTTCTAAGGAATAAGCACCAAAAAAGTCTCATTAGGATTTTCAAGAACATACCCATTAAACAAACAATATAAAACAAATTTAGTCACCAAATTCCCCATAGTATACCAGTATTTTTGAAAAAATAAAGGAGACATACCATTTGGACTCGGGGCTTTCAAAAGTTGCATCTGAAATAAAGCTCGTATAACATCATCTTCTGTGTAGGGCTTCAATAATTCCCCATTCATCTCATTAGTCACTCTTGATGGTTTAACGACAAGAATAGTTGCCATGCATATTACAAGGATTAGACAATTTATGCAAAATAATAAGACGTATATGGGGAGCAATGTTCATCAACGATGCATGATCAAAGCACTCTCAATGGATAAGCCAAAGCTAAAAGACACTTTTAATGAATATGAGGTGAATTTGGCTTTGGCTATACAAGTCATCCCATTGAAATAGCTATTTTTTCATTATATAATAATAAAGTAATATGAGATGAATTTGGTTTTAATTATTCCATTTACATCAAATCCCCATATAGGATTATTCATTTATTCTTTATATAGTAATAAAATAATATTAATTTTAAAGAATTTTTTTAATTATTAATTTTTTTAATTTTATCATATCTTACCATTCTATCTATTATTAATTAATTATTAATTTAAAATATCCCAATAACAAAGATCATGAGAAGAAGAAAGAAATAATTATAAAATATAAATTTGATGTATCTACAGTAACCATCAACTTTAGAATTTATTTTAGAAGTTGTTGTAGCTAAAATCCAATTATCTCAAGCATCCTCAATGGATTAGCTAAAAGGCTAAATCCATCACATATTTAGCTATTAGATAACAAAATATGATCACAATGGATTAGCTAAATTCTATGTAGTTTTTTTATCTTTTGAGAAAGAAATAGATTTCATTCATCTATTTAAAAATGTGAAGTTACAACTGTAACAAACAAACTGAGAAAATCTGACTTACAAGTCAACTACAAAACGATTGGAACACTACCAATACACAAAAGTTCAGGCTTTTGTGACTAGTATTGTCTAAACTTCTAGATATCTCTACAGATAATTCATTTGAGAGATCACTCTCTACCTAGATAGAAATAAGTCTCTCTCCTCCAAAAGAGGAGAGCACTATAATTCTATGAATTAAGTTCGAGAGACTATTAGCTAAAATCTAAGTAGTTAGAATTTAGCTACAGTGATTTTTAAAATAAATTCTAAAGTTGATGGTTATTATACATAGATCAAATTTATATTGTATTATTGCTTATCTTTCCTCTTCTTATCACAACTGCCTTAGATTCCAATATCTCCATTAATTACAATTGGCTCCATCTAAATACAATGTTGTAGCAACATATATTTATATGTATACATACATATATATATATATGCCTATTTGGAGAAGATGACTGCTATAAGCATAAAAAGATCTTACAAAATTAACTCCATAAGCTAATATGGTTTTATATGATTCATTAGATCTATTTTATAATAAAATAATTTCATAATTTGACAAACTACATAAAAGCACAAGTAAGATTTATTTTGTGGGATCTAAATATTTCTCTTCAAAGAAATTCCATACATATATTCCTAGATCATGTAGATGAGATAAAACTCATACATTTATGTGAGAGTAAACATACATGCTCATATTAATTAAAATATAACCGGAAGAATGGTAAAATATAATAAAATAAAATAAATTAATAATTAAAATAATTAAATATTTTTTAAATTAATATTATATTATTACAATATAATGAATGAATGGATGATCCAATGTAGAGATTTAATGTGAATATATAGTCAAAGCCAAATTTATTTCATATTATTTTATTGTTATATAATAAAAAAAATTTAGTTATTCCAATATAAATTTTAATATGAATGAAATAGTTAAAATTAAATTCATCTTATATTAATTAAAATTATTCTTTTAATTTTAACTAATCTATTGAAAATGCTCTCACTGATCTGGTAATCAGTCATGGTAATGTTGATATCTTATTAAAAACAATTATTTGGTGTAGTTTTGGTGTTAGTTATAATCATATAATCAATGGTTTGCACGCTACTTGTTGTGAGATTTATTTCAACTTACAAAAAATTAAAAATATTAAAAAAAATTTAAGATAACGAATGTAAAAGAATTCTACATCAATAATGTACGGGACATAAAAAAAAAAACAAAAAACAAAAATCAAATTTATAATATAATATATCACATCAAATTATATTAATTTATAAATTTATTTTTATATAATTATATTTATAATTAAAATATTTTTTTCATACAAATAAATATCTCAACCCACTTTCAAAAAATCAAAAGTCATTTATCAAAAAGAAAAAAAATAATAAAAAAGTCAGAAGGACAAAACTGTCATTCATGGAGACACAACAATTGGGCGGGGTCAACAGGGATGGGTCCCACACGGACCAGGCTGTTCTCGAGACCATCCCACTGACAGAACGAAAAGCCCCTTCCCTGCCTGCTTCCTCAGTCCCCTTCTCCATTGTCAATAAGACCGAGTCAACTCATCGACTCACTCACTCTGCCAGTGTTCGAGCTTTATCCTGATTCCTGAACACTCGGTCGGTAAAAGTAAAAAATATTTCATTATTCTAAAAATAATGAAAATATATTATTGAGTAATATTAAATCTAATTTTTATTTTGAAAACTGTAATATAAGTTTACTATAAAAACAATTTTAAAATTACAATTATATATATATTTTTAAAAATATATTTTTTTTTTTCCGAACAAAAATTTGCAATTAAAAGGGTCAGTCTAAGGTGATTTAGGTTGAAGTAAAAGTCTCATTAATAAGAAACTAACTTTGTCCACTGGCAGTAAGTTTTTCGAGGTGGAATTCAGAAAACCAGGTAATGTTATAATGGAAGAACCTCCCTTTAAAAGGATAAATATGTTGACCTTTGACTCTTTGGAAAAGAATGGACCCCTTCCCCAATAAAGCAAAGAGCTTCCTGGCCTCTATGCCATAGGGTTTGGGCTTGGCCCATCCTCTATAGTATTTGAGCAGTGCTAGCACGAGACGGATTCGGTTATAAATATATATATTTTTTATATTTTTAAATACTTTTTTAAAAACAATATTATTAAAACATAAATTTTAATAAAAAAATGCATAAAAAAAAAATTTATCCAGACTCAGTGAAACCGTGAACAGTAGTATTTTTCGTAATATTTTGCCTAATGTGAAAAAAGGGAATAGTGAGTCATATGACCTCATGTGAGTCCATATGTAAAAGAAATGATATTCCTTTTTGTTTTTTAGGAAGTGTAGAAAGAAGGAAAAAAAAAAAGTAGATTCACAAAAATTTAAATAAAAATAGATAATAATTGTTGAATTTAATGTTTTAAATCTCTTATTTATGTATAGATTTTGATGATAATAAATAAATTCAAAATTCAAACTCAAGTTATCTACACATGAATAAAGCTAAGTACATCAAGAAATCAAATATAAATAAAAATGAGAACAAGTCTACAAATGAAATTCATAAAATAATTTGATACATTTCTTAATAAAATTTGAAATTGGATTAAGACTCAAAATTAATCTTTTTACATAAAATATCAAATTGTATTTGTCACATGTGCATGACATCATTAAAAATTTTAATTTTGAAAATTATATTTTACATGTGCATGATATATACATAACATTATTAAAAACTTTAATTTCAAAAATTATATTTTATATATGCATGACATATGCAATGACTTTATCAAAATGTTTAATCTTGAAAATTATATTTTATATGTACATTACATATGCAATGACATCGTTAAAAATTTAAATTTTGAATTTAAAAGATGATTGAGTGTCATCTTTTGACATGTGTATGTGTTATTTGAATATTTTGAAATATAAATGACGTTGTCTTGCAAAAAGATGTTTTTATTTGAATATTTTGAAATATGAATGATGTCTTCACATTTACTCATATTTGAAATTGAAAACTCATTTGCCTATAAATAATTCATTTGAATTTTGCAAAATGACAACAACAAGAGCTTACATATCAATTGTTAAGTTTTGCATTATTCATTCAAAGTCCTCATTCTCTTTTATCTAAATTTTGTGCCTTAATCATTGTTTATTTTGAGAGAGATATAGGTTGCGTTGTATTGTTCTTATTTTACTCATTGAGAGTGTATTCTGATAATTTACCCATTACCAACTCTTGTATCAGTAAGAAAGTGTGTATAACCCTTGTATGTGTAGAATGTATTCTACACAAGGAATAGTTGAATCACCAAGTTTGAGGTGATTGCAAGTATAGAGGGTGTTCTACACAAATTCTTTGTAGCGGTGTTCCTAAAATATGTAATAGGTTTCTATCTATACCTGAAAGAGATTGAATAGTGAATTTAAAATCCTCAATGGGTACTTTGAGGCGAAGACGTAAACAGTAAGGCTAAAACTCGTTAAAATACTGAATTTGCTTCTTCTTACATTTACTTTTTATATTTTCTTCTGCTTCATATTTTGTTTATATTTTATATTGTGTATTTGATTTATAAGTATTAATTTTTTAATATAACTCAATTCATCTTCCCTCTTGTGTTAGTCATCTGAACAACAATAATCATATAAACCAAATCTGAGCCCACAACAGAAATAAAACTAACCCCACTAATGTTGTGATTAATGTGTCCGCATTACGCTAAAAAAAAATTGTGTTCGTATAAGAGCATTCTCATTGGATTGACTAAAAATCATACTTCAGAAAATGTATTTTTGCACAAATACGATCAAATAAGTGTCATATTTGATCAACTATGACACTTATTTTTTGGTATTTGTGTAAAAAACACTTTTTGAAAGATAATTTTTAATCCATCTAATAAAAATAGATAGATTTTTGTTTTCAAGGAAATAATCTTTTAGTTTTTACCACTGTTTCTTACCGTTTAGCATTACTGTTTGGATTTTTTTAAGTTTTTTTTTATTTAGTAATTAAGAAAGTATTTTTAATACTATTGCATTTTTTTTATTTTTAAATATCAAAATATATCTAAAAAAAGAAAATAAAATTACAACTAACGATAGCTTCCGAAGAATGCAGGGAGCGGTAGATGTAGAAGCATCCTTTTTTTTAAGTCAACCCTATATGCCTCCTTATAACTTATTTTAAATGAAATACATCCAGGGCACAATCACGGGCGTAAATTAATAAGTTTATTTGATAGTATTCTTGATAATTGTCTGGTTAAATCCAAATCAAACTTAGTTCATGAGGGAAAAAAACTCATTTGAGAAATAACATATCTGTCCAATTAATAAATAATACATATTTGACTAATTACATATTTGAAATTATGATAAAAAATATAACTTATAATTTACAACTTAAATAAGAGAAACGCTTGGATCCAACAATCTGCATAATCCAGATTTGCATATAGCTAATCACTTAATGACACGTAATTGGTCCCTGTAAGAGTTTCGTGCACCTACATGCACCAAATCAAGGGCTAAAATTGCGTCCAACTCCAATCGTGCTCCTGCTAAAATCGCATCCAACTCCGTTTCTCTTCTTCGGTCCAATATCGATTCCAAAGCTTGCCGCCGACTGACCAGAGGTTGCAATCGATGGACCTTGCCGTCGAGGAACCCATCTCTCGGCGCCAACGAATCTCTTAACGCACGAACCCATATTTGCGATTGGACTGAGATTTTTATTTGAGATTTAGTTATAGATTTTGAAACATTTTTGGACGAATTTTTTATTAATTTCTAGATAACAAAAGCTAACTAAAAGCTCGAAGATTTTTTCGATGTAATTTAAAGGTCATGCTGCACCTGTACCTCATAATTCTTCTTTCTTTTCAATTGTTCATTGTTCATGCGGCAAGCTTTCGAATTTTAGCGGCAACATCTGGTGCACGAAACGGAGTTGGACGCGATATTGGAACGAAGAAGAGAAACGGAGTTCAAGTCGGCGGCAACCTTTCGGATCGATATTGGACCGAAGAAGAGAAACGGTGTTGGAACTTGGACGTGATTTTAGCCCTTAATCTGGTGCATGCAGGTGCACGAAACTCTTAGAGGGACCAGCTACATTTCACTAAGCGATTTCAAATCTGGATTATGCAGATTATCGGACGTGTTCCTCCTTAAAGAATAGGTTCTATACTTTAGAAATTGTTTATTGTTGATAAATATATATTTAAAGTATTTTTAAAATTAATTATAATATTTTTTTAAAAATATATAATTATTTGTATGAGTTTTTTGATAAGAGCTTTAAAGCCTGCGCTTTGAGACTTAAAAAATATTTAAATAGTTAAAAATACTTTTAAGAAAAAAATAATGTGTTTGGTAATTTTATAAAAAAATGTTTTAGTCGGTTAAAAAAGTTAAAAATTATTTTTTTTCAAAAAGTATTAAATTGGAGCTTTTAAAAAAAAGTTCTTATAAATAACTATATATTTTAAAAAACTACCATAACTAACTCTAAAAAGCACTTTAGACATATGGATCTCAAATAATAAATAATTTTTTTAATAGTGAAACTTATTATATTAAACTTTAAACTACAAACTTTAAGTTGAAAATAATATTTTCTACTTCAATCTCAAACATGCACTTAATTTGATAATTTTTTAAAAAGTCAAATTTTTAATTTTTTTTAACCGACTAAAGTAATTTTTTATAAAATTATCAAATATGTTATTTTTTTTCTTTAAAAATATTTTTAACTGCTTAAAATTATTTTTTAAATTTCAAAACGTAATCCCGAATATGCTCTAAATTCAAATCGCCCATTCATTTATGCTTGAGTCGGTGACTTAACTCATTACCGTAATCTAATTAAGGGTGACGCTGGGGTGCGGTCGGACTGCACCATCTAATTTCCTACAAAAATATAATAAAAATATTAAAAAAATATAATAAAAATACAATAAAAAAATACAATTTAGAAAACACAATAAAAAATATAATAAAATAATAAATAAAGAAAACATTATAAAAAATATAATAAAAAATACAATAAAAAAATAAAATGAAGATGAATTTTTAAGATAAATTCGGTCTCACCCAACTCCTGCCACCGCCCACTCTATTGTGACCGGAAGGAGCCAGCGATCTCACTCCTGCGACGGTGAATCCCAGCGACTTTCGATGTGCCCCCAACGGCCTTAAACCCATTTCGGACCCTCCTTCGGTCACGATGGAGTGAGCGGTGTTGCCCACCGCCGTCGGTGGCGGCGGGGGCTTTAAATCACATGGAATTCAGTTGGACTGAACCCTAACTTTTCTCTTTAATTAAATGTCTTTCATTCATTGATAAATACATATACACCTATGTTTGTATATATTTTAGTTGTTAATATAAAGATATCATCTTTTATAATTAAATATATAATATATAACTTAATTATTTATGCCTAATCACTTGCATCAATATATAGAATATACTTCATTATTATATTTTATAGTTTATATAATAATTAGTGATAAGACTTAATAATTATATATATTAATATATGAAAAATATATCTAAAATGTTAGTATATATCATCATATTATATTATGTTTATGTGAAAAAATATATAAAATGTTGATATATTATTATCATGGATAAACATCTACCAGTATAAACATAGAAATATATGCATATATAATTATTTTTAGCTTTCTTTTAAATGAAGGGTAGTTATCTTAAATTAAAATCAATCTTAATAAAAATAGCATAATTATATCATTTTCTCGTGCAATAAGTTTTAAAAGAACAGTAAATATATTATTAACATTTACGGAAGAAAATGGTAAAGGGTGATTTTATTTTTAGTAGTTTTTTTGTCAGTGATTATTATTATTTTTTTTCTAAAAAATATATTTATAATCAAAAAATTTGTACGCGTGGAATAATATTTTTTAAAAATTTAGTAAATATAAAATTTATTAGAAAGAATAATTTTTTAATAATAGATAATATTATTTCTTAAAAAGAGTATACAATGTTTACATAATTCATAATTATATCGAGTAATATATTTTTTTTAAACACCAATTACATTTCTTAATTAATATTAAAAATTGCTAAAGTTTATAATTTTTTTTAAAATATTTTAAACCAAAAAAAAAAAAAAAAGGATTGCGTACAAAAATTCGGGAGGGCCTCGGTGGCCTAGCACCACCCCTATTCCTACTGCCCACATCTAGATGAGCCGCGGTATGACACATCAGCACTTGATCAGCCTCTGATGGAGACCCAATTGTCTTATCGGGACTAGCAGGTCATCCGGTAAAAGCAACCGACCAGCAGGGACCAAAAGCAACTATCCTCATATAATTATAGGAAAGATATTTTTATAAAATATTTTATAAAAATATCCTCTTATTAACATTATAAAAATTATAAAAAAATAATTAATCTTTCGGAAAAAGAGAAAAAATCCATAAAATAAAAGGACAGACGGACGGGACGGCCTTCTCTGACCCGACTCGTTATTTTGTCGTTGCGGGGCCATACACACATTATGCCAACTAACAGCCGTATTATGCCCTTGGCCGGGTACGGCCAATGGGTGGCTCACACCTGTCAAGCTGAGTATTTAGTTTTTTGATTTTTCTGTTTAATTTAGAATTTAAAACGTTGAAGAAAAGAAAGAGTAATCTTTTTGAATGGTCGGTGGGCGTTCCTTTTCTTTCTCCCGTTAGTCCCAACCCAAGGCGTAGGTTACGGTAAGATATGGAACAACGTGTGCCCGCCCCGCGGTACTGTCCCCAGCAACACCAGGTTTTGGTTTTGATCGTACTGACATGTATTTATTTACCTTCGCATGCTGGTACGAACCATAGCTTCATTTCTAATTGTAAAATGAGTAACGATGCATTTACACTTAGGCCCTGCTTGGATTCGGAAGTGGGATGAACTCATCTCAACTCACTTCCATTTTATCATTATATTTTTATAATTTTTTATACAAAACACAAATTCCTATATACCTTTTTCAAATCCCAATACACCTTTTTCAAATTCCAACACACCTTTTTCAAATTTCAAAATAATAATAATATTAAAAAATAAACCAAACTCATCTCAACTAATCTCATCTCCGAATCCAAGCGGGGCCTTATTATTATTATTTTTACTATCTAAGTTTTTTTTTTTTTTTCCTTTTTGGTACTTGAATCTTTACTCATTTTACTCTTTTACAATCAGAATTTATTTTTACTCTTTGAGTTCATTTTTATAAAAATGAATTTATTTTTAATTAAATTACATAATTATATGGATTGATTAAATTTATTTTTTTTTAAATTATGCAAGAAGATCATATTTTGAGATTTTTTATTTTAAATTCAAATAGCAAAAAAAGAAAAATAATTGAATAGTGGAAAGTAATAATAAAAGAAGTGTAAAGAATATCATTAGAGATATAACCAGTATAATTTGATCCGGTTTAATTTTTTTTATTTTGGCTTAGTCCGGTCCTATTTTTTGGGTTACCATTTACAATGATATTATATACGTTTAATATTATAATTTTCTTAATACTAAACTTAAGTGTGAGAAATTAGTATTTATTATTAACAATTACTAATCCATTATTGTCCAATTATAATGGTATGACATAAGTAGTGTCTAAGATTAATAAAATTGAAAAATAAGATTAAAATAGTATATAGTATCTAATTATACTAGTATATGAATTTAATGTAGTACAATTAATAGAGATGAATAATAAGATTAAAATTTCATGTAATATTAATTAAAAATATAGCATATAATATATATCATAATAATATAAAAATACAAATTCATAGATTTAAGCTTGTTTTCAAAATATGAAAAACGATATTGCACCGATTTAAAACCAGTCTTTAACTTTTAAAAATGGTATCATACCAAACCGATTACAAGCTGAACCAAATCGGTGGGATCAAACTCATCCAATCCTGTCCGGTTCAATCAATTTTTCAGTTTTTTTCTTATACCTCTACGTATCATTATCCTTATAAAAAATGAGTTATCAAACAAATAATTTTAGCTGAATCAGAATATTCTATTTTAATAGTTAGTTCCTTTATTGGCTTAATTCAATAGGCAAAGTGTTATGAAGACAGTAATAAAAGTGTTTTTAGATTCATGCAATATTTGGACAGGCTGTTTTAGGTTATGTTTGAATGTTAAGAGTTTTTGAGAATGTTTGTAAATGATAATAAAAAGTAGGTAAAAAATAATAATAAAATATTAAATAATAATAAAAAAGTAATAAATAGTAATAAAAATAAGTGAAAAGTAATAATAAAATAATAGATAATAGTGAAAAGTGTTTGAGAAGGTTTGAAAATTTTTGGTTTTCAAACCTAGTCCTAAAGTAGGTTTTCGGAGTTTTTTAAAATTTTCTTACTCCTAAGTATTATTATCCTTATAAAAAAATGTGGTTATCAAACAAATACTTTTAGCTGAATCAAAATATTTTTTTTAGTAGTTAGGCTTTTTTATTTTTATTTTTTTTATATTGGCTTTAATTCGAGAGGCAAAGTGTTACGAAGATGGTGATAAAAAGTGTTTTTAGATTATCATGCAATATAGGCAGAGACTATTTTAGCGATAGGATTTCAGGTCCAGCAAAGAGAGAAGGATTTCCATTTGGATTGAGAGATAAAATGAGTTGAGATGAGTTTAGTTTATTTTTTAATATTATTATTGTTTTAGAATTTAAAAAAATTGAATTGAAATTTGAAAAAATGTGTAATAAAATTTAAAAATTTAAAAAAATGTAATGATAAAATGAAGATAAGTTGAGATGAGTTTAACTCAATCTCTAATCCAAACGAGACTAACCTGTCCTGCAAGACTCCATTGCAATATCAAAAGCTAGCCGAACAAATTTGCATATATATATATATATATAATAAAGTGATAAAGACGAGAATTAACTATGAAGCCTATAAGATAGGCCTGAGTTGGTATGAATAATCAATCGTCCAACCAGTCATTACAATATTTTTTACAAAATAGTTACAAAAGTTTTAACCAACCGACTGAAACTTTCTCTTCCTTATCTGATAGCACCAACACAAAGTGCCCATATATCAAATATTAGACTCAGTTAACCGTATTATTGCCTATGAAATCATGCACACTATTTTATATTTATTATATATTATGATATTATATATGTAAATTTATTGAATATAGGTTATTGTTTATTTTTATGAAGCACTATCTCAAAGATGTGCATTGGTTCAGTGGATAAGTATGTGTTGTTTCAAATAAGAGAAATATGTGCATTCAAACCACTATGATGCTTTAAATTTAACAAGGCATGGAATGGCTAAAGGGGCGCGGGAGCCAAAGCCCAAAGAGGAACAATGCTTGGACCGAATGAACGTGATGCTTGGGCCCATGTGGGTTGAAGAAGTATCACGCATGGCTGAACAAATACAGTGGCTTGGTGTGGACGGAAGAGGCACTATGTACCGGCCCATGTGAAGACGATGGGTACAATGCTTCAAATAATCAATTTAATTGAAAAAGGCACACCTTCTGGAAGCTTGAACCAGCCACCTTCTTTCTTACAGGAGGCGCCTAACCACTCGGCTGGGCATATCCATAGGTCTCTAAGTGAAACATCATGATTTTTAAATAACTAATTGCCAGTTGAAAAATAAGAGTTGTGATATTTCACGTTGTGCCACTTCTTCTCTGTAAATAGAGTACAAGACCTACAAATTTTAACGTTCTATTTTTCCATATTCCAATCACTTGTATGATTTTGTAGAGAAATTTTGTTATTTACAATTTGTGATTTTGTTGTATCTTGAAGGTAATTTGTGATTTGGTAGTAAAATATTTCGAGTAAGGGCAATTATCAACTTAAAGATAGTGTTCTGCACATCTCAAAGTCGCATTTATTTTTTCAGATTAATGTATCCATACAATTTTCTTCAACAATTTTAAGGTGATAATAATAATGTGATTAGAATCAGATATGACGGCTTTCAAGATGATGAAGCAAGACTTTATCAAACTAGATAGGTTTAATTGAACAAATTTTAGTCTATGGATATGCAAGTTGATGTTCATTCTTACTACATTGGAGATTTCATATATTCTGGATTTGAACTTACCGGTACTTTCCAAAAATCATATCTGATTAGAAGTATAACCGGTCTAGTTTTAGACAAAATTCAGGATCGAACCGATATGTACTGGTTTTGTATTTTCAAGAATCGATTCTACACTAGTTACTGCTCAAACCAGTACTTCTAATTTTACCGATTTCGGTTTGATTTTAATAAAATACAAATTTATCATAAAAGATCTTATAATAAAGCTGCTTTAAATTTTAATTTAATAAAACTATATAATAATATTAGTAAAAATATTATAACTATATTATTGATAATATTAATATTACTATATCACTACAGTTAATAATATCATATAGTGATTAGTATTAATATAACTAATACTATAGTGATTTATATAGTAATTTATATATAAACTTAAAGTATATTACTAAGAGTAATAATACAATATTCGTATAAGGTCATAAAGTATAAATTGTAATCAATATACATTATTTACTAATGTATGTTAGTATTACTAAGTTACTAATATGCTTATCAAAATGAATGTATTGACAATTTATTACGCTATAAAATGTTATTAATATATATTATATTTAAAGCATATGATCGAATAAATATTCATATTTAAGATTAGAATTTTATATGATAAATTATAATAATATTATCTTATGTATAATTATAATTTATATTATCATATATATTATATACAAAAAAAATTATATATAATATTTAAAAATTAATTTAAAATATATTATATCAGACTGAACCAACCTTAAAAGGGGTAAAACTGGAATCAGATCGGAACCGACTGATCTTGAAACCAAGGAAATCGGTCCCGAATGGACCGGCCCAAAATCGGATGGGTTCCACTGCTCTGAATCGATTTTTAAAGTTTTTTTATTATTTTTTAAACTCCTAAATCTAATGATAATGATCAAATTAAGCATGAACATAAAAAAAAAAAAAAAAAAGGTGAAGAAGATGAAGTACTATATAGATGACACATTCTAAATACACTTTTTGATCGTCTCTTCAACTTATTTACATCAATTAAGTCATTCAAAGGGATTTAAAAGGCACTGAAATTTAAGTATAGAACGTATGGATAAATTCTTTATTATGATCTATTTTGAATTTTATAACGAATGATTATACTTCTTTGATTGATCAAATTTATGAATTACAAGTTTTGGTGAATAAACTTCCAGATCTTCAAGCTGAAGTTTTTGAACCTTTGTAAGCTAGAGCTATTATTATCAAACTCCATCCAAATTGGAATAATTATATAAAGAAAGTTATGCAACTTTAGAGCAAATTAAAAAACATTTACGAATTGAAGAGGAAACTCAAATTTGTGATAAAAAAATTATTTTCCAAAAATGACTCTAAAGTGAATTCCGTGGATGAAACAAATAAGTTTCAAGATAATTTTGAAAGAAACAAGAAAGAATATAATTATTTTCTCAAAATGGTGACAAGTCCTAGAGATTAAAAAACTTGTTACAATTGCAGAAAAAATTGGCACTTTAAGCTAAAAGCATGTACAAGCAAAAATACTAAAACGAAAGTAGAAATCTCAATACTGCAGATCTAATCTAAAATGGGACTTCAAAAATGGTGGCCATGGTCTTTGAAATGTGCATTAGCAAGATTAAAAAGTTAAATATGGCTATAACAACCGAGTCATCTGATTGGTGGTATGATTTATGCACCACTATACATCCATGTTTGCAGTTAGAGATCTCAACTCAAAAATTATAAAGATATAGTAGATGAGCATGTAGTATTAATGGAAAATCACAATTTTGTAAAAGTTGTGAAAAAAAGAGTTGTAGAACTTTAGTTCACTTCTGGGAAGATACTTATCTTATAAATGTTCATTATGTCCCAAAAATAAAGAAAAATCTTGCATATCTAAATTTACTTTGTAAGAAACGTGTCAAGACCGTAATCGAGTCTAATAATAGAATTATCTTCAAAGGAAAAGTGTTTGTTGGAAAAGAGTACTCTTGTGAGGGCATGTATAAAATAAGTATTAATAAAAAAATTCTAATTTTGCTTATATTGTTAAGTTTTTTACTTTGTGGCATAATCATTTAGCACATTTGAATTTTAAAACTTTAAATTTTATGGCTAAATATGGTTTAATTTCATATAATCATGGATATAATACCAAATATGAAATTTGCATCTAAGCAAAAATGACAAAGAAACATTTTTCTAAAACAGATAGAAATACACAATTATTAGAACTTGTGTATTCTAATATTTGTGAACTAAATGTTATTTGTGAACTTGTGTATTCTAATATTACTTATGTTGATAATTTCTCAAGATCTATGTATGTATACTTAATGAAAAGTAAGGATGAGGTCTTCAATATATTTAAATCCTATAAGTCTATTGTTGAAAATCAAAAGGAAAAAAAAGTTAAGATACTTCGTAGTGACAAAGGTGGCGAGTATTTTCTCACTAAATTTTCTTTATACTGCGAGAAGAAAGGTATAATACATCAAACTAGTGCATCTTATACCCCCTAACTAGAGCTGCAAATGAACCGAATCAAATCAAATTTGAACTAGGGGTCGTGAGTTTGATTAGCATGTATACCCGATCGAACTCGATTCGAGCTCGAAAAGTATTAGAAATCTTTGATTGAGCTCGACTCGCTTAACATATATTAAGATCAAACTCGACTCAAACTTGAATACCAAAAATAAATGAGCTGATATGAGCTCGAGTTAAATTTAATGCACAAGTAAGATTATTTCTCTCATTCAATTTTAAAAAAAAAAATTTGATAATAAATATTAGATTGAACTCTTATTGCAAAATGATTATCACACTGCTTAAACAACATGCTTATTGCAAATAAATCAATGGTTCGTCATTTGCCACAATATAGTTACAAACTTACAAATAAGTAAATAATAAGTCTAACTTCTAAGGTATCACAATAATTTACAATTTTAAATAGTAGACAACTAATTATAGCATCAACTAGGAAAACAAACTAAAAAAATAATAGAAAAAGTCCGCCAATTCTTATTCACTTCTGCCCCATCTCTGATGTACAACAACATATTACATAGCATTGCTCATTCACAACATTCTTATTGCAAATAAATCAATGATTCATCACTTGAAAAATATAGTTACAAATAGGTAACTAATTCCAACTTCTAAAGTAATACAATAAATTACAATTTCAAATGATAGATCACTAATTATAGCATCAACTAGGAAAACAAACTAAAAAAATAGTAGAAAAATAGTCATCCAACTCTTATTCACTTCAGCCACATATCTGATGCACAACAAGTTATTACATACCATTCCTTTCCTTATTCACAACATTCTTATTGTAACTCTTATTCACTTCAAAAGCTTATTGATAAAATGATAAATATTAATAATAAACAATCTCATAGCAATGTCAAAAGCTTCAGTCAGAAAATGAACAAAACAAGAGATAACAAGGAATTGAAATCATTTGAACCCAGAAAAAAGTTGAACTTTTAAGACAACGACAAATTGCATGGAATGAAGTAGAAGAGAAAAGTAGAAGATGTCTTATTGGTTACCTTTGGCAAGGAAGTGAAGACTAACTAGAGTTGGCAGACTGTCTTTTTCCTTTCCTTTTTTCACCTTTATTAATCAATATCTGATTCAGGGGAGAGTGTGTGTATATATTGCTAGTGCTATAAATATTATAGTGGTTTATGTCTTGTTGGTTAAGTTCGGTAAGAAGTAAGAACCCTTCAACCGACAAGAGAGAGTCTATGTATATATTGTTGGTGCTATAAATACTATATGATACTAATGCATTACATTTGAATCCATCAACCAAAATGCTTAGTCTAGAAATGAATGAAGTACAATCAATTGAATAATAGCTTATAGAATAATAAATAATAGTAATAAACAACCTCATAATAATAGCCAAGAATAATAAACATGAAATCATTATCAACATGTTAAACCTTTTCTTTAAACACCAAGTATAAAAATAAAACACTATAAAAAATTACTTCATGTTATCCATATTTCTTCATATGGTACAATTAGACTTTTACAAAAACATAGGCTTGCAACTTAAATAAGTAAGCTATTTAAGCAACGGAATTATCTATATGTCCAAGTTTAAAAAAATAAATTAAATTTCTAACAACCTTGTCTAGCTGGACAGCTCCAGCCTCAAACGAATCACAAACATAATTACATTCAGCCTTAAACAACATCTCCTATAAGCATTCCTTTTAGTAATTTTAGTAGATCAATTCACAAAAAAGAAAAAAATTAAAAAACAGCCATATGCCAATCCCCATCAACCTGTGATGTAAACAACACATGATATCATTAACAATATGATATAACAAAATAACAATTCAATAATAAATAGTATTATACTAAAAGCCAAAAATATACAGCTTTCACTTGATTCTCGTTAAGGTGGTAAAATGTCCTTATAAGTTAGTTCTTCTCTTTACAAAATCAAAGAGAAAAATTAGTTAGGACAAGTTCTCAATAAGTTAAGATAAGTTCTAGACGGCAATGAAAAATCACTAAACGAAATTATATTTATATTCAATATTTTTTCAAACCCTAAAGTACTTGAACCTAATCAGCTCTACATAACAACATTTATGTTGTTTCAACAGACATTGATACATGATAAGGATTAATTACTTCACCACCAACATTAATTGTGAATTATGAAGTCATTGTAGTAATTAGAATTGACAAAATATCACGTGCCATCTTAGATGAAATGCAATACTTTAGGTTATTGACATTCCATCACTACACGGCATCGAAATGTGAATTTGAATTCTCACCAATGTTTTGAATCGTAGCAGTGGGCATACTAGTTAAGACACTCGAACCAAATATTTCGATATCAATAACGTTTCGTATACCATTTTAGAATAGTCTATACATAAATAAATTATATATATAAATACATCTACAAATTATATTTCAAAATAATAATCAATATATGAATAAATTATATATATATATATATTTGTAAATAGTCTAATCTGAATTGAGATAAAAAATAAGAAAAAAAAGAGAGTGAACAACCGAAATCTGGTACGGTCGAAATATCGACCGGTAGGAAACTGCTATGTGTTATGTACCGAACAATCATCCAGTATGGTATATTTTGGCCGTACTGGCCGGTACTGTACAAAATTCAAAATTATGATCTTTACTATAAATATATACACCTTCCTTTAAATAAATATCCAAATCGAATTTTACTAATCGAATGGTATCACTTCTAACAAATGATTCAAATATAGACCCGTCACTCATCACATTATTCTACACAGCATTGACAAAACTACTAAAAAAAGAACCTATGTCTCGAGCATTTTCATGTCACTTAACTCCACATTAGCTAAATTATAATTTTTAGCATATTCATCATACAACTCATGTAAGATTCTCAAAATGCTATTTATGTCTCTAATGACCTCAGGTTCTGAATAAATTATTGGAAAACAGAATTGAACAAGTATCATTTTGAACCTTGGATCCAAAACTACACCCATTACCATAAGCAAGTTACATTCCCCCAATATTTCTCAAACTTCGTATTCAGCTTCACAACCATTGCTCATATGGAATCATTTTGGTCAAAAGATTTCTTATTCAACACATCTTTTATTCTTCATACCTCAAGAAAGAATAAGTTAGCGGTCGGATGCTCAGTTTCTAAGATAATGTTTGTCATCTCATTAAAAACTACCAAATTTGAGTCATTTTCTACTTTTATCCAATCCCCAACGCTTGGAACATAATTAAAACCTTGATATCTATCTCCCTATCTTGGAAAGACTTTTTTAAACTCTAAAGTTGATGCTAGCATTAGGTAAGTGCCATTCCATTGGGTAGGAACATACAAAAAAAAGTTTCTTTATTGGTAATTGTAACCATTTTGCAATATCACTAAATTGCTTGATACGAGCTTTTGATGCAATCAAGTACGTCACCCATTCTCGAACACAATTGACAATTTCACCAATCTTGCTAAGTCCATCTTTGACCAATAAATTTGTTATATTTGAGTAACATCTTCCTAACAGATAACTATTTTTCAAAGTAAAAACATTTTTGAGAACCCTTAAAACTACATCATTATATCTAGCATTGTCCACTGTTATTGTAGACACTTTATTCTTAAATCTTCAATCTGTAAAACACTTTTGAAGAATATCAACAATAATAATCCCGTTGTGTGAGGGTGGACCTTATAAAAATTTAAGACTTTTTTATTATTATTTAAATGCCAATCAAGATCAACAAAATAACAGGTAACAACCATATATGAGGTCTTTTGACCTGAAGTCCACATGTCTGTCGTTATGTTGACTTTATTCATATTTATCAGTATTGTCTTTAGTTCATTTTTCTCAATTTTATAAATGGATTCACATATTTTTTTACTTTAGTATGACTTATCTTTTGCTAGGAAGAAGTATTAGCTCTTATAAATCTATTAAACACAACATATTCCGTAATGAAAAATGAATACTCATGATAAAGTATCATGTGAGAAACAAGTTCTCTTACTTTTTCATATCATACGAGAAATTTTTCACTGCGTTGACACATTTAGGACCCTTCATGTCAATGGTTAAAACCTTTCGCCTTTTAGAGCACCTATGTGTGGAAGACAACTAGTTAAGTGTCTGTGCAAGTGAGTTATAGAACCTAATGAAAAAATAGACAATAGGTATTTGCAAAAGTTAAAACTCAACATTCTTTATACCATTCTTCTCCATTATTTTAAAATCTTTCCAAACAGTAGAAGTTTTCTTCCTAGACTTCTTTTGGTATGCATAGTTTTGGAGATTCTTAGGGGAACTTGGGTTTTCTTCTCCACCAATATTACGATCAATTTCATGGTTTCCATCATTACTATCACACTCTATAAAGATTGTGGCAGTTTTATTTTCTTGTGTAGGTTTTATATCTTCCATGAATGGACTTACAGATGAACAGTCTACAATTGATACATTTTCAGTCATGTCTAAAATAGACTTTTAGACAAGTTATGGCAATATTAGAGTTAAAAGTGAAAACTGAATAACAATTAACAAGTAATAAAGTAGAAAATATCTAGGAGTTTTCAAATGCAAGAAAGAAAATGTCAAGGGAAAGTCATTATCATCATCATCACATGATAAACAAAACACAACAATACCATCATGCATGCTAAAAACATATGTCAATGATAAAGGACCCAATACATAATTTAAGGTGCAACAGAAAATAACAATTATCATCGAACCAGTCCAAACCCAGTCAAACATATGCACACAGACATTCAAACAAAAGCATCTCAAATCTTCTTCAAAAGCATGTCCAACAATAGAAGCCAATTTACTGACTATAAAAATAATAGCATAAAAATGTTTAGCAAAAATACACACAAAATAAAACAAAATTATAGATCTAAGATCCCCATTGAGACGAAGAACATATAGAACCTCACTGAGACGAAGAACACATAGAGCATATTGCTAACTTGTTGATCACAGAGAGAACAAAAAAGGAAATAAAAAATAATCCACAAAAAATAAAAAATCAAAGAGGAACCGAGAAAGACAAAGAACAAAGCTAACGAAAAGAAATTGAGACAGAATAGAAAGGAAAAACACCATACCCACAATGTATTGAGAATCTGAAATGAAGCAAATGCAGAGGCCCATTGAGACGAAGAACATACAAAGTAGAGAGCACCTACTCACTCCTGAGGACCTTCTTTTGAGTATGTATGAACCTACCTTATATTCACAAGCCATGAAAGATCCTAAATGATGCACTGTTATGAATGCTAAGTTATTGGCCTTAGAGGAAAATAAGACTTGGGTTCTCACAGATTTACCTCCTAACAAAGAAACTATTAATTGCGAATATGTTTACAAGATAAAGAGAAACTCAAATGGCAATATTGAGAGGTTGAAAGCTAGGTTAGTTGCAAAGGGATACACCAATAAGAATGAGTTGAGTTTAATGAAACATTCTCACTAGTAAGAAAAATAGTTACTGTGAGATGCCTTCTCTTGATTGCTGCCATACATAGTTAGCATTTGTATCAATTCGATATGAATAATGCCTTCCTCAATGGTGATTTAGAGGAGGACATATATATGAAAAGACCATCAAGATACACAAAGGAACCCCTCAATAACTATGCAAATTACTCAAGAGTTTGTATAGATGGAAGCAAGTTTCAAAGCAATGGTATGCAAAACTGACTTTTTTTCTTCTAGAGTTTGGTTTCACTTAATCCAAAGCAAACTATAGCTTGTTTACTTAGACAAATGAAGAATCTTTCATAGCTTTACTTGTGTACGCGAATGACATTTTGGTTGCTAGTAACTCTTTAGACTCCGTTGCTGTCATAAAAGACTCTCTATTGGATAAATTCAAAATCAAAAATCTTAAGATTTTAAAATACTTCCTTAGGATAGACTTAGCTTGATCCTCACAAGGTATACATATTTGCCAATGCAAGTACGCATTTGACATACTTGCAGATTCTGGAATTTTGGGGTCCAAACTAGTGAAAATTCCCATAGACCAAAACCTGAAATTGAGCAAAACTGGTGGCTCAACTCTGGCCAATCCATCTGTTTATAGAAGATTGATAGGTACGCTACTTTACCTCACAATTACACAGCCATACATTAGTTATTCTGTGCAAACTCTCAATCAATTCATAGATCAACTTACCATATCTCATTTGGCTTCAATTCAAAAGATCCTAAAGTATGTCAAGGGTGCTCCAGGCCAAGGTTTTCTGATTGGGCATCCTCCTCAAACCTACAACTCAACTCCTATTATGACTCTGACTAGGCATCCTATCCCGATACAAGAAAATTAGTGACAAGCTATTGCATCTTCTTGGATCAATCCTTGATATCTTGAAAATCTAAAAACCAAAGCATTGTATCAAAAAACTCGACTGAAGTAAAGTAAAGGGCTATGGTAGTCACATGTTGTGAATTGACTTGGCTAAGGTTCATCCTCATTGATTTGTAGATACCTCATCCAAGACCAATCACTCTCCATTGGGATAATCAAACTGCAATCCACATTGCAGCAAACCCACTGTTTCACGAGCATACCAAACACATTAAACTAGATTGTCATCTCATCCAAGACAAAATACTTGAAGGTGCAATCACCACAACCTATGTTTCTTTCCATCTTCAGTGTGCAGATCTCATTCCGAAGGCACTTACATCTCATTTGCTACAAGCTCACTTCAAAAATGTGGGAATTATCAAATCAAATTACATTCTCCATCTTGTTGAGGAGGGGGGGGGGGGGTGGTATTACAACCTAGTGAAGTTGGATAGTGCTACATGTCATTTATCTCCTTAAAGATGTTTGGGTATTATACTACGTATTTTTTCATTCTTTGTCCGGTAGTCCATAGCTATACAGAATCGTGCCTAATAGTGCAGTGCACAACTGTGCAGTGTAGTACATAAATGGTGTAATGTAGTAGATAGCAGAGCAATCTGGTACACAGTAGTGCTTATTTTTTCTCTTTGGCTAGTAGTGTGCTTAGTATATAATGATACAAATGTATAGAGTGAATGAGATGAACTTGAATACAACAACATACAGAGAGCAAATTTGTCTTTACCCAACTTGTGTTCTTCTTTGTTCCTTCTATGATCCATTTTGTTACATATTATCCTCATACTAAATATGTTATGTAATTTATTATTTTTATTTTTTATTTAAATAAATATATATTAATATATATTTTTAAATATAATGATCAAATTAATAAATTATGTATTAATATATGGTGTGAAAAATAATAAATTAAAATATTTAATTATGACAAAACCTAATCGATCACTATTTATGGTCTAAATCTTCCCTATTTTTTAACAAATCTCTTAGATGGGGCCATCATTTTGACCATCCTGACTGGTAATTCGTCTTAGTAACACTTGTCTCGTAAGTCTAACTTAAAAATAAATTTAATCACTTTAATAATATTTCACTTTGTCAGATTTTGCTTAAATTAGTTAATTAAACTCTTATTTAAAGGTTTTTAATAAGTAAAATATTTAACTAAATATAAAGAAAATATGCAAATAAGGACCGAAGCAAAATACTCTAATTTCATTTTGTCTCAACTTTTATACGTACGAATTTGCATTGGTTATTGATTACTATTATTTCTTCATTCATTTTTGCTCTCATAATACTTCTTGCATTGAAATGAGCACTCACCATTTTTTATGAAGGGTGCTAGACGGGTGTGCCCCTATCCCCCCACTGCATGGGTGGGAAAAAATTTTGGGTCACCAACTTTGGCTCTGCCTCCCATGGGCAGTGCCCCTGTCTGGATGCCCTAGGACGAATTAGCCCCCACAACCGCCATCCCCCCTATGATGGAAAACAATTGAAAAACACTATATATATACAAAATAACTTAAACACAATAAGAAATCCACAAAATTACAAGTCTGTCCATAAAAAAATCCACAAATCCGCCTAGAGCATGAAATTGGAAAACCAAAAAAAAATGTTAATAACAATTGATCTAAGAAAAGTGATACATTTTCTTTCACGTTATATATCTGAGCAAAGATTCAAAGAACCTTGACAACTAGTAGTTGAGGATCTCTTCGCAAACCCATAGTCATTTGTGGCTTTAAGGATGGGAAGAAAGAAATAGAGGAGGAAAAGAGGAGAGGAGATTTATAAGAGAGAGAGAGAGAGAGAGAGAGAGAGGGGAAGCGACCGAAGAGAAAAAGCAACTGAAAAAGGAAAGAGAAAGAAAAAAGAAACAAGTGAGGAAAGGATTAGCTTTTAACTTAAATCATAATCCAAAAATGATATTGTTTAAATAGTTTTATTTATAAAATGATGTCATTTTATTACATAAAATTATTTTTTTAATAAAATGTTGTTTAAATAGCCCTAAGGTCAACATTGATTTAGCAACAAATTATTCAAGCACTGAGAAACAAACTTTATAAATCACCAAGTAGATAAAAAACAACCTAAATAGTCTTTGAGTTTGTTTGGGGTTTCATTAGGAGTCTTAAAAGTCTTAAAATCTATAACTTATATTTTATATCGGAATCTCAAACATGAACTTTGTATTAAAATTTTAATTTTTTTTATAAGATAGGTGTAAGATATTACATTTAACTACATCAATTTGCGAGCTTGATTTATACTATATGGTTTATGCCTTATTATTTTTTTTTCTTTTAAGGTCTTTAGCGAAACAAACTACCTTATTTTGAGGTTTTTTGAGAGAATGGGTATACAGTAGAAGGATTGTGTTGTTTATTGTCTTTCCTGTTTTCATTACATACTTTGAGAATATTCTCATAAATATAATTATTTAGTTTAGCTTATAAATTTGAATTAATTTAAAATAAAATATAATTATATGATGTTGTATATGAAGAGATGTTGCAAATATCAAAATATATGAATATATTTTGAATGAATAAAAAGTATAATATTTAAATGATATAAAAAATAAATAAATTAATATCATATTTTAAAAATATTAAAAAGTCAATATATAAAATATAAAAAAATATATTTTAATAATATATTTTAAAAGATTAGATGAAGCTATTGGGAAGGCTCGGCCAGAATTGTTCGACCTGAGACCAAACTTTTAAGAGTGATGTTAGGGAGTAGCCAACATCCACTGCATCCATCTCACATGAACAGTGTTGTGAACAGTGCATAGCACTGTTCATGTGAGATGGATTCAGTGGATGTTGGCTACTCCCACTCATTTTCCAACTTTTAATGAGTACACTGCTACCTGCGATGCATTCTTGGGTATGTCGGAGCAAGCCAAAAGAAGGCAATGTTTCTTCGTTTGCCAAACTTTACATATTTCAATTGAATCGATTCATATCTACTTTGCTGACAGCTCCTGGAATATCTACTAATACTATTTAATTCAAATCGCCGACAGTTTTCATGAAACTTAGAAGGCAAAAGAAATACAAAAGGAGTAGTGCTAAGTCTAATTTTTTGGACTTCTTAGTAGTCCACTTTAAGAATAGATAAAAATACCCTTATTTTATTTATGACTGGACAAAAACACCCATAAATCAAAATACTCCAAAGAGTCATTCTACACATGCACTACTAAAATCATCCATACCACACACTTGCTGACGTGTTTTTTTTTTTTTTAATTACACAATAAGGCGCCTTCCCCTCATTTCATCTAAAACATGTTTTTTGTTTCCTGGTCTGAACACCCTCCCCCCAACCCCCCCCCCCCCCCCCAACCACCCACCCAACAAAAAACCCCCTCCCCCCATTTCGCATTGCCCCCATTACGCCGACAAGCAGCTGTTTTCCTTCTTTTTTTCCATTTTCCTGCTGCTTTTATGTTTTTCTTGGTTGATCTGAAGCATTTCTTTCATTTCTTAGCATTGTCCAAAATGAAAATAAATACAAAATAAATCAGCCCCACCTTTATGTGATTTACAAGCATTTCTTTGATTTTTGTATTTACTGGGTTTTCAAAACCCAATTGATCTTGTCCTTGCTAACTACAAAACAAATCCATATTTAGTTGTAAAAATTGCTAGGTCATGATCTAAACTGATGAGAAAACCAGTTTCGTTACTTATTTAATTTCATTATCCGTCCTTTTTTATTCTTTATTTATTTTAAATGAAAAAAAAATATTGATCTTGCCCTTACTAATTCAACTTGATGACTCCTTTCAAAATAAATTCAAAAAAAAAAAAAGCGCAACAGAAATTTATTGGATCGATGGAGGAAAGACCTTAAGAAAAGATATACAATGGTAATAAGTAGTTACGATGACTTGCGACAAACTACGGACACACGGAGGTATGAGTTTGTCATTAAACGATGTGTAAAATTAGCAATCTCTGTGTCGTCGAGTGATGCCCATGTTACTGCATTCATGCTCCACTTGGATGAGTTTGAAAATCAATTTAAAGGATTAACACTTGAGTCCAGTTCTACCAAGGTAAAAGAGATTGTGGTTACAGACAATCACAAATAAGAAAATATTAAGCCCAAAACTTGTCCGAGGGAAAGGGAGGCCGCCAACAAAACGAAAAGTTTCGCCTATAGAAAAGGTCGCGAACAAGCGAAAAAAAAAAACAGGTAATAAATTCCTTTATCTATATCAACTCCACACCATAGTAATGTCTAATTGCATATTTTATCTTCACTAAGCTGTAATATTTTATTTTGCCATTGCATTAGACTAGCAGAAAAATATTTGATGATTCAATTCAGGATGGTGGTGGATTGAAAGCTCCAGAAGGTGTTCAGGTAATAACATCTTATGTGTATTCAATTTACAAATTCTATATTGCCTCTCATTAATGCATATTTTTTTAACTTGGGTTTTCTTTTTTCCTTTCTTGATTTGTATCTAGATAACCAATGTTGGTCAGGAAGATTTCGTTGTTCTAACGCAATGCAGTAACGTCACACAATCGATGCCATTGTGATTTATTTTGGGACACTGTGATGTATTTTTATGGGTTTTGGAGGATCTTGATGTAGTTTGTGTGTTGTGATGTATTTTTATTCATTTTGGGACACTGTCATATATTTTTATGAATTTTGGGACATTGTGATGTGGTTTGCATAAGAGTGATGTTTTTTTTATGAGTTTTGGGACATTGTGATGTATCAGGGAAGAATTTTGGGATGTGAGGTATGAGATTGATGTGGTTTGGACTTTTAGAAAGTTTCAGGCATTTTTTTATTTTTTGTGGTTTGGATGATTTGTATTTTTATGAGTCAAATTGTGCAAATCAGAGTAGGTCTTATATAACATGGGTGCTGTAAGATTCATAGGAAGATTTGATGAAGAGGTTTTACGTGCAAAACATTAGTGTATTTGTCCAGGATTTACATGCAAATTAGAGTAAGGGTTTTAGGTGCAAAAAGTTTGAAAATTATTGCAAATTAGAGCAGGCTTTACGTGTCCTGAGTTAATATTCAAAGTGACCCTAAGTCCAGGATTTGTTTAAAAGAAAAACACCAAAGAACACGTTGTATTTGTCCAGGATTTTAGCCTCCATTGTATTTCCTTTCAAAGTGATTTCAAATTCTGTGGCATTATTTTACCACACTTTTGGCATCTGAGCTTTGCTTGTGTTCATTGTTATATTACATAGTAGATTTCAGTTAGTATCCAGTCATAATTCCATTGATTCAAACCAAAATTCTGAATTAAAATTAAACTCTGAATTAATACGTCTAGGATTTGTTAAAAATAAAAACACCAAGTTTCCTTCCCTAAAAAGCATGAGTGTCAACCCTATATAACTTAGTAGACCATCTGATATACAAAAGAGCCAAGATAAATTAGTAGACCATCTGATATACAAAAGGGCCACAAAATAATATGTACCTGATTCATGCATAACTTGTTCAACATACATTCATGCTTGTCCAACCCAACCAAAAATTATTACAAATGATAACACCCAATACATACACAATAATACTCAAGCATTTCCAATTTTCACCTCCTTGTCAAGTAGTTTATCCTTTTATTTCTGAACTTCATACTCACGCACCAATACATCGTCCTCCCTTTTTCGAACTACATTATCTCCTGCGCGTATTTTCTCTTCTACCCGTTCGAGCATATCTGCCCATATGAAGAGGTCACACCTTGTTTCACCCTGTGTGCAAAATCTCGATTCGTCAAGTCCTAAATTTGACACATTAAACATTAAATTTTAAATACAAAATTAAACCAAAAAATTCTCTTACCACCGTATTGTACTTTAGGCAGGCGTAAAATTTTCTTCCAGGATTTTTGTTAGTTTTGGATATCTTTAATGGGGTTTTCAAGCCACACCAAGAAGTTGGTGATCCAGCTTGCAATGCATCAACTACACGTGACGATTAACTCGATGCCATAGGTGATCTAAATGAACCCGTGACCATATTAATTGTAACAAATTTATACATCATTGTAAACAATTTAGACATTGCTAAAATAGGTAAGTGCATATAGAGGAAAATAAATCGCTAAACAATTGTAAGCAATTTAGACATTACTAAACTAGGTAAGCGCACATGGAGGAGAATAAATCACTAAACCATTACAAACAATGTACTAATCAAATCAAACTTTAGAACGGATGCAATGCAAATGTCCCAACTTCAATATGTCATGTATTCCTTTTTGAGGGATGCAACACTTAATGCCAACCCCTTGCACACTTTAACAACCACTTCAATAACCAAACAATCCAACAACTCACTGGGTTTAATAACCACTTTAATAACTCAACACTTCAATAATCAACTATGATTTGCATAAAAAAAAAAAAACCTAGCTTAATACACGGCATATCACATCATTCAAGCATCTCAACACAAATCATCCAAGAACATTAGCAAAAATCAAGCATATCAATCCAAATCATCCAGGCATTTCAATATTCAAAATGTGTTTGACTGACCATATCTAACAGCTCAAAATGGGTACCAAAGAAGATGACGGAGTGGGGGAGATTGGGGATTTTAGGGTTTCCTACAATGGGAAAATAGGGAATTTTAGGGTTTCAAGCAGTGAAAAGATTGGGAATTTTTGTTTATTCGCGAAGACTCACAGTACATATTCCTGCAAAGACAACGTTCTGTGTGACCTAAGCTACAAGAAGACGCCGACGGATAAGAGAAAAGGGGAGGAGTCGAGCTTGGGGATTTCGAAACAAACCTGAGGGGGGGATTTCGAAACAAACCTGAATTTGTGTTCACCCAAGTCCATGATTGAAGATGTCGACTCAGATCCCATTTTCGAAGATCCCATTTTCTGAAGAAGCCAACGCATAAGGCTTACGATTTGGGAGGAGAAAGGGGATTTAGGTTCACCGGATAGGGAGAAGAAACTGACGCATGAGGCTTTTGGGATTCTCTTAGGTTTTCGGAATGTGCAAAATTTGGGTTCACGAGGAGGGAAAAGAAACGGGACCTTACACGTCTCGTTTAACCCCAAGCCAGTTGACACAGTAAACCGTGACATGGTAGTCAGACCCGGTTTCTCATGTCACAGGTGTGTTGTGTGGAGACCTAAACCGGTGTTTGGGTAGAATAATTCATACTCCAAAATCAGAACACTCCCAATCACACGCCTGCACTCCTGCGTGCTCAAGAGTCAACCATTTTTTAGGTGGAGCACTACCTAACCCACTTTATTAAGACTTGCTGATAGTTTTAAGTGGAGCACCAAGTCGACCACTTTAACATGCAGCATGCTAACACATGGCTTGTATGTATCAGGTGCTCCAATATATGCATACAAAAGAAAATCATGTGATAAATTCCAATGAAGTTATTATCTCATATGAGTGATGAATCTTCCTGCTATTTATATTTGTGTCTTTGTGGAGTATTTCGGATGTTTTCTTCTGTATAAGAAGATCAATGTTTACTCGAGGAAGTGCTTTTCTAGTGTATACATGTGGATATGGGCTTATATATAGCTAGAATGATGCAAGTGAAAAGATCATATTTTCTTAACATGTCCAAATCAATTTTAGAAGAAGAGGGGTCCAAAATGGGAATTCTAAGAGCAAAATGTACAAACTCAATCAATTTTTTTCTCGTAAGTAACAAACTTCAATTTGTTAAATCAATTCATAACTTTTCACAAACAAGTGGAGTGCACACACATTTTAAAACAACAAATGAAATATTTATGTTGCTCCACACTTTACAACGCATGACAACTTCAATTCACACTTCAACAATAAATCAATTCACAACCCATACTTTACAAACAATTCATCTATTCAATCCACACTTCAACAATGTCAGCAAAATGGGGAGGGCGAGCATCAATGGTGAAGAACTGGCATGTTTCTCGAGCAAAATGGGAGATCAAGCATCAATTGGCACCTCTCATGACGGTCACCGGTTCTTGAACAACTTTATCACTAGATTTGGTGGGTTTTCTCCTATCATGCATCAATGGTGAAGAACTGTAAGTTCCATTGATGTTGAAGAAGTGTGTTTCCTCCTATCGTGCATCAATGGTTGGGGATTTGCATCAACGTGAGAACTCAACTGCAGCTATCACTAGAGATTTGGACTATCACTAGAGATTAGGGATTTGGGGGGACAAGAGCTGGGCAATGGCTCGGAATCCGGGGGGACTATGGTCGGGAACTTGGGAGGATTTCATTTTGTCGTTCAAAATTCCTTCAATTGGACGCAGTGTTTATTTCCATTAATGAAATGTAGCGTTTCACTAATGGATTATATTGCATTCCATATATGTAGACTACAAATAGAATTATCAAATAAAGAATATGTATAAGCTTCAAATAAAAAAATCTCCACAAGTCCAAAAAAATAAAAAAATCCACACAAGTCTTTCTAAAAAGAATAAATTACATCTAAAGAAAATTTTAAAAAAATAAAGTATTCTTTATTAATAAAATTTACTCTTTTAAAAAAGATTTATTTAAAACTTGTTTATTTGAAACTTATAGCTTATTTCAAAGCAAGAACTTACAGGGAACAATGACTTAAGTATGTTTAGATGTTGAACTGAGTTAAATCCAATTAAATAATAGTGAGTTTAAATAGTTAAATAAATTTTGTGAGATTCATCTAAAATGAATTTAAATATGTTTAAATATTAATATAAATTTAGATATATTTATAGAAAGTTAAAAAAGATTGTAGATCCCATATGTAAAATAATGTTAAATTAAAAAAGACTAAATCACATGTATAAAAAGATTTTGAGTGAGTTTAATAATTTAAGAATGAAGTGTTTAGATGTTAAAGTTAGCTTAAAAGTAAACTGAATTGAGTTAAACTCAGACAGGTTTGGCAACCAAACCCAGCCATAATTTCAGACCAAGCATTTCTGCAAACTCTCATAAACTCAAATGTAAGGAAAATCATCCAGAAAAAAAAAAAAAAAGAAATCATTCCTTTTTCGGAGGGGAGGGGGTGGGGGGAACGGGGGAATTCTTACAACTTTCACCTGCATTTTATTCAACACCAAAAATTGCCTTCCACGCCCCCGCGTGGTTCTGTCATCATGTTGATCTCCAAATTCAACCAATCTCACCGAACCGCAGGTGAAAAATGGGGGGCAGGAGGTATAGGTAAAATAAATATTATCCTTCGTAGAAGCATAAAAAAGAGTTGGTGACAAAAGAGCCAAAGAGCGGCAACTTTAACCCGATTGATCGGGTGAAGGTTCTGCTGAACTTGGAACGGAGTGCGGAGAAGAAGCGGCCTCTTCGGCTGAATCCTCTGAAGTCTTTGTATCAGATTTCTCATGTTTGTTGCTTGCAGCATCGTGTTTCTGGACCCAATCAGGAAATCTTGAAGATTTAGAAGGGGAAGACTCAGATGAATGTGCTGTTGACATGCTTTTCGGATAGCTAATGAGAGATGAATCAAGCATAGGTACATTAGGGATGCCCAAACTATAGTTTTGAGGATAAGCAACACCTGGGTGATCAAATTTGCAAGTTGGGCCATACTTGCAGACTCCATACATACTGTAGTAAGAACAGATAGCTTGCCCCTGCACATTGCCAGACCCAGGGGTCAGCCCAGCCACTGATGTACAAAAACAAAGAACTAAAAGGGACAACATTTCTCTGGTCTATTAAATAACTAAGCAATTCCTTAATTAATGAGAAAATATGGGGAGTTGCGGACACTATGAAATTTGCAAAAGAACCCCAAAAAAAAAACTTCTAAAAAACATTCATGGTATTCCAAATTATTCCCAAGTTCCAAGCAATTATAAAAGCAGACAGCAAGAGCAAAATGCATCTTACTGTATATAAAAAAGATGAACAACTTACCGGTCTCAAGGGAAGGCTGGGCAGGATTGGCACTGATTGCGCAATCCTTTCTTTTGGGTGATGGTACTTGCAATCAGATCCATACTTGCAGGTTCCAGTGTTCATAAAATACCGGCACTCTGGTTGGTCGGGTCTCTCGGGGAGACTCGGAGTAGTTGCTGGTAAGATCCCTCTGGAACCCAACTCACCTAGATTCTTCGTGTTGTATATAAAATTGGAGCTAAGAAGAGTGGCAGAACTGTTGGGAGACAGAGGGCCCATGTTTCCCTGAGCAAGAATGAAAGAATGATGAAAAAATATAAAAGAGAAAAGAGAATCCCAACTCATCTAAACAATTGCTCTCCAGCCCCACCAAGATTCAATAACTTCTATGGGTTCCATCATCAATAACATCTTTTGGTGACATCGTCATGTCCATAGCCAAAAACGGAAGGCATAGCCTAATAATTACCATGTCTATACACATGAAAACCGACATAAGCTATGCAATTACTGCAGCATAAGATGTGGCTATTCAAGAGCATAAAAGCGTTCAACTTAAGGAGTTTATGTGACGTTAAAGAACAAATGTCTGACATAATCTTTAGTTGCAGAAGTTATTATTACATACCAAGAAGTATAAAAAGGAAGATTGGTGACATTTTCATGTCCTAAGGCTGCCACATCCAAAAACAAAAAGTAGATATAGCCTGATTATGATGTACACATACGCCACAGTCAGTCATTGAAACTGACAATTTGACATTTTTGTGACGAAAGTCAAGTCAAAGCATCTTCAAAAATGAATGTGAAATAACCTTTACAATGGTGTCAACTGTACTTGCTGATCGCCTTGGATCTTTCTAGCACCATACCTCCAACATCACCAAATTAAACTAGAACATGGCATTATTGTTCCAAAACCGCCGCATAAGAACTAAATGCAGAGGTTGAAAATAATGATAAACAGGCGATTCGAAAACTAAGGGCCAATGATTGCAAAAGACACTTTTTTTATATAAAAAAATAAGTATAATTGCATGATACACCTTACCATTGACTTATAAAAACAAAAGACTTTCAAACAAGAATTGTTTAATTTAAGATATAATGAACTGACCATGTATGTGTTCCAGCCTTGTGCAGATACAATGCCTGGAGGAGGCAGGACAACAGGCATGTAAGATTCTGGACCTGGTAAACGTGGGCTAGATATGTATGAAACTCTCGGAAAAGACCATGCAGGAAGTCCACCAGCATAAGGTTGACCTGGTGAAGGCACAACCGTTGAGCCCATGGATCCAAAAGCACCATGTCCAGCTACTGGTAAAAGAGTTCCAAGTGATTCAGGCTGCGGATGATGGAACTTGCAAGCACCTCCATACTTGCACGATGCAGTTCGCATGTAATAAGGACATGGTTTTTCTTCCTAAACAAATCATAACAATATGTCCTCAATGGAAAAAACAAAAAAGAAGGTTGGAATTTATTTTTGTTGCATTTAGCGCAAACGAATTGGTAAATAGAACTAAAACAACAAAGAATAGGACCTGACGCATCGGGAGACCTAAAATGTTGAATGAGACTGGTCCAGCACCACGCCTGTCCCTTGGATGATGATATTTACATGTTGATCCATATTTGCAGGTCCCTGTCTTCAGAAAATACTGCAAAGCATGCCCCAGTTGAAAATTCATAAACTACTGGTGTCTCAAAAAAGCACAAATAAATCCCCAAGAACAATTAGCATTATCGGTGGAGGTGAATTCCAAGTCTATTTAAAAATTGATAACAATATATCACAGAGGTGGATTGAGCTTATATTTTAAATTGTGGAGAACTCCAGCTACAATGAGCATTATCCTTAATGGTGAAAACCACATCGTCTTCTTTTTGAATGCTAGTATTACTTCTTTTCCAGAAAAATTTGACATCAATCAGAAGTGTTTGCATACACAGAGAAATACTCCATCATATACAGTTAATATAACATGTGAAAGGAAGTCTCAGTGACAGAATCTGTGTTTCCATCCTAAAATAATTGAGACCAGAAACAATGTCTGCTATTGGTGACAAAATTTAAGAACAGAAAAGCAATTTCAATTGTCCATAATTGATTATATTATATGAAAGCATGTGATGATGATCTGAATTCTGTTAGAATAATCTCATTATAAGGCTGCTGTCAAAAACCTTTCTACTTTTCTCTCTATGTTTAGTAGAGATTCTCACACCAAATTCATGTTTCTCGAAAACTTTATGCAGTTTGAATTTTTTTTCAGGAATCTTAAATTTGCAATAGTTTAAAGTAATACCTTTCTCTACATATATAATTAAAACAAATATCAGATTAAAAGCAATTACACAAGCAAACCACATTGTATTCATTGTTTTTGGTACTTTCAGTCCCACGGATCATTGTAAACAGTAAAATAAGAGAAGTAACAAATAACAACTGCATTTTTTTTTCTTCATTTTTTTTTTTTATATATATACAAAAACAATACCACTAGGTTCAAATCATACCCCACAATCAGGCTGCCCAACTCTTTCTGGGAGTTCAACACTGTACGGAGCACCCTACACATCATAATTTGATAGAAGGGTTTGGTCAGTTAAATTACCACAAAAGGTACACCGGAAAGCTAAAACGAGCGAAAACAAAGATAATCTTCAATGGGATGTACACGGCAAACAAAATCATTTATTTTTTACAAGATTAAGTACTCAATTCCCTTCATTTAAGCTACAAAAACAAGTGCTTGATTACCTGTGAAACATAAGCAGGGTGATGATATCGACAATTGTTTCCATAACCACACAATCCAGTTCTCAAATAATAAAGGCAGTCAGGTTCACCAGGTCGATCTGGATATGGACCAGATTGAACCGCACCACCACCCTCCAGATTACCATTGATTTTCAACCTCCAAAATGTTTCTGCAATTATTGAATAAAATAAACATATAATCAAGATTGAGTGGCATGAATCTGCATTGTATAAAAATTCCTCAAGGTACCCAAATATAGCAACCTGGATATCAATAAAGAATAAACATCAAGGAAAAAGAAATAAAAGGGGCACCCCACAACAATTCAACAAATATTTCGACTTATAATAAATATAATAACAACATCAAAGAGAGTGTAATTCAAAGCAATGAATTTTGAGGCCTGGGAAGAATCAAGCTTTTTAGGTTGATCACAATGATGTGTTTTGTTGTGTTTTCAGGAAGTTTGATCGCTTATACAACTCAAATTCCAAATAATCCCAAAACTTTAACTCATACATCATATAAGCTCCCCAAAAGCCAGAATCTTCAGGACATCGATACGCATTTTACCGTGGATCATAACCTCAACAAAACACCCACATAGCCCCAAACACATAAATCTAAAACAATAACACAAAAACCCAATAATTTCCTACTCGAACCATTTACACATAAAGCCAAGTTGATAGCAGTGAGTACTACAAGACCACGATCAAACCCAGAAAATCAGAAATATTCACAAAAGACGGAACAGATCTCTAAACTACTAAAAAAGATGCCTAAAATACAGAACTACCTTCAATGGTATTATTGGAATGATTATGCGTAGCATTCTTCTGGACCTGCCGGTTTTCTGGCATCGGTAGCACAGAAAAATGTGTCAATCCGCCTTCAACTTTTTTGTCCTCAATTTCTCCAATCAAACACAGAAGAAATTCGTGAATCTTTCACGCCAGTCACAGAAAGGGTATGATTTCGAGCGAATATTGGCGATCAAAGTCGGTGAAATTGAAGGGAATGGAGAAAAAAAGTTGCTAAAAATTATATAACAAATAGAAAAAAAGAAAATCCCAGAGAACCACGTTTTTTGAAGAATCAATGCGAGAAATCTAAGATATATATACCGATTCTATAATTTTTCGCTTTTTTTTTTCTTTTTTCCTTTTCCCTTTTTCTGTTTGGAAAATCTTTTGGATCTTTGAATTTGAAACCTGGAAATAATATAAAATAGTAAAAACAGATTTTTAACAGAGTAATAATTCCTGTACGACTCGTAAATTTTGGACCTGGTTCGAAATTACGATTTCGTCCACTAGTCCTATATTTTAATTAATTATTATTTCAATAAATAGAAAAAACTTAAAATATTACATCGTGCCAGTTAATTTATTAAAATTGAGAAAATCTGATTATCACATACTTTCATTTATTCTATTTAGATCAATGTATTTGATAATTCTTATAATTTTATCTTTTAGATTACGTAAGTTGTGTGTGATGTAAATATTTTAAGAAAAAATCTACACAATTTTCTATTATTCACATAATTTTTATTAAAAAAAATATTTTTTTAAATTAATTAAATTCTTTTATTCATTATCTATATATCAAATATTTGATAAAAAAAAAATATAATGTGTGAAAATTAGAGAGGTTGAATAGCAAAGTCCTATTGACTATTGTTAAATAAAATTATTTTTTACTGTATTATTTTCATATTATTTACTGGTATTTGATTTTTTATTGAAAAATAAAAAATTAATGTAGAAATTAATTGTTATAAATGTAGAGCATTAATTTAAAAAAATATAATAAATCAAAATACTTTAATTTTAATGAGAGTGTTTTTTAGATCTCAGATTTATCATAATCATGACCGTCAGCAGGTGGGGGAGATCAAATTTGGGCCCTTGGATTTGAATCAATAGCGGGGCCCACAAGAAATTTTGAATATGTGGATGACATTTTCTAATTTGAAATTTTTTTTTTTTTTTTAATCCTTCTTTTCACGATAAATTTCTTTTGAAAAAAAATAATTTTAAAAATGGTGTTTAAATTAATAGAGAAATGCGAAAAATCGTCGACGTCAAAGCGGGCCAAAGAATTTTTCTTTTTTTTGGGGGGATGGGCACGTGAGGGGTGGGAAAAGTTGCGTGGCAAGATTTGGAGCGTCGGATGTGAATATCTTTTTTTCAAGAAGGTGTGGGAACCCACTGCTAGCGTGAAACGAACATATCTCTTATTTGATACGCTGAAGGATGTGGGGCCCGTTATCTTCTAATTACAGACTTCCGAAACTCACCTTTTAAATGAAAATGGGCTTAATTAATTTTTTTTTTCTTTTAATAAAAGGAAATAAGTACTGCCTTTGATTGGTTAGTCATTTATATACAATAGACGTTTACGATGAGGACAAATTATTGGATCATAAAAGATAAATAGACTTAGAAATAAAATGTATACCCTACACATCAGTTTGACTTTAAATAATTCCAGAAGTAAAAAATAACACGCACATAATATTAGGCAACATTATTAATAATAAAAATGTTTCATTTCATCCTATTATTATTATTTTTTAAAATTATCTCATAAAAATATATAATTCAAAATTTGAAATTCAAAATTCAAAATTCAAAATTTTAAATTTTAAAATAATAATAATATAAAAAAAAATTTATAATAATATTTTATTTAATTTTTAATTTTTATCTCACGTTATCTTATCTCAATTCACTTTTCAAATGACACCTGAAACTATGTTTGGAACACAATCTCATTTTAATTCATCTCAAATAAATCATGTAGGGGATGTACTACTTTTAAAATTTTTTATAAAATAGTTAAATTCATCTCAACTTATTCCATATATTTAAACAAATATTTCAACTTATTTACTTTCGAACATATTTCAATGAAACTCATAAACTACTATTATTTATAATTCAAATCTCTCGTCAAGCAAATACAATTTAAGAATAAAATAAAGCTAGGAGGAGTTCAATTATATTTTTTTGTACAATCATATTTTAAATAAAAATTATTTTAATAAAAGAACTTAGATTTTTTAAAGGTTGGTATCATATTTAATAGAGTAAATAATACTCTTTTTTCTTAGTAAATAATACTCTCCGTGTAAAGTAAACCGAGAGAATCGGTCCAAAAGGACAAAAAAAAAAAAAAAAAAAAAGGTGAGCAATAAAGTGTCGGCCCATGAGGTTGAAAGGGAGGGTGGGGGGAGGGGCAAAGTTTTCTTGGTCTCCACTCTCCAACACTTCATTTTCACACCGGGGATAAAAGACAAACAAACTTCCTGCGTTAGAGATGGCAAAAGCAGGTGGTATGAGCGAATCCGAATGTGCCAACTGTCGTCCTAGAATTTGACGGTCAAAAGAGTTGGGAGTATGAATCCAAACATGCGCAGCAAAAAGGTTTTTTTTTTTCATTTAAATATTTTTTTAAATATTCTTAATCATTAAAAAGAAATATAAATTTTATTAATAGTCATTATTTTAATTATTAAAAAATTAAACATATTTAATTGATACATTTGAGACTCATAATATCGTTTTTAATAGATTAGAAAAGAAAAAAAACATTTTTAATAACTCAACGGAACATTGCACCGACGTGTTCAGCACAGAATGACCCGTTTAGCCAAACAAGTCAACGTATTTTCTGGCTCTGACTCTGACAACTTGACCCACACCTGACTCTAATGTCTTCGCTTTTCTTTCTGCAAAACTTCCTTGATCTTGTGCCCAGCCAGCGCCACTGGCCGTCGAGAGCAGAGCGAATGTCTTCTTCAAGTCAAATAAACTAAACTAAAATAATAACAACTAATAATCACTCGTTGAGGGCTAGATATAGCTAAAAAGCCTTTTAGATTAATATTTCTTAAAACTTTATAGTAATAACAATTTCTATAACTTGGAGAAATAATCTAAATACTGAAAATTAATTTTAATAATTGTAGTCCTAGTCCATGTATTTTATTCTATAATTTAAAAGTTTAATAAAATACTATTATTTAAAAATTTAAAAATTTTAAACTGAGATTTAAAAAAACTATATTAAAATTTATATATTATATAAAATTTAAAATAATACAATAATAAATTTAAAATAAATTCAACTCATTCCTTAATCTAAACAAGACTATTCTTTTATTTTTTTCACTTTCTGGCTGTAGAATGTTGGAGGGTGGAATTGGAAAGGACAAATCCTTTTTGCCCCCATCAGTGAACAGGTATTATACAATCATGACATATATCTTACATAGCACAATATTGGTCCTTTATGTGACCCTTTTTTTTCCCCTTTAATTTTTAGTTAGTTATTTTCTGCAAGCTAGGTGATGCCAAAGGCAAGACGCTCCTTAACTTTATAAGGCTTCGGGAGTAAGATAATATTAATCTTGCATCTTAACCTTCATCATTAACCAAATACTTAACTAAACCCATGTGTCCTGTGTTACTATTGTTTAATTCTCAACACAAGAAAGAAAGAAAAAGGAATTTAAGGAAGAGCTTTCTTTGGATACTGAACGGTACGGGGAAAAAACCTAAGTTGCCGTTTCTACTAAAGAAGGTAGTTGACAGTTGGTGGAGAAAGTTATGGCAGAGCATTAATTATTGCAATTCATAGGTGAAGTAAAGGGAAACAGGCGACAGCAACAAGAATTTATATGTATCTTTTTTGGTGAGGGGTGTTAAATATATTAAAACATGGTCCAGATCTAATTAGACTAGTATAGATAGAGGAGGAGTCAAAAGATAGGTCTATAATTCTTGCATACCCATTTAAATCTATAGAAAAACTTTACATCACGAGATAATGACATGTAAGATTTAGCAGTAAAGATCCCCAAAAGATGGATAAATTGCAAAAATTCCCAAAACAAATCCTTTCTAAACGGTGAGGAATCTCCAGTGTTCACGACAAGTAATTCCCAAAATTTTGAAAACTGAAACGAGTCTTAAACTAAACGACGAATGTCATATGTATACATATAAAAAAAAAAAAAAAACAAACTTCCGCATATTTGTGTACGAAACTCCAACCCCACCAAAAGATAACTGGGACTGCCTATCACCCTACCAGTATACCCCTATTCCCGCCTATGTATCCACAGCTTCAAAATGTAATTCTTTTGAAAAGAAGTATTTACGAAAACCTGTGAGCAGCGCCTCAGCAGAAGAACATTGAAGACCTGACATTCTTATGCAATCTGGGGAGCTCCGGAATGGGGTTACTCCCTACCGAGGTGAGACTTCCTGAAGAGGTTTCCGCTAAATCTTCAAACTTCATGAACTGCCCCATTTGGTATGCAGCAAGGTGGGCATAACATATGGGCGCCACTGGAGAATGAAAATGAGAGTGAGATGCAGAAACAATAGCAAGGCAGCAGTTAAGAGTTAACTCTTCATAATCCTTTAGTGAAAAGGTAAATAACTTAAGCAGCATAAAAGTGATTGAAGTACCAATTGAAATTGCAGTTGTACTCCTCTGGTACCTGAAAAAACCCAAAAGTGGACATTAACTTTAGTTGAAGAGGTTAATGGAATCAGCTCATATGAAAGTAACTGGAACTTGAAAACTTACACATATGACAATGAGTGGATCAGATTTTGCAATTCATCAGGAGAGAAACCAATCTCGTCGACCAAGACATGATAGTGTGCTGGCCTAGAAGTTCCCTATACCAGTTGAGATAACATTAAAAAGGAATGGTTGGAAAAAAGCAGATCATGCTAAAAGCCCTAAACAGTTGGGATTCACATGCATCCAGTAGGTCTTGAATTCACACAATATTATTCTTAATATTATTATTATTTTGGGATTTGAAAAGGTTGAATTGTTTATTATATTTTATATGAAAATTTAATAAAGTTGTAATGATGAGATGAGATAAGAAGAGATGAATCCATTTCTATATCAAAACAAGGCCTTAATATTTTTTTTAAACAAAACTTACAATCATCCCTGCTTGAGCGCACATGTAGAAATCATAGTTCCTAGGGTGCACAATTTTTGTGTCCACAACAGTCCCTGAAGAGAGAGAGAGCAAGTCAATAAAAACCAAGTAGGTCATAAGTACATAAAGTATCTCAAAAGTAGCTGACCCGGTGGAACATTTTCAGGGCCTCCAGCTAGAAATAGCTTTGTGTGGTGATTCTTCTGAGCCACAATCACTGTGAACTTGGGAATGTCAACCTCTCCAAGATGCTGGTATGCCTGTAATCAGAGAAGATAACATCTAAATGTAGTAGGTCATTGAGAACAAAAGCCTGCACACCATCATAAGCCCAGCATTTTTACATTAACATAAAATGGCAGCCCAACAAAAAGTACTGTGATATAGGCAGTACACTTGTTTTTCTTTTCTTTTTGATAGGTGGAATGGGAGGCAGAAAACTATATGATTTGATCATGAAGACTAAAGTTAAATGCACCGAGACACTAGATATGAAAATTATAAAAAGAAAGTCACAGTTGTCTAAGAACCTTTATGATTTGATCGAGCTCGATGTTCAAAACCTGGTTAAATTGTGATTCGCTCACTCCATCCCTATGAAAAAAGAGTCGTAAAGAAAGAAAAATAGGCGTTATGAGTATTGAAAACACCCACAAGTAAAGTTAATATCTAACAAAAATGCTCATAAAAGAAATTCATAATGTGCACCAAAAGCAAAACAAATTAAATTGTATCACATCAGATGCAAAGCTACAAAGCTAAGCTACAGGAATCCGTTATCCTTAATATTGAATCCTAACATTTAAAGAAACATAGAAGCTAGAGAAGCACTACTATTTCATTCTGAAACTAAGCCAAAACAAGTCAAACTACACATAGTATTTCTATATTCAGGCCAAAAAATAAAGATAATACATTCTAGCATAAAAAAGAATATGATTTGCCATCCAAGAAAAGGGATATTATTTCATCACTATAAAAAAAAAGAACGTAACCAAACCTCTTTGTGAATACCAGTTTTACTCTCTATGCATTTTGAATGTGTAATATATGTCAGTCTCTTTCCATATTCATTGTCTTCTCAGAGGGCCATTTGTACATTTATGTAGTTTTAACATAGCTTCTTCTGCCGTTTTTTTCCTTTTTCCCTCAAGCAGTAAATAGAAGAACATGGTAGATGGAGAGCATAAACTTCTTCAAACAAAAATTCTGATAAATTTAAACTTGACCTTAAAGCTACAACAGAATTCTATCCGGGAATACAATTTAATTTTTTTTAAATTGTTACCAATTATTTAACAAACCAAAATACCAAAACCAATAAACAAATCTAGTGATACCTGAAAAGGATAATCTGAGTTGGTTTGCGTCCATTACTGGTTTGGTAGAAGTCTACAAGCAGTTCCCTGCAATGCAATAAAAATTTAAGAAAATTTTGAAAATCTCTTACTACATCTTATGACTGTCTTGTACAGGGGGTAAGGACCTGAAATTTTTGAAAGATACTAGCAAACGTGGATAAGATTCAAAGTATTCAAACAGAAAGAATAAACACAGGTGTCTCATGCACAATGACAGCATTTAATCTAAAAGTAGAATGGTAACCTGTGGTAATTTAAGCATTAAGAGAAAACATATAACAGGGTAATATAAAATAGACCAATTGTGATACTAATTTACAAAACATTTAACTTTTTTAGGCAGGAAAGATGTTTTTAGGTGCTTTATGAATGTTGGTCTTGATTATAACAAATAACACGATGTACCTGATGATACCATCATCACTTCCATCTTCCAAAGGCTTGTACAAAGCATCAATCATCTCCACCTTAGGTGATTGTGTTCTTACAGATGCTCTATACCTTGATATCAATGGCCAACATTGAGAACCAACAACCTGAAAGTAGAATATGTTGAAGCAGCAAAAACCTAATAATAAAACAGCCATTGGTTTAGAAATAAAATGCATAGGAAATTACCGCAGCAATAGATGGGATATCCGATCGACCAGGAGACCCATGCGAGACATCCATTCCCAAAATCAAGGTAGGGGTACCATTTATCAAAGGAACGCGTGAGGAGTGCTCTATGGCCAACAAAGAATTTATTCCTCCAAGCTATATAAAAGATTGAAAAAGATAACAGAAGAAAACTTATAGCAGATTATCAATAAGCAAACAAAATATGAAGATATCACTCTCAGATTCAACATTTACCTTAGAATTTATTTTAAGAAGCACATTAGTGAGGTACTGATCATTGACTTTAGTAGGAGCAATGCACTGTGTGAATATGCCAAAGTCACTTAGACATTTCTTCTTCCAAGGCCCTTGAATATGTAAAACAACATTCATGATCGTGTCATCAAGGCAAGAAATTCTGCAGAGGTAAGGCATGAAAGAGAACGAACCCATACCATAAATTTCAGAGTTTTTCTTCTCTGACAAGACACAAAGGATAAATTTAGGCGGGTCTTTAGGAAGTTTTGCCTTCATCTGTTCAAACATACTTTCAACTCTTGCAACAGGGCTGGCTCTTCTACTTTGTGCATCTTCCTCAATAAGTGTTTGCGGGCGTTCAATATGCTGCATAGGTATTAGAGTGGTTAAAAACAAAGGAAAGAATGATAAATAGGTGTAGTCCAGAACAGTTGTGCTGTAACCTACGATGCCTTTATTTCTTCCACAGTTGATAAGCTCTCGTGAAATATAACTAGTATCACAGCGTGCAGAGAAATTGACAACAATCCAACTGCTAATTTGAACAGGTTTCAAAAGTTGCTGCAATGCAAGAAAACAGGACTACCATCTAAATCAGCCAATCAAATGTAAATGATGCAAATAAGAATGGGATAAACAGAACTTCTTTCTCAGAGAAAATTGATCGTCTCTATTTTGCATGTGATGGACATCAAAACAGTACCTTGTTATTAAAATTCCACCGCCCATTACGAGGGATGCAATCATCACTGTTACCGACCTTCAGCTGTGAATTACAAAGACAAATCCCTTAGTATGCACACAAGCAGTAAAATTGAACGAAAAAAGACACTTCTTAACATTCCCATCGTCTGTCTTTCTCTCTCCCACAAGCGCCTGTGCCGATGCTAGTGAGTTCATACCTTTGGAGTCTCAAGGATGCGGCCCTCAACCTGAGTCAATTGTTTCTCTATAGAAATACCGCACTCACCAAGTACTGGGTCAGCATCATAGCGGTAGTTTCTCATGGCCTGCCAAATCAAGCCAACAAAAAAAATTCATCATCCAAAAAATACAAAATATGCTCTCAGATGCCAGAGAGAACTTACATCAGTCAAAATTCGCATTCTTTCCTGAGGCTTTTGCCTCGATTTTTCAACCAAGGATGCCCTCTGCATTGAAGATAATGCTTTTGTATAGCGTTGAAGAGAGACAAGTGAACAGAGCTGAACCACCAAAATTGGAAAAACAAAAGAAAGCAACTAGAATATTGGTAAGAGAAGATAAAACTGAAATGAAGTTAGTCCCAATATTATATCATATAATATATTCCACACCTCTAGGGGCAGATACTGGGGCCGTTTTGGCTTGCCAACATCAAGGCATGGCAGGTACGCAGAATAGCCAAGGTCTATAGCACAGTGTTTGGTAAAATAGTCAAGTACAGTGATCTCAACAGATTGTCCTTCATTTCCACTTTCACCATTTCTGACTTTCATAGGAAAGCTTGGAGAAAGTAAGATCAAAGTTAGGAAGTTATTCAGGTGTGAAGCACAGGGAAACTAGAAGTGGGCAAAATAATTTTAGAACTAAGCACATACAATTGCTGATTGCAGGGCTTCTCACTCAGGCCTATAATTTTAAACTCTGCGTTTCGGTGTAGTGTCTTAACCCTCAGATTTTTCAGCATTCTCTTAGCCTGAAAATGAACACAGACTCAAAATTTCACTAAAATCCAATGCTGGAGTTTGAATCTTTCACACAAGGTTTAGTAGGTTTTAACCTTTAAACCAATCAATATTGCGAGGTTCCCGCACATTCTGATTAGCTATCAGAAAATCAATCACAGGGCCAGGTTTTAGGATCATTGTTGTTGACACATCTGCAAAAATAAAAATAAAAAAGCAGCACAACCAACAAGTCACAGTCAAGTCTTGTGAACATGAAGTTTACACCACCAAGAAAAAGTGGCATACCCATATTAAGAGACAAGCCACCCTGAGTTGCTCGAAAGCTAGAATGGAAACCTCGGAGTCCATGTACACCTCCTCCAATATCAGTGAAATTTCTTGAATCATCATGAAAAAATGACTGCCTTACCAAAAGACAACCCCTGTAAATTCAAAACCATAGTTCAAGAAAGTTAAAGCAACCAGCAGTATGCATACAACCGATATATCCAAAACATTAAATAAAAGATACATATACAACAAAGAGAAAGAAGCACCTATCAGCAGCTTGCTGCCTCAAGATAATATCAAGGACTCTTAAGGCGTCCTGGGAATTGTTGTCTTCAGCTGCTCCTTTGAGGGCAAGACCAATGGACCTCAAGGGTATTTTGGCAGCATAGCTGAGCTCTACTTTAAAAGTCTTTGACTGAAGAGAATGTCTCAACCGTTTACTAGTCTCTTTGGGGCTCCCCGTTCCACCAGGACTCTGAGTTTCGCCACTGCAAAACAAGGAGTGCAAAGTAAAAATTGTAGAGATAAATGAACAACAAATGCTATAATTAGGAAATTCATTGCAAACAGATATACCGTTTCGCAATTGACTCTTCAAGCACGACTAGGAACTCAAACTTATTCTGCGGCAGAGGTCCAACAGTGTACAGACTTTTCTCCCCATCATAAGCAAACCTTTTACCAGCAAGTTCAGAAGAGTAAGTTTGGTAGAGCCGACCAATCAGTTTTCTCCCTATTCCCTTACCTTCAACAGCCCTGTTATCTTCAGAGGTAATAGAAACCTACAAATAGTTCAGCATATGACATTAACATGGAATGTAATGGATTTAACATTTTTTTTATAAGAATGTAATGGATAACATAAAGTGAAAGAAGTCACAATACGAACATACACTGTACTGGTAAAATACTGCATCTTTAAAACCAACAGAAACTTTAAAGTGGTTGGAAAGCAAGGGTATGCAACGTCCAGTGGTTCCAACTCCACGCCTGCTGATAATAGAATACTCAGGAGTTGCAACACGTTTTGGTATCACATTAGGCTTACCAATTGGAGGCGGTGGGGGCAAAGATGGGATCCCACCAGCTTCTTGAGAACCAGATACTCTCTCCATCTTCCACTAAACTGAGAGTTAGTGAAAGTCAACAATGGTCAGGTTAAAAAATGGAATTATCCCCCACTTAAATGAAAAACAGGAAGAATTAAACTATTGCATATTAGCAGCAAAAGCTGAAAAAATAAAAACCACCTTAATTACATACACCAAAAGCACAAAAGAAGTCAAGAAAATCACACTTACAGTTGTAAAAAGTCAGTTGATGTTAATTCAAGTATTATTTTTACCTATAAAAAAAAAAAAAATCAAGTATTATTTGGTCAGGAATTTATGAGTAATTTTCTTGCTTGCTAAGATGCCAAATCCACTCCAGACTTACATTCTAAAGCATAAATCTGAGATAATCAAATAAGATTCTATTCCATCTAGCACAACGTAAAATATAAAAGTCGAAGTAAATGAAACTTCTGGTCATGTTTGGGTAATGAGATAAGATGATATATTCTCAAGACTTCTCACAATTTCCTTCCCAAATTTCACTCAAAACAGAAAACACTTTTAATTTCAAATCTTCGACTTTTTCACCTGATAATGACCTAATCATTACAATTTCATAAACTTCAAAGCAAAATAAAAATATAAATACAAGTTATTCAAACTTCGAAAAAATAAAAATAAAAAATTATAGTCCAGCAATTTTTTACGTTTATAATATTTTTTTCTCTCATTTTCTAAAACCTAATAGAACATCTTAACTCAAATTATTTCATTTCTATTCACACATCATTTCACTTCTATTCACAGAATTTTGAGATGGTCCAAATGTCCAAACAAGTCCTAAAACGTACATTACAGAGGCTTTTAAACAAAATCTTTTGTTTGGATACCAAAATCATCTTAACTCATCTCATCTTATCATTACAACTTTCACAAATTCTCACACAAAATACAATAAACAATTCAATTTTTTCAAATTCCAAAAACAATAATAAAATTAAAAAATAATATTATAATAGTATTTTATTCAACTTATGGAAGTACGAGATAATTAGTTGAAATAGGAGTAACGATAATAAGGGTATTAGTGGAAGTGACAACAATGAGAAAGGGAGAATAAATAAAAAATAATAAATGGTGAAAAATAATAAATCCAACAGTGTATAATATTAGAGGAAGTGATTTCGAGTACAACTCAATATTTATTTCTCAAAGACCAACCCAAAAAACTAGAAAGCACAGAAGGAAAAAAAAAAAGAGAAGGAACAAAACGCAAACATTACAGAACGGAGGAAACAATAGAAAAATCAAAACAACTAGAGATAATCAGTGTTGGAAAACCAGTACATTCTTCTACAAAAAGGAAATCAAGCGGAGCTATAAAAAACAATGCAGCAATATACACAGAAATCTCACCCAAAAGACTATAACGTATCATCCATTTAAGCAGGTTGAAGACCAACAAAGAGCCAAAACGAACCCCTAAGAAGCAAGTCAATAGCTCGACTCCGAGAGAGGAAAATAAAAAAGAACGAGGAGCGAGCGAACGAACCTCCTTACGGAAGGGCATGCGGAAGAGAAAGCAGAATAAAGATGAAGACGAGCAGAAATTCGTACCCTGAGAGCGTTTCCTTCTAGGTTTTCAGTGAGAATCTGATACTTATATCTGCACAGAGAGAGAGAGAGACACAGTAGGAGTTGCTTTGTTTGCGAGGGGAGGGGGAAGAGGAAGAGACCTGGAGGGAAAGCGCCACTTGTTTTGGAAAATGAATCTTATTTCGTTTTAGAAGGCTTTTGAGGACTCATTATATTTGCCTCCAATTGCGAGGTAGCTCTACGCTACTTCAACGAACACGTACTCTCGCTCTCGCTCCCCCGATTGCTCAAATTCCTTTCCGTCGAATCACCGCCGTCAAAACTCACTCCTTTTAAGGTCGTTTAAATTGAGAAATCAACTCATTTTATTATCTTTTTTTTTATAATTAATAATTTAATTTTTTTAAATATTAAAATAATATTATTATTAAAAGTTAATATTTTATTAATAATTTATCTAATTTTTAACTTTTACCTAAAATTATCTAATATCTCATGATCTAATTGTTCATACAGGACTTCTTTGTTTTTTGTCTTTTTTTTACCAATCCATGCGGGACTTGAATCATGCTCAATTTGCTTGGATAAATTGAAGGGGATGCTGGGTCGGTCCGGCTGCTCCAACTATCAAAAATAGTTTTTTATTATATTCTTATAAAAGTATAATAAAAAATTTAAAAAATATAATAAAAAAATAAAATTTAAAAAATATAATAAAAAATACAATTAAAAAAATGAAGAAAACATAATAAAAAATATAATAAAAAACACAATAAAAAATAAAATGAAGATGATTTTATAAAAGACGTTCGACCTCAGTTAGCCTCCGCTATCGTCGGTAGTCGTGGGCAATACCACCCATACCATCGAGATCAGCATGACTCATTTCGAATTTAAGACTGCCGAGAAAAAGTGGGAGGTCATCGGGAGTCGCTATCGCAGGGAGGGTCATTGTCGCAAGGGTGAGTTCGTCGGAAGGAGCCTGTCTCGATAGCATGGGCGGTATCGCCCACAACTGCCGGTAGCGACAGAAGCTATTTATAGTAGGGGGTCGGACCGACCTCCAGGATATTCCTAAAATGAAACCCTTGATAGAGCTATATTAATCGCATAAAATGTATATATATACACATAAATGTCTTTTATTTGTATAGTTCCTATTTGTACACTTTTACACTGAATAAAAAAATCCTGAAAAATAAATCCATGTTCAAATTAGATTAGAGCAATTGTCATATGTCATTTGAATATGGTGACGGGCGAGACATTTTTTAATTTTGAAAAAATTTTGATCATATCCTCCAGCTTGTTCTATAAGGAAAATTGCGTTTTGGATCGTATGTAATTTTTTGAGAAATAACTTCATTTGTTGCAAAATTAAGGATCCTAATCGGCCGGCCCTCTTTTGTTTCGAGCTTTTTACGGTTAAAGATAAAGACAGTCCGTCTTGTTATATTTTTCAGAAAGGAATTATTGTAATGCAGTCTTCCAATTAGGACCGTAAATAGGATTTTTCCTTTGAGAGATCTTGGAGTGATCGGGCTATTTCTACCGTCAAAAGTAATTTAATGGTAGTTCGGTTGCTTTTTAATAAAAGTATATTAAAATAAAATAAAATATAATAAAACCTAAAACGAATGGCTGATTTTAACGAGGGGTCGGAAGAAAATCCTTTTCGTTTTTCAAAATTGCTATTTGGTCTATCCTGGAATTGGATAGCTTCGAATTTTTTATCCCATTTTCCTACCTTTCGAAAACACTCATTTTCCTTATTTATAGTGGGAAGGAATTTGAATTTTGAACCCCAACACCGTGACTTTGTGTGCGGATCTTTTATCAAAATGTAATTGACTTACTTTTTTTTTTATTATTATTAATAAATTGATATATTAAATATAATATGTCTGAGTTGTTTAAAAATATTGTCATTCTTTAATTTTTCTGTTCATCAATATTATTTCAAACTACCTGCCCGAACCGTATACTGTAAGGTAATGTTATTATGTCTATTTTATTTGATAGCTCTTTTTAATATTTTATGTATTTTGATTTTTTTTAATTTATTTTTTATTTATGATTAAAGAAGTGATTATTAGGATAGTGATATTATTTTTATATTTTTTTAAATATTTTAAAATGATAAAAAAAATGATGATAAAAAAATAGAAAAAAATTATTTTTTTGTTTTTTTTTTATTTTCATATTTTTTAATGTATTTAAATATTTTTTAAAAATCTGAAAAAAATATTAATATACTAATAATCACTTTCTTAATCATTAATTAAAATTAAAAATTAAAATATTAAAATATAAGAGATATCAAATAAAATAGGTATAATAACATTATCCTAAACTGTAACGTGTCAAGTAAATTGCACAAGGTATTAAACGTATAGAATTATAACCTAAGGGTGCATCAAATTATCAAAATTATTTATTTTTATTTTATTTTTAGAGATCATGATAGTTAAAATAAGTCAGCTAAAATATATTATAGATTTAGGCTTTATTTGATAAAAAAAAATATCTCTAACTCATCTCATATAATCATTATAATTTTTTAAACTTTTAAATAAAATATAGTAAATCATTCAATTTTTTCAAATCTCAAAATAAAAATAATAGTAATAAAATAATATTCTATCAATATTATTTTTAAAATTAGCTAATTCTTATTTGAGAAATAATATTTACAGTTGTAGAATGTGTATGCGTCATATAATTTTTTTAAAATAATAAATATGAGATCAATATAAAGAAAATTATATTTTTAATAATGCACTATAACATTACTCTTTTTATTTAATAATTAAAAAAAAAGGTCGGAATTCAAGTTTGTTAAATAATAGAGCTTTTTTGTCTAAAATTAGTTCGTATTACTATCATCTATTTATTTATTAAGCATGGCATCTAATTACAATATTATTATATTACTATTTAATTAAAAACTGATTATATGAATTAATGCCTTGCTGGATTCTTAACACTTTTTTCGCTTGAGAACCCATGCTGGTGCAAGTTGCAACGATGGTCCGCGAGCCACGATAATCTTCCTCCTGCTTAACGCCTTTTCTTTGTCCACTCACATCGCTTCGTTCGCTAGTTGCGTGCCGTACAACATCATGAAAACTTGCCACGTCATGCCGTTTAGGCCCCTCCGCTTCCCGGCCAGTGTGAAGCGAAGAGAGAGAGTCGAGAGCAGTATCCTAAAGAGAAGAAATTATGAGAAAGAGAAATGATTCACATATCATTATTTTATAACTATTTTATAAATTTTTTTTATATTTAATATTTAATTTTTAATTTTATTTAATAATTAAGAGGGTGAATATTAATAAAATTATATATTTTTCTTTTTCTTTAATGATTAAGAATGTTAAAAACATATTTAAAATAAAAGGATAAAAAATAAAAAAATTCAAATACATTAATAAATTATAAAATTATTATAAATTAATAATATGTGTATGATTATTTTATGAGAAAATGTATAGGGCTATTTCGTCATAGTACGAATACTGGCTGTAACTGTCTGTCCTTGTCGACAACCACTGCTTGCCTGCCAGTCGATTTCCACACCATCACCATGTAGGACTGCGCCGTTCGCCCCACTTCAAAAGGACAAATTGAAATCGTACCAATGGGAAGCAGGAGACAGTCGACAATACCGTCCGTTTGTCCGTCCTTCCGTTTGTTTGGTTTTTGTTTTAAATTACGACGATATTATTCAACATATAAATTATTAGCACATAATACTACATAAGTGAACATAGATTAATGACACAGATCCAAAGGAAGTGATCAAAATTATGAGTAGGTAGTAAATTAGATATGTTCATCTGAATTTTGAATTTGAGAATTTGAATTTTAAATTTGTAATTTTTTTATACCTTTTATATAAAAATGTCAAAATTATTTTTAAAATAAATTATGATCGGACAAAATCCGACTTGAATGAATAGCCTATAGTAAACTATGTAGCCCATGTAACCCCAAGCCATATTATAGTTTTTTGGTCACACTATAATGATCTAAGGAATTGGACTCTACTTAAAATTAATGGGTAAATGAAGAGAATTGTTTTACAACTATTTTGCAATTTTTTAATAGGTTATCATGATTATAAAATATAGTTGTTAAGACAGTTACTTTGTATTGATTTACACAATGCTCTAAATTTCTAATTAGCTGGAAAATAATTAAAATCTTCTTTGATGTCATTTTTAAAATATTTTTGTTTGGTTATAGAAAGATATGTGACCAGCGAAGCTCGCAGCCTCTCCTATATTAGCTCTTTCTTGTTCCACCTCCTTTCACACAACCTCTATTCGTCTCTCTCTATGTTCCAAATCTGGTACATGATCAGGATTTTTTTTTCTCAAATAGACTCCAACCACATTCTGCTAATCCAAGTACTCGGAGAAATTATTGCAGTAAGTTCCTTGTTCTCTTAACTTGATTGCAGACTTAGTTTAATCTTGGTAAAACAAGAGTATTATTGCAACATGAAAATATATGGATATATGGATATATATATATATATATATATATATATGATTTTCGCAGCCCATGCTAACTATATCTTCGTCTTTTATTTGAAATAGCAATCAACATCTATGTTAAAACAAATATCAGTTGGGCAAACAAGATACAATATATGAAATTACCGCTTATTGCAAGAGTTTAAGCTAATGAGAAAAAAATAGATTTAATTATTTGGGTTAGAAATTTAGCACTCTTCCTTATTGAGTGGACTCAACACTTGAAATATTTAATTGAATTGAATAACTTATAGAATCAAAATTATAACTTAAAACTTTTGCTATGATACCATATAAAATTACTACATATTTCAAAGACTTATATAGATTAAAAAAGTAGTTTTATTATTGACTGCTTAGCTTCTTGTCTCTATATCATTTCCCGATAAGTAAAATGAGCAACAACGTTTTCACATGGCATGGAGACGTTTTTGGATAATTTTACATGCCTATGGTCCCGTCCCTTTTAGCAACATAATTGACAGAATATTGAATGGATGCTACCTATTTTAATTGAAATGAAGCCGATGCTCATCATAAAATGCATGCCAAAGTCCTAATTAGATATTAAAATTAGTACAAAAATACAGTCTTATGTAATTGAACTTAGAATTATAGAATAGTGATAAACTATAATATTAGATTAATCTTGTAAAGAGATTTTCCCCTCCCCTTCTGAGCCTACGTTAGAAGTTCATGAGGGATCCACGAAAGGCCAACGGGCCGTGAAACTCTTTGACTAAGCCCAATTAAGCCCACGAAGCATCGACCAAAAGGATCAGTGGGCTCCTATGAAGTACTCGACTTAGGGACAAAACCTGCTCGTAAAGAAATCCATACAAATGGTAAATAGGCTACAGGGACTGATGGGACATATTGTCCTGACGCCTCTCCACAACACTCCACTGATGGAGACTTGTGATAATATATAGGCATAGAAAAATGTAAGGAGCCTCCTTTAACAGTTGACCTCCTAACAGGAAACAAAAAAAAAAAAGTTAAAAGAGAAAGTTGGCTGAATAAAGTAAATCATGGAGTCATGCTGCATTAAAAAGTCTTGGCTAAAGTGAACAATTGAAAGGATATGGCTCCACGAAGACAGACACAACCTGTCCCACTGAGGATCCTAGTCTAAGCAACAATTTTCATATAAGAAGAATGTTTTTTTGGACTCTCTTACTTAATATACAAATTCAAAAAACAATATACTATCTTATGTAACAGAGATTTCCCGACTTCCAAAGCCCCTACTCTCCTTATTTTCTTCGTGTTTGCAAGACCCGGCCTAAAAGATTCGAGTTGTTGAAACCTGGTTCAAATGTGTACAAAAACAGATATTAACAAATCCTAAAAGAAAATCATCAAATTCATCAAATACACTTAAATTGATAAATAAATTCTTCTAGCTTTTGTTAGTCGACCGCCTTATTCCAGTCCTCCGGATACATAATTATGATCTTATTTCTATAAGTTAATTGACTCAATGTTCTAATTTTAAATTCTATTAATGAATAAAAGAAAGAAAGAAGGGAAAAAATAAAAGAGAAATAAAGAAGGAATACCATAACTTTTGATGAATTTTTAAATTTTTCTGAGACTAGAGTTTTTAGTTAAAGGAATCTAGATTGACATTATTCTGTGACCAGTATATAATCATCCAACTATAGAAACTAAATTATTATCTCTATATACAAAAGAAGATCATCTTATTTTGAAATTCAATTGTAAATAAACTGTTGAATGCATGCTAGCTCTAAATAGACCTATTTTTTCAGATAAAAAATACACAAATTTCAAAACTTATAGAGTGCTAATTAGAAAATGCCAGAACATTAATCCAGGTAATGTTTTTCTTTTGTCTAATTTTTCACATCTTTTTGTAATGAATTAATACTGTTTTCTAAACTTGAAAATATATTTGTATGCAATTGTCTTGAAGAAAATATTTGGTAGATTACATATATGATATTATGACAAAATTAATTCATCACATAAATTAATGTAAACACCCACTGCAAGATTTAACAATTTATACTTTATTTTAATTAACAGTCTTGTACTTCATCATTATATATTGACCCTAAGATCTTTATATATACACAATACAAGAGACGTATGGATGTTGTTGATATATAGTACTTAATTATATATATATATATATATATATATATATATATATACCATTTGCTATTACTAATGGTCCAATGGAATTAAGTTGACCGCGTCTATAACACTTCGTTTAAATTTATTAATATAAGATTGAGAATAATTTATAATTATTAGAATCATTTAGAACCCGTTTGAATATTAAAAATATCTTAAAATATCGGTGATATAGTAGTATGATCAAATAGTTTGAAAATAGTAGGCAAATAATTTGTTAACAGTAGTAAAATAGTATGAAAATAGTAGTCAAATAGTCTGACAATAATAATCAAATAGCAGTGAAAGAGACGGAGAATAACTATGCTAAAAGACGAAGCTGTTTGGATTGGAGACTGAGTTAAACTCATCTCAACTCTTTTTTATTTTATCATTATATTTTTTTCATTTTTATACAAAACATAAATTTCGATATACATTTTTCGAGTCTCAATTCTAACTTTATCAAATTTCAAAACAATAATAATATTAAAAAATAAACTAAACTCATCTCATATTCCAATACAAACGAGGCTTCGTTCCGATATACATATATATAAGATAAGATAAAATGAGAAATTTATAAATAATATTGAGATAATCTATAATTAGTAGTGAAATAATTTGAGTTAAAATTTTTATGAAATTTTAGAAAATAAGAGAAAAAATTGAATAAAAAAATGATAAAATTAAAAGTGGATTATAGAATATAATTAATTTATTATTATTATTTTTGTTAAATGATTTGAAAATGTTAAAATGTTTTTGTGATTTGTTTGGAAGTTTAGAAAAATTGTAGTGACTAAATAAATAAAAATTTAAAATTTAAAAATATTTATATTTAAATGATATTTAGATGTTAAGATGAGATAGAGGATTAGATCGTATTCATTAATACAAGGCTATAGCAAGACACGATCGTTAATTATTAAGAACCATCAAGCGTTTTTTTATTTAATGCTAATGAAATTTGATTTGACATAATATATTAAGATTAGATTATTCCCATTAATATATTAGGATTTATTGTTAGCATAATCACTCAATATTGTCATCTTTATAATTGGAGATAATTATAGGCTACACGACTTGTAATGCACGACAGTTAATTGCAATTGAACTTTGGGACAACACATGATGAACTTATTTATCCGTTTAATTGTATTCAGCAATTAAATCAAATATTGCATGCTAATTATGATTGAAAAGACGTTAATTTTTTTTTTAAATAAAAAAATTTCATTAACCATCAGACAGTCACAGATTACAAGTTTCTGAATGTACATTTAAATTAGACATATTGCGAGACATTCTAAGGGCTTCTTTTGCTGACTTATGAGCCATATTATTTTCTGATCTTTTAACAAATAAAACCTTCCAAGTAGCTAAACAGTATAATCTATATTTGATATCACTTATGATCATACAATTCTATCATGTCTTACCATTGGTTTTTCTAAAGCATTTACAATGATTTGAGAGTCACATTCTAAGAGTACATTTTAAAAATTCTGTTAAACAACCCAATTTGCTGCATATAAAGCTCCTTATGCTTCTGCTAAGAGAGAATGATGATCTAGGGATGTTCAAAAATTTCGATTTTCTAACTCTGTCCGATTTCCACTCCGATTCCAACTCCGATTAGAGTCGGAAGTTGGAGTTGAAGTTATTCCGACACCAAAATCGGAGTTCAGAATTGGAAAAGGAGTCCAAGATAGCTCTGATTTTCGACTCCGAACTCCAACTATTTATATTTTATATATCAAATTTTGTAAAATAATAATTAGAACACTTCAGTAGTCTGGTGGTTGCTTGCGTTTTAAGCTACCTTTGACTCCGCGAGCCTGGGTTCGAGTCTCAGTCCCTCTTCACCCACATTTAATTTTTCACAACACTTTAAAAATTAAAACGACGCTATTTAATAGTCTATATATACTTCGAAAATCCTAACAATTCTTCAGCTCCATTTTCCTATCTTCTCTCAACTCTCTTCCCCCCAACGCCTCCACCTATTTTCGAACTCAGTGTTTTGAGATGCTGACTTCGAGAACCAGTGGACCAGTAGAGCCCATTGGCGGTTCGAGATGCCATCTTCAAGAACCCAGTGGAGCCCATCGACGACGGAGTCCAAGATAACTCAATGTCAGATGCCAACTTCGTTTCACTGGCGAGTTCGACTTCGAAACCTTAGTGGAGCCCATCAACGATAGAGTAAGAATTTGCTGATTTTCTTGAATATTTTATTTAAAAGATTTCATTTCTTTGTTGATTGTCGTGAACGAGGGAGTTCAACTTTATTTTGCCGATGATAAAGTAAGAGTCCAAGGGATTTCGATCGAAGGTCGAAATTCCGACCTCCAATCGAAACTCTGAACTCATTTCGGAGTTGAAGTCTGAAGGGATTTTCGACTCCGACTCCATCGGAGTCGGAGCCCAGGCCTAAGAGAATCCATCAAGCTCGTCCTTGAGATTATTTTAGTTGCTATAACTCTACTCTCACTGTCTCTAGCCACCATCCCATATGCTACTACTCCTTTCTCGTTATTCAAAACCGCATTCCAATTTATTTTTATTATTCCTTGTAAAGGAGGTTGCCAATTAGCTATTTCTTCAAAAACTGCTCTTCTTATTGTACTATTTTTCTGCTGCACCTCTTTAAATTCTGCCAAATATTGCTTAGCTCTTCTTACCAAAATATTTGGATGAATAAATAAGTTTTCAAATATAAATTGATTCCTTCTATGCCAAAGGTACCTTGCAGTGATAGTAAATAATTCCAAAATATCTTTATCATAGTTTAACATTAATGTTTTAACTAATTCATTGAAGTGGAGTTCTAATGGTGCATTTTTGTAGTCTGGTAGAGACTATGCTCCACACATCCATAGCTGAAGGGCAATCCCATATTATGTGTTATTGTCTCATCTTCCCTTAGACATATAGGACATATAGCTAATTCACTAATCATTCTTTTAAACAGATTGGCACAAGTAAGTCAAGAATTTAAACATGCTCTCCAAATAAAATGTTTAACTGTATTTGGTACTGGTATCTTCCACTAATTTGTCCAAGTATATTTCTTGTTCTTGGAAGAAGAGGATTGACCTTTGGACTTTGATTTCAACTCTTTATGGAGGTGGTATGCACTCCTCATCGTGAAGGCACCTTATTTTGTTCCCAACCAGATTCATTCATCCTCTACTGCTGCTAAACTGATTGGTAATTTAAGAATTAAATTAGCCTCATTCGATCTAAAAATCTCTCTAACTAACCCTTGTTTCCACTGCTTTGTAAAAGGTTCAATTAGTTATGCAACCTTTGCATCTATAGGCAACACTTGATAGCTGGATTGTACCCTATAGGATGATGGAGAAGGAAGCCAATTATCTTTCCATACTAAATTTTTTTGTCCATTACCAATCCTCCATATAGATCCTTTGGAAATCAAGTTTTTCGCTTGTAAAAAGACTTCTCCAAATAAAAGATGGTCTACATCCCAAGTTAGCATTCATAAAATATGTTTTTGGGAAATATTTTGCTTGAAGGACCTGTGCAGCTAATGATTGAGGCTGTTTTAATATTCTCCATACTTGTTTAGCCAAAAGGGCTATATTAAAATTTTCAAAATCTCTAAAACTTGCACCTCCAATACTCTTAGTCTCGCCCATTTTAGACCAGGAAATCCAGTGAGTTTTATTTTCTGAGTATTGATGATTCCACCAAAAATGTTGCATAATTTTGTTGATCTCATCCAATAAAGATTTTGGTAATTTAAAACCCCCATACAATTGGTAGGTAAGGCTTGAATGACAGCTTTAAGCAACACCTCCTTGTCTGCCTGTGATAGTAATTTATTTTTCTAATTGCTCACCTTATTTCTAACTCGATCCAAAATTTGATTAAAAGCTTGAGTTTTTTATCTACCAATTAAAGCTGGTAAACCAAGATATTTTTCCAAACTTTGAGAGGCTCTAAAACCTGCCATACTATCTCTAGTCATCCTTTTTGTATATGTACTAAAATAAATTGAGGTCTTATCTTTATTGAACTTCACCTCATCTTTATTGAACTTCAGGCCTGACCCTTTTTCATATAACTCAAGTATCTCTAGAACTTTAGCCCATTCTATAGCATTGGCTCTACAAAACAATAAACTATTATCCGTGAAAAACAAATGACAGATATTTACCTTACTTCTGCCAAATTGAAATCCATGAATTTGATTTGTAGCTTCAGCTTGCTATAAAATGACACTTAATACTTCAGAAACAAAAAGGAAACGGTCGGGAGATGGTGGATCTCCCTGCCTAAATTCTCTTGGGGGTTTAAACCATCCTTGAGGGCTATCATTGAACAAAAAAGAATAGGAAACTGAAGTAACAGTTCTCATCACCAATTTAATCCAATTTGAATTAAAACCCAAGTGTTTCATTGCCTATTCCAAAAACTTCCACTCCACCCTATCATATGCTTTGCTAATATCAAGCTTCAAAGACATATAAGCTTGTTGCCCTTTACTTTGAATCTTCATGGAATGCATAGCTTCAAAAACCACTATAACATTATCTATAATTAAATGTCCTGGTACAAATGCACTTTGGGAGTGTGAGATAATTTGAGGTAATATGATTTTCAGTCTATTTGCTAATACCTTAGAATCCAGCTTATAAATCACATTGCATAATGATATAGGTCTGTTTTCATACATTGCTTTTGGCTTCTTTACTTTGGGAATTAATACAATATATGTCTCATTTAGACTCTCTATATCTGCTCCATGGTTTAAAATATCTATTACTGTTTTGGTAACATCCTCTCCCACTATGTTCCAATGAGTTTGGTAAAAAGTAGCTAGGAATCCATCAGGACTAGGAGATCCTAATGGATTCATCTGAAATAAAGCTTCTCTTACCTCAATTGTTGTAAATTTTGAAGTTAAAAAACTATTCACATCATCAGTTACTTTCTGTTGAACATATCTCATGCATTTTGGGATTTTGTCTATATGTGAGGAAGAGAATACATTCTAATAATATTATCCAAAAGTTGCTGAAATTTCTTCTCTATTGTATACTTTAGTGCCATCATCTTTCACTAGTAGCCGAATTTCATTATTCTGCCTTCTTTGATTAGCAGCTTTATGGAAATATTTAGTATTTCTATCTCCACATTTGAGCCACGACTGCTTAGCTCTTTGTTTCCATTTTACATTGTCTGCTTCTAACAGAACTTCTATTTCTTTTTTCAGGTGCTCCACTTCATACAATAAGTGCCCATTGTTCCTAAATTGCAGTTGAGTTAAGTTCTTAAGTTTTTTCTGAATAAGCTTTTTTTCCTTATCAAGAGCTCATGTTTTCCATTGAATTAATGCATTTCTGCATTTGAGAAGCTTGTGGGGAACACTTTGCATTGTTTAACATTGGTTCCAGCAACCATGCACAATTTCTTTACACTGATCTCTTAGTTCCCAATTGGCTTCATATCTGAAGAAATTAATACTACTTCTCATGTCATTTTCTCTCCAATTCCTTCTATTTACCATATTTATTATCAAAAGGCAATGATTCAATGCTTGAGCTGCTAAAGTAAGTATTCTAATTTCGGAAAAGCACCTAATTGAAGCCACGTTTTCAAAAGCTCTATCTAATCTTTCTTTTGTAAATTGGGGTCCTGATCTTCCATAATTCCAAGTAAATTTCAAACCTTCATATCCAAGATCACATAATCCACATTCATCCACCGTGTCCTTAAATTTTTCCATTTGTTGATAAGATCTTGAAGCTGCTCCTTGTTTTTTATTTTGGTGTAAGATCTCATTAAATCACCAAAACAAATCCAAGGCCTTTCCTTTTCCGGTTTTAGGAATTTTAATAACTTCCATGTGTTGTCTCTCAGTGAAGTATTTGGGTGTCCATAAAAACCAGTTATGCACAAAGTTTGAGGGCAGTTATGCCGTTTATAGCTTAAGGAAATGTGATTTTAATAATAGAATTCCAGCTCAAAATCATCAGAATTATGCCATAAGTATGCAAGACCCCCACTTAATCCATAACTTTCAACCACAAAACTCATATCAAAGCCCAAAAAGTTCCTTACAGCTTTAACCTTTTTTCTTCCACTCTTGGTTTCCATTAAGAAAACCACTTTTGGCAACTTTGACTTCACCCAAAAGTAAAGTTCTTGAACTGTAGTAGGGTTGTCAAGCCCTCTACAGTTCCAACTAAGGCCCATCATTGTTGTTGGTGGGGCTGCAAAGCATCCTCCACCAACCCAGTGCTAGCACTGCCTTTATTTTGACCTAAATCAAACTTCTGTTTCTTAACATCTATCTTAAGTTTAGAATACTGATCAGCTCCCCTCTTGCTATTACTAAGAGGTTCATTGTCAGTTTCTAGTAAGGGATAACTTTGAACAGCTCTTGCCCTTCTTTTTCAGGTTGTTACTTTTGGAATCTGATTCTTCTCTACCTGGCTTGGCTCTAACACAACAGTAGAGTTTTTCCATTCCATTGCTTCTTCATAAATGCTTTCAAGATTATAAGTTTTGTCTAAACCTGAATAATTCTCATCTTTTTGGCAATCCTCATTGTCAACAGAATTGGTTCTTTTAACATTATCCCACTGCTCTATTTCTAAGCGCTCGACAGTATTCTTCAACTTTGAGGAACTAGGTTTACTTGAACTCTCATTGGGTATATTTTTAGGAACCTTTCGAAAAGAATCCCTGTTATCTAAGTTTGGTTGTTTGTGATTTTGTTTGCCTGAATCATCCCCACCATATTTTTTTAACTCAATCAAGCTAGTGTTCATGGGTTGTGCTCTCATCCAAGGCCCGAATTGTTTATTTTGGTCTTTTGTTTCTATCTGTTCAGTAGTTTGTATACTACAACCCCTTCCCTTATGATACAGAATTCCATAATAAAAATAGAAAGCTTGTAAACGTTCGTATTTGAAATTAATCCAAAATTTATTTCCTTCAAAGTCCAACCATCTTCCTCTTAACAAGGGTTTATGTAAATCAATAGCAATTCTGAGTCGTAGACACTTACCTAGGGCAGAGCCATCCGAATTAGTGTCCACTTTGAGAACAGGTCCAATGGCTTCACCAAATTTGTTGCCGATCATCACTACTACAGGTAAATTGTGCATCTGAACCCAAAATGATTCATACCTAAACTGGATGGAATTAATCGCCTCAGCTTCATCAATCTCGTGCATAGTCACCAGATTTCTATCAAAGAACCAAGGCCTTCCACTAAGTACCTTGTTCTTGTCGGAGTGGTGTTAAAATTCGATTAGGAATTTCTGATTCCCCAAATCTTTAAACTGAATCCATCCCAAAAGCTTCCAGATTTGAGTCATTGTTTTACAAAATGCTTCATGGTTAAAACCCTTTTCGGTAAGAACTTTCGCAATGATACAATCCCTACCTCGATTTCCATGTTCCTTAGCAGTAGAAACATGAAAAACAGACAGTAGAAAGGTCGAGTTTTTCTAGAACACACTTCAATTCCTCTTCGATCGCCATATCGAAATAGACAACTCTCGAACGAGAGACTCAGTTCTTTGCCCTAAGCAAAGTCGCCGCCTTTCTTTTCGAGAGAAAGGGACTCTCCGTTGATGTGGTGAAAAGACGTTATTGTAGTATATAAACTCGTTAGCTTTATATCCAAGATCGCAAGTTCCATCGCAAGATGAAAACTTCTCAGCCCCTGAGAAAACAAACGGAAAAACCCACCAAAAACCCACAAAACAGAATGCCGAGAACCAAAGCTTCTTCCTTTTCGAATCCTCCCAAAAAATGCAAACTTTAAACCATCATCAATATCCATCACCTTTTAGAATCACCCAAAAAAATGCAAATTTTAAACCAAAAAACAAAGAGATGAGAGAAGCGGCCGAGAGGTGAGAAGGAAGGAGCCGAAATACCTTAAACTCTGGGAGTCTAGAAGCCAAACTACCGAATGGAACTATGGAAGCCAATGCCGATTCGCCGAAGAAAATAAGAGATTCAGACTCGTTAAGCCTCGTTGACACAATTTCATATATAACCTATTTTTAATTTTTTTAACCTATTTTCAAAAAATCCTAGTCTTAACGGATTTGTCCCGTTATGACCCGTTATTAAATTGTATCTTAGCGGGTTGACACGATTTGACATGAAACCCGTTAAAATTAAACATTAACCCGCTTTTTTCGTGTCATATTTATTTCGTGTTAACGTGTTATGTCACATATTGTCATTCTTAATTCCATATAATCAACTTGGCTTTAAACCTATTGGGATAAACTGGATTAAAGAGTGTATTACAACTGTATTATACTCTATAATTCTCAATGGTTCACCAAAATGTTATTTTAAGCCAACTAAAAGTTTAAAACAAGGAGATCCCTTGTCTCAATTTTTGTTCATTTTGGAGAGTGAGGTTATTTTTAGATTGATTCAAAAAGAGGAACTTCAAGAGAATATCAAAAGCATTAAAATTTCCAAAAACTGTCCCTCCCTTACCCACTTGCTTTTTTATGATGACCTTATACTTTTTGGTACAACTTCTACTTGAACCACTTTAACTTTTGCTAAGAGCACTAGTATTGGACTTATCAAAATTTTTCTTTAAAATTTGATGAAAAGGCAACAACTAAAAAAATCCTACATTAGACTCATAAAAAAGTTTTCATCATATTTGACCAAAAATGAGGAAAATAAAGTAGGGAGAGTAAAATAAAAGTACTTTTAGTTTAACTTTTAAATAATAATCATTCATCTGATTTTTTTAAGAGTTGCATTTCCATCAAACTTGTACTTTCTATCCAATTTTGAAGGAAGATTTTAATGAGTCCAATACTAATGCTCTAAGTATTTGAATACTTCTAAGAATTGGTCGGGGGAAAAAATTAATATGGGGAAGTTATCAATCCATTTTAGTGGTAACACTCTCATTTACCAAAAACAAGAGGTAAAAACACCCTTAATCTTAAAGCATCCTCTTTTAATCTAAAATATCCAGGACTCCCTCTCATCATAAGAGCAAACAAGAAAATTTTCCTAAATGAAATAAAAGACAAAATTCAAAATAAACTTCAAGGTTGGAAATCTAAACTCATTTCACAAACTGCAAAAACAATCTTTATCAAAGTAGTGACAACAACAATTCCTTCCTATCTAATAACCACTCTTGTGACTCCAAATACATTGATCAAAGAGCTTAACACTTTGATAAGGAGATTCTGGTGGGGTATTGAATCCAACAATTTGCACAAATACACTCCAAAATCTTGGGACTCAATCTATACACCAAAATCTATAGAGGTTTTAGGCATTAAACAACTCAGTCTCTTCAATCAAGCTTGTCTCTAAGATGGCTTGGACTTTTCTCTTAGAAAAAAAATGCCATTGAAAGGGAATTCTCACAAAAAATACTTTGATAGATACATCATTTCTTGAAGTTGTCCCAAAAAATTCTGATTCTTGGATTTTGAAAGGTTTGCTTAAACAAAAAGACTTCCTAACTTCCTAAAACAAGCTTTTGTATCCAAATAAACAGTGGTTTGAGAACAAAGGTATGGATGGATCCTTGGATACCAGCTTTTAATACTCATCAACCTTCTCCAAATCTTGAGAATAATCTCATTGATAATAGCACTCTTGTCTCAGAACTTACACTGGAACAATCAAGAAGATGGAATATTCTTTTTTTACAAACCTTGTCCAATAATGAGACTATTAATCCTATCCAAAAGATCCCTCTCTCAAATTTCAACTACCAAAACAATGAAGCAAACTAAAATGGAAGAACCATAACTCTCGGAACTTCATTGTCAAGTCAGCCTATTCTGCTTTAATTCTCAACTAAATCTCTATTCAAAGCAATGTTATTAACTGGAAAAGATTATGAAAATTCAAAATGCAAGATTGGTTAAAGCACTTCCTTTGAAAAGTTAGTCATAATATGCTTCCAACAATATCAAATTTAAAAAGAGTCACCCAAATGGAAGAAGATAAAATTGTGTGTCATTTGTGTGAGGTAAAAGAGGAAACAACATACCACCTTTTTTTAGATTGCCTTTACACTAGAATACTATGGAGAAATGCCCCATAGCCAATGAATATCTCAAATCAAGCTAATCTCAATATTCAGTAGTGGATTTGGACAGTCATTGATCCCAAAAAAAATCTTCATATATTAGGAAATGACATTCACTTTTTCTAGATATATGCAACTCTAGCTATGGACTGTTTGTGGTTTCTTCGAAATAGAGTTGTGCATAGAAAAGAGATCCCATCTCTTTCCAATTTTATCAGTAATCTCTAAAAAAGTTATCAAGAACACATAGCTTATTGGTCTTTGGGGAAGACAAATACTCATAATGAAAGGTAATGGCATTTAAAAGATTTTCACACTCTAACATTTGATGTAGTAGTTAGAACTCTGGGAAACACTATTGTTGGTCTCTGCACTATAGATACATGTATTACAATATTGACAAAAGCATAAACTACAACCACTACAAATGCAAATATGGGAGATCAAGCACATGCAACAAACATGATGATAAAGGAAGCAATTCAAAGAGGTTTCAAAAAAATAATATTGACGAAGATTCGAGTGTAGTAATATAAGCCATATCAAACCCGGAATAGGTTCAAGATTGGATAATACAACTTGTTATCAAGGACATCATTGAACAACTTAGACATTTTGAAGAATGGAAAGTTGTCAAAATTCATCGATCTTCAAATCGATGTGCGCATGAACTTGCACAATGGGCAGCTTTAACGCAGGCCCAAGAAAACATCCCGCTGATATTTATTCCACCTAGTATTCTTAAGTTCCATAGTGGAAAGGATCCACCTCTGGCTTGTAATTTGTAAACATTACAATATGTACTGCTACTTCCTAGTAATCTATAAATACTTGCTTGCTTATAACAAAACAAAATAGAATATAAGAGGAAATATTAGACACATGAAGGCCTTCCCATTTCTCTCTCACAAGCAGCTTTCTCTCTAACTAGTGTCGCAATGGTGCTCATTCATGAGATCAGTGCTCATGAAAATAACACAAAAACATAAATATAGATCCTTGTGCCATTGACCTCGAGATGTTGGAAGGATTGTAACATCAAAAGGGGTAACATAGTTCTCTCATGCGATTCGAAATAATAGATCATGGGTAATTAATAATTTAGCTAAGCTTATCCTACTTTTCAATGTCTTAAAAAGTGTTTATATATAAAGTATGGAGCTTTAAGCATTAAAACAATTATTATTATTATTGGTATTAGATTCTCCCATTTTCTCTCGAAAAGTTCGAGAGAAAGTGCGTCATAGGTGCAAATACTAGGATTTTTTGCTGGCCTTTCAAGAAACGGAATTAGGGCTCGAGAGGGGGAAGCATGGAGGACTTAGAGACTCGTTGGACGTATATGAGGTTAATGGAGGAAGAAAATGCAGAGATTGTGATAAAGGAGGTACCAATAACAAATGTCTTAGAGAAATGAGAGAAGTGCTTGGTAGGGAAACTGCTATGTGAGAGAAGGATCAGCAAGGACACCATAAGCATGACTTTATCGAAGATCTGGAAGATCCAGGGTACATTTGATTTTCTTAAAATCAGCCATAATCTTTTTGTTATCTCTTTTGATTTTATGGATGATAAGGAAAGAGTACTAGAAGGTAAACCACGGTTGTTTGACAACCATCTCTTTGTATTAAAATAGTTTGATGGATTCAATCCACCTTAAAAACTTAAGTTTAATCATGAGAGGTTTTGGGTGAGAATGCACAATTTACCCTTGGCAAATTAGAGAATCTTTGGGCACTATGGTGGAGGTTGAGACGGCATGGGATGGAATTGCCTGGGGTAGCTTCCCAAGGGTTCGTATAATATTGGACCTCAGGAAGGCTATGGCTAGGGGCAGAACTATGAATTTATTGGGGAATAGAATATGGGTACCACTTACGTATGAAAAACTCTCTAGATTGTGCTTCAAGTATGGTAGGATCAAACATCCTGCGAAGGGATGCCCTAGAGGTGTGGAGGAGGGGGAGAGCCCAGATTAGCCCTAGAGGAAGAAGTGATTATAAAAACAATTCTCATAGTTCTTAGCAAGAAGATTTTAGTGCAGGGGCAGTGGGGAAAAAGATAAAGAGGAGTCTTGCTCTAAGCCTAACCTTATTGTCAATCTAGGAAGTGATATAGTGAAAATGTCAACTGAAAGTGAGAAGCCTGAAAAAGGAATTGTTCCTTCAGAAGGTCAAGCAAACAATGATAGCCCTATAGGGAAAGTGAGAAGATAGTCAGCCCCATTTTGCAGGAGGAGCAACTGTACGATATCACAGTGGCAGATACTACTGTACAATATGTTTTAGAGACAGTTCAGCAAGCTGAAATGATTACTTTAGGGAAAACAAATGGGAGAAAATGGAAGAGGAAAGCTAGAGATGTGGCCAAGGGCTCTGAGACTAGTTTCCTATAAGGAAAAAAGAGAAAATTTCATGAAGAAGATGGGGAAGTACCCAATGTGCCCAAAGAGGAATAAGAAGAGGTGAAGCTTTAAATGAGGCAAAGAACACTCAAGAGTTGACGATGGTTGCTTGTTAGCCCCTCAATTCATCATGAATATGCTAAGTTGGAACTGTCGGGGGCTTGGGAACCCTTGGAAAATCCAGGAATTTCACCTTTTGGTGAAAGAAAAGGACCCAAAGATAATTTTTCTATCCGAAACAAAGTGTAGAAGGGAAAAGGCTAAGAATAATAAGAGGAAAATTGGCTTTGACTTCAATTTTGTGGTGGATTGTATAGGGAAAAGTGGAGGTCTAGCTATGTTATAAAAGTATGAAATACATGTGGATTTACACACTTATTCAAACAATCACATCTCTCTTAATATCTTAGAAACTGAAGAGGGGCTGAACTGGCTGCTAACGGGATTTTATAGGAATCTTGCTGCTAAAAAGAGGCATGAAAGCTGGAATTTATTGGGGTTAATTAAGCCTGCTAATCAGAAACCATGGATTTGCTTAGAAGATTTTAATGAAATCATCCTAATCTAGGGTAGCACATAAATCCTTCTCTCAAATGGAGAAGTTCAGAGAAGCCCTTTTTGATTGTGAACTTACTGACTTGGGGTTTAAAGGCCCTAAATTCATTTGGAGCAACAAAAGAGAAGGAGGTCAATTCACAAAAGAGAGATTAGATAGGGTAATGGGAGATTGTGAATGGCAAATGGCAAACAGCAACCCCCTAGTTCAAGCTCTCCCTGTCATGAATTCTGATCATAACCTTATCTTATTCTCATATGCAAATGTTGATGAATTGAGTAAAAATCTCCCCAAGATTTTTAGATATGAAGCTACATGGTCAAGATGACTAGAATGCAAGAGTTTAATCAAATCGGTTGGTATAAAAAGGGACATGATAAAGGAAATGCAAAGTATCAACCAGGGGGAGCTCAATGAAACCATAAAACATCTCCAAACTGAAATAGATGGCCTCTTGGAAGAGAAGGAGTTGAAATGGAAACAAAGGGCTAAAGAAAAATGGCTAAAGGGAGGTGACAAAAACTCCAATTACTTTCATAAATGTGCATCACATAGGAAGAAGATAAATACTGTGACGCCCCCAAATTCCCCTTAAAATATCACGGGAATCGAGGCGTCGGGATGCTGACAACACGGGTCACGCACCCCCAACGTCAAGTGCTAAGTGTGTGAATACCTGAGATGCATAAATAAAAGCAGCGAATATTTGAGATCATTATCTAAGTACCAGAATTTTTTTAGAAATATTTTACAAATCAATTTAACATAAATTCTCCAACAGGAGATTTAATACAGTCATCCGAAAGATAAATTAAACAAATACATATTTATAAAAAAGTGAAAACAATTTTCTAAGATAACAATTTATAATAAGAATACTTCAATAGCGGAGTCGCCTCCTCAGGCTCAGCCTCTACAAAACTCTGCATCTAAAAAACTACGACGCCAAGATGGCATCGCAGGTAAGTACAACCCAACCAAACCACAAGATATAAAATATACTCATGCAACAACAACAACATCACTCATGAACATGATACCGTATGCATGAAGCTTAAAATCATCATTCTCAAAATAAATAAAATAACCACACACACTAAAATCTCATTTTAATCATAATAAAATTCCAATAAAAACTATCAATCATTTCCTAGAAAATAATATCCGTAAATCCAATCATACCGGGCGTTACGTATCGCCGTTCCCGATATGACATATACACATCACCAATCATAATGGGCGTTACGTATCTCCGTCCCCATTATGGTTCCTGCATACTCATTTCATACCGGGCGTTACGTATCGTCGTCTCCGACATGAAATACACACCCAATGACCATAACGGGTGTTACGTATCGCCGTTCCCGTTATGTCATCAACACACTATCAATCATAATGGACGTTACGTATCGCTGTCCCCATTATAACTTACACACACAATGACCATAATGGGCGTTATGTATCGCCGTCCCCATTATGACTTACACACATAATGACCATAATGGGCGTTACGTATCGTCGTCCCCATTATGTCATCCACACACTATCAATCATAATGGGCGTTACGTATCGCCGTTCCCATTATGACTTACACATACACACTGATCACAACGGGCGTTACGTATCACCGTCCCCGTTATGACTCAGTCAAAAACCATTAAAATCCATAAACCCAATAACCACTTCTCATATTAAAATCCAAATACTAAATCTCACATTAAAATTCTAAATATCAATATACACATAAACAAGTGTTCAATTACACAATGCATACCATCATGAACAAATATCCAACATTTAATAAATCTAATCATCAACCAAATACAGAGTTGTTAATGCAAAATATATTTAAATCTCAAAGTTCGTTTGGAAAGTACTTACAGCGGTAAAAGCGTAAATCTTTGAGTAAACGTCAATTCCACAGCGTTCGTAACGGTCACTTGTACGTTAGGCTAGAGTGCTTGGTTTGACACCAAAATTTAGGGAGATGCTCTTTGAAAGGTGGGGAATCTCATGAAGGTGATGGTGTGGCAGCACAACCACCAGAAGGTAGCGGATTGGGCTCCAAAAAGGTGGAAACCCATTTTCGGGTTTGGGGTAGTATAAGGAATGTGAGGTCGCGGTTTGAGGATCTGAGTAAGAGGGATGAATGGCTGAGGTGGGGGAGTACTTTGGTGGCGGCGGTGAGGCTAATGGTGGCGGCAGGCGGCGACTGGGTTGCTCAACCCGTGGGTTTTAAAACCCATTTTGTGGCTTGATCGTGTGGGAGGAGTGAGGGGCTACCGGCGGTGGGTTAGGTAGTTAGGAGGCCAGTGATGAAGTGGTGAAGAGATGGTGGCCGGTGGTGGAGCAACGGCTGCACTGGAGCATTTATGGGCCGCGGCTTGAAAGTGGGAGTGGGGGCAAACGGCGGCACGGGCTGGGTTGAAAATGAAGGGGGTTGGTCGCCGGCCGGTGGGAAAGAGAATGGGAGGGGTGGTGTTGGCCACGGGCCGCGCACAGTAGCGCTAGGTGTAGGGAGAAGGGACGGCGAGAGAAGAGAGGGAACAGGGGAGGGGGGCTCACGCACGGGCTGGGGAAGCAGGGGAAGAAGGAAAGAAAAAGAAAAAGCGAAGGAAATAAAAGAGATCCAGTCCCTACAACTTAGTTCACTGAGTTGATTCAATAAAAAGAATTCCAAAACAGAGAGCTGAATAAATTAATTTAAACGCAGAGACTACTTAAGATAAAATAATAAATAAAAACACATCAAATAAACTCACATAATAAAATAAAGGAAATCAAATTCCAATTATTAAAATAACTATCTCACATTTAAATTAATATGGAAAATAACATAACTTAATATTAACTAATTAATAGCTCAAACAATTATTTTAAACAAATAAAATACAACCGATAATATTATTAAAATAAATTAAAATAATTAATATCGAGAATAAAATAATGTGTAAAAATACACGTAAATCTAGAATCCCACAAATACTATCAAGAAGATCAGTGATGAAAGGGGTGGATGTGAAACCACTAAAAAAGGCATTAGCCATATATTTCAAAGGTTCTACCAGGAGCTCTTTACTTCCTCACAACTAGTGGGAATAGATGATAACTTGAGAGATGTGGAGCAAGTTATCAGTGAGGAGATGAACATTTATTTACAAAGAGCATGTTCGGCTGAAGAGGTAAAACGTGCAAGGTTTGAAATGAACCCATTAAGCAATCCAGGCCTATATGGTTTTTCTGCGGGTTTTTACCAAGACAATTGAAGTGTGGTGGGATCTAGCATTACTAATGTAGTGAAGAGTATTATTTTAGCCAAAATAGGTTTTAAGAACATTAATGAAACCTTTATTGTCCTCATACCCAAGAAAAATAACCCTGAATTGGTAACAAAATTTAGACCCATTAGTCTATGTAATGTAGTCTATATAATAGTATCCAAAGTCTTAGCCAATTGATTGAAGATATGGCTCCCTCAAATTATTTTCAAAACTCAAAGTGCATTTGTTCAGGGAAGATTGATCTCAGATAATATAATTGTGGCTTATGAAACAATGCACTCCATGCAAAACAGAATGAAAGGGAAGAGCGAAAGGTACTTAGCACTTAAATTGGATATGAGTAAGGCATATGACCGCATTGAATAAATCTTTTTGGAAGCTGTTTTGAAGAAAATGGGGTTTAGGGATCAGTGGACAAATTTAATTATGCAATGTGTTAGCTTGGTGAGATACTTTATTTTGATAAATAGCAAACCACAACAAGAAATTACCCCTACTCATGGTATAAGGTAAGGGGATCGTCTGTCCCCTTACCTTTTTATATTGTGCTCAAAAGTGCTGAGTTGTATGTTGAATAAAGCTGAGCAGAGAGGAATGATATCTGGTTTTCCATTTGTCAGAGGTACTTTATTGGTTAATCATCTATTCTTTGCAGATGATAGCATGTGGTTTTGCAAAGCTAACCTCCTAGAGTGTTGTAGACTCTCAATTTGGTAAAAGAATATGAATTGGCTTCGGGTCAAAGGCTTAATATGGACAAAGCTATAATGTATTTCAGCAAAAACACACATGAAGATGTCAAAAGAGTTATTCTTTTAACAACTAGAATGAAGGATGCAAAAAGCTTTGAAAAATACTTGGGTCTTCCATCTTATGTGGGGAAACATAAGTAAGCAACATTCAAACCTATTATTGAAAGCATAAGGGCAAGGATACAAAGCTGGAATGTCAAATTCCTATCTCAGGCAGGTAAATATGTCCTCTTAAAGTCTGTGGTCCAAGTCATCCCAACTTATTATATGAGTATATTTAAACTCCCTAACGTCATTTTAGTGGCTATAAACAAGCTTATGAAAAATTTTTGGTAGGGAAACATGGGAGAAAGAACTAAGATCCAGTGGATTCCATGGAGAAAGATTGGCTTATCAAGACTGAATGGGGGATCAGGTACTGAGATCTTGAAGCCTTCAATGTGCCACTTTTGGCTAAACAAGGTTAGAGACTAATACAAGATCCCCTTTCCCTAGCTGCCAAAGTTCTGAAAGCAAATTGCTTATTCAAGTCTTTTTTTTTAGCTAAAACTAGGCAGCAATTCTTCTTTTTTGTGATAAAATTTCTTTTCTACCAAAGCAGTTTTGAATAAATTATTTTGGAGGATTGGTAATGGAATTTCTGTCAATATTTGGTCAAATAAGTGGATACCTTGATCCACCTCTTCTAAAGTCCAATCTACTAAAAAAGAATATGTAGGCAGTTGGAAAGTCAGTGCTTTTATTGACCAGAACACAAAAAACTGGAATCAAAATTTGTTGGATGCCTTGATGGACTATGAGGATGCCTATTGTATTTCTAAAATCCTTGTCAGTGTCACAAATGCTCCAGATAAGCTGATATGGAACTGCACAGGGGATGGTAAAATCTTTGTTAAGAGTGCATACCATTTAATTTGTGAAATGGAAGCCATGGTGAAAGGTGAATGCTCTGTGAAACCAAGAAGAAGTAGCACATGGGCTAATCTATGGAAATTAAAGACCACTAATGCTGTCAAGATGGTGATGTGGAGAGCATGCCATGACTCACTACCTACTAAGGAAAATTTGACCAAAAGAAGAATTCTAGACTCCCCTATTTGTCCCAATTGTGGCTTTTGTACTGAGTCGGCCTCACACATGTTATGGCTATGTAAATCATCACAAGATATCTGGGGTAGTAGTCTTAAGAAATTGCAGAAATTAGCTATCATAGAGACCTCTTTCAAGGAGCTAGTGGATCACTTATTTATCCTGTTAGATGAAACTAAAATGGAAATTTTTGCAGTAACTGTTCAACAGATTTGGAAGAGAAGGAATAGATTTGTATTTGAAAGGTTTTTCATGGATCCTAATCAGCTTATTTCCGAGGCTCCTAAAATGAAAAATGAATTTTAGCAAACAATAGTGAGATAGAATGTAGAGCAAGTGGAAGAAGGGAACCAGTCCAATGGTTTTTACCTCCTATTAATTCCTATAAAGCAAACTTGGATGCTGCAGTGGATACAATCAATTGCCAAGTAGGAGTTGAAGTTATAGTGCGAGATTGGAATGGCAAGATCATTGCTTCTTTGAGATCATAACGCCACATGTACCTGGATGCTTATTTGGCTGAGACTTTGGCTGCCCTTAAAGTCGTCATCTTGGAAAAACAGTTGGGAATCTTTTATTTTATCTTGGAGGGAGATGCCCAAAAGGTGGTGAATGCTATTAAGGTCCATTCGGACCAGTGGACAACAGGGGCTAGGGGGTATGATCATTTCTGACATCAGAAGAATGCTGGAATCTTTCCAGCAATGGTCTATTAATTTTATTTCCAATGATTATAATAGTATTGTACATTGTCTTGCAAAGAATGCATTAAAACTCTTTCAGGAGAGCATTGTATTGGAGGAAGCCCCTCCTTGTATCCGTCACTTGTTGCAAGTTTATTAATGAAGTGTTACTCTTCTTCTCGAAAAAAGAAAACATATATTTTTTTTTATATTTTTTTATGACCATCTAAGTTTTGCTAGGCATGTTCCCTTCTCTCTTTATCTCTTCTAGAAGAGTTTTATGACTTTATAAACTTTTTTGGTACCCTTTATTCAGCATCTTTCAAAATCTACATTAAATACTTCAAAACAAGTGACTTTAGGTTAAACATAACATGGAAGTCGCAGTACTGTATGCATAAGAGAAGTGGTAGTTCTGAATTTATATGAAAGTAAATAAATAATATGGTACATGATATTCCATGATATCATTCATCAGTATGAAAACTTTAAAGTTCTTAGTTTTTAAAATATAATTCTTATAATAAAAATTATGATTTTTCTAAACTCATAAAATATTTTTTTTCATGTGCATGATATGTTTAAAAATTCAATATTTTGCAAACATGATTGATTAACTTCTTCAAATGTATTTGAAATTCGAGAAACGATTAGTTTCTTTTTTCAAATGTGTTTGAAATTTTAAAAAATGATTGTTTTTCCTTTCACATGTGTATGTTGTGATGGAAAGTCTGAAAGTTTAAAATTTAAAAAATGATTGATTATCTCTTTAAAATGTATTTAAAACTTGAAAATGACTGGATGTCTTTTTCAAATGAGCATGATATATTTGGAATTTTGATACATGAATGATTGTCTTTTTCAAATGTGTTTAAAATCTAAAAATGGATGATTGTCTCTTGCAAATGGTTTTAAAGTTTGAAATATGATTGATTATTTTTTTCCGTTGAACAAGATATGTTTGAATGTTTGAAATATGATTGATTGTGCTTTTCAATTATGTATGACACATTTAAAGTTTTAAATTTGAAAAGTGCTTGTCATATGTCTATAAATATCTCATTTGAGATGTTCTAAATATACAACATAGTTATAGGTTTTTCATACTCATTCATCAAAAGCTCAGCTTCTCTCTTTTCTTAGTATTGATTCTTCTCAGTTAATTCATGTTTTTACAAATATAGTTTGCACTATATTATTTAATTCCACTCATTGAGAAGTATATTCTGATAGATGAAATCTTCAAACCGGTTTGTCTAATTAACTCGAAATAACAACCCTGCAGCAAGTGAATGAAAAATAGGCTTCCTATTTTAATTTCTATGTGCCTGCATATTAGAAATCTGATGAAAACAAAATTCATCATCTCCAAGTCTCCCCCGTCTCCCGTCCCCCCCATCTCCCATCCTTTCGTACGAAATTATCCTTCTATCAAACATATATTGCTTTAGCGTATGCAATATTAGCCACAAAAACTTCCCACAATCGACCCACCTTGTAGGGGCAATAAGAGTACCAATAATTCTTAGTAGAGGTTTTATTCTCAATAATTATGTTTGGTAGAAGTTTTTTCCTCAACAAAATTTCTGTAGCAAGCAATATTGACAAATTTTTGCAACAACTCAATCAGAAACCTAGCATCTCTTCAGCCTTGGGAAATTGGGGAAGATTGGGGGTGAGATCCATGGGAGAGAGGTGAGGAAGAAGGAAGTCTGAAGTCGATGAGAGGAGATGGGTGAGCTTAGGGCAGCGTTAATGGGACAATGAGAGAAAGGAGAGGGGGCGCCGTCGATCTTTTGCGTTTTTTGCAAAATTATTGGCTTTTTCTAGTGTGTTGATCTTTATGATATTTAAAGGATTGCTGACGTGGAGGACTTCTAGTGGGTGCTGTTAATGGCTTCGCAATGGACAAATTGTTGCAAAGAGGACCTGATTCTATAACTTACTTACTATTAACTTTCGTGTGACTATATAAGAGCATGTGTGTATAATCCTTGTGAGTGTAATAGAAATCCTACATAGAAAAATAGTTGAATCATCACTTGTAAGGTCACTATAAGTGTAGAAGATATTCTACACGAATTATTTGAAGTATGATTGCCCAAATGTACAATAGGTTTGCTTCTATACATGAAGGAAGTTGAATATGAATTTGAGAATTCTCAAGGGGTTGAGGTGAGGATGTAAGCAGTGGGGTTGAAACTTGTTCAAACACTGAACTTGTTTGTTTCTTAGTCTTTCTCCTTACATTTACTACTGGTTGTTTCTTTTAGTAAATATATATAGATATATATATTTTTATCATATTGAACATTTAAATTATATTTTTGAAAGTTTTTAATATTCCTAACCCATCCAAGAGTCTAAGCAACAATTTGTATTAAAGCATGTGCTTTATTGTAAGATCAATTGACGTTTAGTTAAAGATCTTATGTACATTTAGTGAAGGTTCATCTACTGCTTGGCCTCCGATAGTTTAAAATTTCTTGAGGCTTAATTAAAGTCCTCACATATGAAGTTGCTTTACAAGAGTACCTTATATCTCAACAAAAGCTATCTAGGATGTAAGAGAGGCATATTGTAATATCTCATATGATAAAGATAGATATAAGTGGTATATAAAATCCCAAATTACTAGGAAAAGAGAGGTTCTTGATCTTTATAATGTTCTAATGGGCTCTAATTATATTATTGATTAGTCATTTTAGAATATAGGTTATGTGATTTTAGCCTAGGATCGTTACGGTTTTAGTTTTGGAAAACTGATTGTAATGATATGTGATATAATTTTTGGAATATTTGGGAATGCTATGGATAAAGAAACCCATGCACCATTCTCTAAAAGGTCTTATTAGGAAGGGGAGATGATATCTCATATAAAGTCTAAAACAATCTCCTTTCAAAGCAATGTGGGATTTCTTTCACTCCCCCTCACTTATGGGTCGATCTTTTGTCGTGCTCCTACAAATGGATCTCATTGGATCAATGGCTGTAACTCATTGCTGGAAGGTTTGACTTTGATACCATAAAGAAGTCCATTCACCATTCTCTAAAAGACTTCATTAGGAATGGAAGATGATGCCTCATATAAAGCACATAACAATCTCCTTTCAAAGTAATGTGGGATTTCCTTCAATAGACATCTTATAGACATGTTCTGGTCAATATTTTGGAATGTTATGGACATATTTTAGAATGTTTTAAAATGTTATGGACAACTCTTGGACAACTAATGGACAAACTTTGCAATAACTATGGAAAGATAAAAACCAATCAATAAACATTTATAATTCAAAACATGTAGTTAAATTTCAAAACTCATGTTCAAAATTACATAAGTTCAATCCTCCATTAAATATTCCGAATTACATAATTCAAGACACTTTGTGACAAATACATAATGTACATAGTTTCTGTCAATATACAAAAAGAAAGCTTTAGAAGCTTTCTCTCAAGAATCACAAGTTTCAATCCACAAAAGCTCATCAACTTCAAAACACAAATGCTTCAAAAGATTCAATCCACTTCTCCCAAAAATCACAAGTTTCAATCCACAAAACCTCATCACCTTCAAAATACAAACACTCCACAAGCTTCAAAACCTTCATGTCAAATAATCATAAAACCAATAATCATATAAAACTTAAATTCAAGAAAAAATCTATCATATATTACATTTAAAAAGTATTCTCCATAACATAAAAAAATAAAAGTTTTAATCATATATATAAGCAAATTTCGATTAACAATTCAAGTTTTGGCAATCGACCTTAGGTGTATGCCCCAGTCCCTGCATAAACAACATTTACGACAAAAATAAGTTTAGATCTTTTATTAAAAAACAATAAAAATTATGAAGATTCCAAAGCTATGATATCTCATTGAAAAATAGTTGTTCCTAACATGTCTTTCATTTTTGCAAATGTTACAATGCATTTTCTTCGTTGGTTGCATCTCTTTTGGGTCCTTTCTTCTCAAAGATTTTGGACACCCGATTGTTGGCACCCATGGAGAATCTTATTCGGTCTATGAAAAATTTGAGATAACTTGACTTCTTTTGTTATGTGGTTGACTCTCCTCTTATAAGAAAATTTGTATCTTGAATATCACCATGATCTTTCATAAAAAATAACTCTTTATGAACTTTGTTTAAGACAAGGGAGAGATGGTTGAGTTAGTCTGTTAACTTGGTCCCAAGTTCTTCAATAACATAAATTGCAAAATCAACTTGATTTTGATCATTACTGGATCCTCATGTGACATTAGATGCCTTTCAAGAATGAGTATGTCAATAATAGGTTGACTCTTAATATTGACAATCCATCTTTCTTGAACATAGTGCTTAGCGAACTATCTAATTTTGATTTCTTGCTAAGTACACGCCTTGTAAAATTTTGGACCTTTTTTATATCATCAAATACCATATTGATGAATGGCTTCGAAGAACCACTACTCGAAGAAGAAATCAATTTCACTCCATCATCCACATTGATTCCATCTTCCACATTCACTCTATCATCCATACAGACTCCATCTTCCACATTCATTACATCTTTTACATTCGTATCATCATCCACACAAACTTCATCTTCCACATCCACAATCTTTTACATTCGCATTTTCTACATCTTTACCTTCAAAGCATCTGTGACTCATCATTATCTCAAATTCATCACTATCAAAACTCTAGATTTGATCATTTGTTACAAAATAAGGGTAAACACAAAATCATGAAAGGGTTGATTTCAAAAGAAAAAACATATGTAATTTACATTAAAAAAAATGGAAACACAAGCTAGGCACAATATGAAATACAAGCAGTCACTTATTTTCCGTTCTAACTAGCAAATCAATGCACAAATCACTACCAAATCAGTACAAATAATACGAAATACTGATCAAGTATGCGTGCAAAACAAATTGCTACCAAATAAGTCAAAATCACTACCCAATTAGTATAAATAAGAGCACAAATCACTATCAAAACTCCACAAATCAAAGCACAAATCTCTATAGAATCAATACCAAATACTGATCAAGTATGCAAGAAAAATAAACAGACCACTACCAAATAAGTAATGCAAATCAATACCAAGTCAGTACAAATTAAAGCACAAATCAATGCAAAGTGTCCTTGTTATTTTCATCAATTTCGTGGAAAGTATGCAAGGAAAATAAAATAAAGACCAGTGAACAAATTAGTGAGAAGTCAGTGCAAAAATCAAACCATGGAGGAGACGGCGATGACCTCTGTAGACGACGGCTATTGTGGTGGGCGACAAAACAAGCTGAGGGAGAAAAAGGGCTTCGATGGACAGTGGGGGAGATGGAGGAAAAGACAACCCACTTTGGTTGGTGGTGCGATGGCATTACAAGCTGTGGTAGTGACGGAACCCATTTTAGGGTGTTTTGTGGTCTGATTTTGACGCTGGATAGAATAATGATTATTCTGCAAGCTAGAAACAGATGATTCACATAGAAGAACACAAGGAATTCAACCAAAATTCAGAGAAAACGCCTCTGAAGTTCAATTGAATATTATCAAATCAAGCAATGTCGAAAATTAGTTCACAAACCAGACTGTATAGCCAAAAATCAACCGTATCAAAATTTTGCCAAAATCAAGTATGAAATAAAATAAATATTCTTCCAAAAATCTTACTAAATCGGGTTCAGAATCATTTCCTAATTGACAAACGAAATATTACTAAAAAAGGTAAGTAATAACTAAAAATAAAGATTCCAAAGAGAAAATTGCATAATTTGAGTTCGAAAATGATGCACACAAAGCATATCTAGGTGGCAACGACGTCCGCAACGAAAAGAGCTTTCCGAATTGGGGTTTTATGCATGATTCTGACACCCGTAACCAAAATTATAGTCGAAAGACTGAAACGCACTCAAAACTGCCTGAGTTGAAAAAAGATCATGACACTTGCTGCATTTGCGTTGACGTGCCAACTTATGGTATCTCAGTGCCATCAACGTGTAATCTGATAGCTCAGCATCATCTAACTCAAATCCCTCTACAGATTTCGCGAGGTGGTATAGAGGTTCAAGTTCTTTATAGTCAAAGTTCTTAGAGAGGTAAGACCCGCAAGATCACATGTTTTGTGTTCTCTATAAACTCTCTTACGTGTCTCATTTTAATTGGGGGTTGTTAATAACTCAACTTCAGCCCCATCGTTCTGAAGAGGAACTGCAGACAGAAAAGAAATTGAGATGAAAATGTAAATAATGCTTTAACTAGAATGATTAATCCAAAGGACTAAAGTATATTTTGTTCCTAGCTACGAAAATATATGAAACCAAAAACACAAACATTAATAAAACCGAATAAAAAAGAGTTTCATCAATACGCTAAAATTGTGAAATGATATGAAACAAGAGATTTATATGTGAACTTTGATCATAAAAAATCATATTTTTTGTAGCAGTGCCATTGAAATAATTTGAATGCATTGCTATTCTAATGGGTTTTAGTATTTCTTTGTCATGCTTATCAATAAGAGTCATACTATATACAGTCGTAAAGTTACAAGCGACATGTAATTATTTTGAAAAAAAAAAGTGAAGTCCATTATTAAAAAAATTAATTTTTTTTTTCTTGTAGATCTTATATATATATATATATATATATATATATTTTTAAAGCGCCTTTACGCATCATTTCTCTATTAATAGACCGCCTTGATGAAATTGCGCAGGAGATTAGGAGGGGCCCCCGTCCCCTTGCCGTGTAACTCAACACTTTTAAATGAAACATATCTACAAGCTCTGCTAGAAAAAAAAAAACGTTTTTTAACGAACTCAAACATTAGCAAGGGTGGGAAGGATCTTACTCAGCCAATAAATGGTAGAAAAATCATAATGGCAAAAGCCTAAGAAGGAATAGAGCCGACTCAATATATATTGAAAGTTAAGGCGAAATTTAAATAAGTCATTTATAATTATATATAATATAATAAAATATAAATTATTATATAAAAATAAAATGGGATTTTATTTAAATTTATAAATAAATTGTTTTTGAATTTGTTTTTAATACAATAATTTGTATAAAATGAGGTCTTAATGCAAATTTTGTACCTCAATTTAACATAATCTAAAAAAAAAGTTAAAAATATAAATAATTTATTGTATTAAATATCAAAATTATTGACAAATATAAATAATTCATTATATTAAATATAAAATTTAGTATTATAAGACCTTGCACACAATGAAAATATATTTATTTAAATTTTATTTAATGAAATGACTTTATATTTTATTTTAAAAAAAAAAAATTTAATCATTTTTATTTTTAGAAATCTTATATAAAATGGGACCTTAGGTAATGATCTAAATAGCCTAAGCATTGAGCCGGCCTGAGAAAGATTAGGAGAACCAGTTTTCCTTTGGGGCTTAATTTCTTCAATTCAAATTTGTTGCATGGACTTTCCCGATTCCAATCTATTGTATATTATACCTGCTATTTTCCGAGTTCTGGGCCTTCTGGCACATTGTTTGGGCCACATATTGCCACAATCTAAAGAGGCTTGAACCAGCTACTAAAGTCCTGGCCTCCCAACTGCGTGGAGATGACTTGGAAGAGGGTTTAAAATTTAAATTTTTTTAACATGACATATGGAACACAGCAGGGGTATGTTATACGGAAAATGCTAATTCAATTTTATTTTTTTTATATATTTTTTTAACATATTAAAATATCTTTTAAAAATAGAAAAATCATAATATTATTTAAAAATACTTACTTAATTATAAAGTTAAAAAAAAACTAAAAGAAATACCAATCGAGACCCAAAATCGAGTCCCAAAATCTGGACCCTGCCTATATTATATATATGGAAAAAGCTGGGAATCCCGATTTCGGAATTTGCTGGAGCTCCCGCTCTATTTTTAATTTTTTTTAGGTTTTTTTAACTTTATGATTAAATATATGTTTTAAAATAACATTGTGATTTTTTTTTGTAAAAATATTTTAATAGGTTAATAAAATCATGTAAAACAAAACTAAAAAAAAAAAAAAAAACAAAGAATTTGGCCTAATGGATCCCAAAGCGGGATGCAAACCATGCCCCCCAAATTTCTTCAAAATTTCAAATTTCATCCTATATTTTATTTATATTTTTATGAATATAAAAATTTTATATTTCAAAATTTAATCCATTTTTTTAAATTTGAAATTATACCTTAATCTTTTCAAAATTTCAAACTATACCTTATATTTTATTTATACTTTTATAAATGTAAAAAATGGTCCCCTTAAAATTTTTAGTTCTTATATGCTTTCTATTTTTTTTTTTTTCATTATATCTAGAATGATCTTTCTCCATTTTTTTGACAGTCTTAAAATTTTGTATAATTTCGTAAAGTTTGCATGAAATGACAAATGTAATTTACAGCAAATGCAATGTCAAGCTGTGTCAATGTCAAGTATTGCAATGTGCCTACCATCTGGCGATATGGCGTTGGATCAGGTAGAATATCTCCTTCAGTTGTGGATAGATATGTCGTTGAGGCTAGTGGCGTTAACACTAGTTTAGCTCCATCAAATCCAAACTTTTGTAATAAATTTAGCAGGTATTTAGATTGAGATAACCTTATTGAACTAGAGTCCCGAGTGACCTGTACTCCAAGGAAAAAATTGTAAATCTCCAAAATTTTTCATATGGAACACAGTAGACAAATGAGATATAATATTGTCTATGGCTGAAGTAAAAGAGCCAGTTAGAATTATATCATCTACATGTAAGAGTAGGATGATAATCTCAGATCCTTGCTATTGAAAAAATAATGAAGTATCAAAGGGACAACGGTGAAATCCCATTTGGCATATATAGTTTCTAAACTTGAGGTACCACACCCTTGGTGCTTGTTTCAAACCATATAGTGTTTCGTGTAATTGACACACATACTCGAGATGAGTTGGATCTTCAAATCTAGGAGGCTGAGTTAGAATTACTCTTTCCTGTAAATCTCCATGTAAAAATGCTTTGCTCACATCTAATTGATTCAAAGACCATCCATTGGACAAAGCTAAAGTGTAAATTAAACGTATAGTTCCTGTTTTAACAACAAGACTAAATGTTTCTTCATAATCCAATCCTTGCAATTGATTAAACCTTCTAGCAACGAGTCGCGCCTTGTTCCTTTCAATAGAGCCATCCGCTTTTGTTTGAACTTTGAACACTTATTTACTGAAAACCAAATTCGATTTTGGTGATGGAGGCACAAGTGTCCATGTCCTATTTCCATACAAAGCATCGATTTCCATCTACATGGCATGCTTCCATTTCGGATCTTTGAGTGCCATTTTATAGGACTTTGGTTCGGGTGGTATGGCTCTTAAATCTGCAAGAAAACACGTTGGTAAAGGGTGTTTTGTTGAGAGATAGACCTTAGGTCTTCTCATGCCATCTTGTGATCAAGTTTCCATGTTGTGAGTTTTGATAGGTTCAAGTGGAACGTGATCATGGATGCTCAGATTTTGTTTTGAATTTTATACTGTAGGTGCTTCATTTTCATCCATTGAATTTGATTGAATGCTCAATTCTGAGACCCGACTGTTACAGGACATGCCCTTGGAGATGTAAAGATGTTATTGCTTCTGTTTTCATTTCGAAGACTTTTAGGTAGTGCTTTATTTTGGAACCAAGAAGTTGTCCCTGAGGTCTGAACCTGCATGGAGGAAGAAAATGGAAAGCTTGTCTCATTAAAAATCACATGTCGGGATATATATACCTTGCCATATTTCAAGTCCATGCATTTGTAACCTTTGTGGTGGGGTGAGTAACCAATGAAAACACATGGTGTTGACTTGAATTCGAGTTTTGATCTGCCAAACGGATTATGATAGGGATAACAAGCACAATCGAAGACTTTCAAAATATTGTAGGAAGGAGAAGAATAAAAAACTAACTCATATGGAGATGTACCTTTTAGAGTCGAACTTGGCAATCTATTTATTAGAAAAGTTGCCGTTTGAAAGACAGTGGGCCACATTTTTCTTGGAAATGAAGCGTTTGCCATTAGAGTTAAAAAGGTATCGATAATGTAACGATGTCGTCTCTCAGCAAAGCCATTTTGTTCCTAGGTTCTAGGACAAGACAATATTTGTATTATGCCTTGTGAGAAGAAATAATTTTTAAGTGTTTGATTTACGAACTCACCTCCTCCATCACTTTGAACAATTTTTACCAGAGTATTAAACTGTTTTCCCATCATGTTGAGAAAGTTAGGAAGTATAGAAATCAATTAAATTTTCTAGCCATAGGGCATAACCAAATATAATGAGAATATTCATCCACAATGACTAGATAAAATCTAAAACCTTATGAAAAAATAATTGGCGCAAGACCCCATACATCCATACGTAGAATATAAAGAAAAATAGATGCATGTTGCTGTCGAAATAAAAATAAAAATATAAACTAAGTTGGATGATTTCTAATGTATTTTTAATATATTTTTATTATGATGACATGTTCTTGATATATCATATGCTTTTTTAATTCATAAATTGTATTAAATATATTTTATTTTTATTGTAAATCTTATTATTAAATTGTTCTATACTGCATAAAAAACTGTATAGAAATAGAACAAAAATTATTTTATATATTTTGTTTTAGTTTTGTTTGGCCCCCTTAAAGTACATCCCTAGCTCCGCCACTGTATGCGTGATATATGTCCCCCACGAGTTACTCCACAGTTTGAAGTTTGCTGACCTCGGCACTAGTTTGCTTGTCATATGAATTGTTATTTTCACGCCCACGATTATTTTGCCCACATCCACAACCACGTTGCTTGAAACCATAATTCTGAGTGGTATTGAATGCCATAGTAGAGTTTGAATTTGGGCGGGATGTTGAAATCTTGAGATCGAGATCCCTTAACTTGCTGATGACGTTTTCTAGGGTGGAAAGGTATCTTTTGCATTAATAGCAGCTACAATTGGATCAAATTCAGGTACTAGACCTCTCAGCAAGCAAATGATGAAATCTTCATCATCCGCAAGTTTCCCTTCACCACATAGGGATAGGGCCAAGGCTTTGGCCTTGTGCAAGTAGTCCTTTATAGAAGAGGCACCTTTTGTGAGTGCTTGCAACTCACTACGCATTTATTGGACCCAATCGCGTGTATGTCGACCATACAGGTTTGCAGGGGCCTCCCATGCTCCATGAGCAAATTCACAATTGATCACTTGTGAAAGAGGAATATCCGAAAGTGATCTGTTAATCCATCCCAGTATCAACTGATTAATGCGCAGCCACGTTGCTATCACTAGATTCGGATTTTGAACACCATTTTCATCAACAATGGTGGTCGGTGGGCAAATGATTTCATTTGTTACATAGCTGAAGAGTCCATGGCCTTTAAGAACGAGAACCACTTGTACTTTCCAGAGCAAGTAGTTAGTTGAGGTTAATTTAATGGAGATTCCTAATAAGTTTGTCTTGGTGGAAAACACATCAGAAGAAGATGTATTGTCCACAGTAGGGATCGAAAAGGTTGAGGAGGATGACATATTATTTGGTTCCTTGAAGGGCTCTTGATACCATGTAAATGAGAATTGCGACACATTTGGCATGGTAGTATATTGATATTTAAGTAGAAATTACAAACTATGCATTCAATCGTTTGAGGCCTGTAGAAGGAAAGTGAAATAATAAATATTGAAAACAGAGAAACCTTACAAATATGTACGAGAAATGTTACAGATATGTACATCGAAAGTAAAGGAATCCAAAATTAAAGACATGAAATAGATGGATCTTCTAAGCTAATATGGGTGTGAACCTTGTGCTGTGATGGTCCACGCATGATTCTCGATATATTTGTTTCTTCACTAGAAAGCTACGTGGCATTTGAGGAAACTGACTTTTTGGTCACGAATTAATATTTTGAGAATAAGGTTTTCACACTACTTTTGAATGGAGAATACTTTAAAAAATGGATTATGTAAAAGTAAACTCATAAATTGGTATAGTTTAATATACTGCATTGGATTGTAAAATTATTTTATTTTAAAATGATGATCTAAGGGATTCCTTGAAAGTACATTAGTTTGTAGATCATTTACTTGTTATTTTGTGTTTATGATAGTTCTCTCACTATAAAAAAAATTTCTTGTCTACAACCAATTGTAGATCATTTCTTTAAAAGTACACTATAAAAAAATTATTTATTTACAATTAATTAATTTTAACAAAATGACTATTTACAGGTAAATTAATAAATTACAAATAATATTTTTATCGTAAATAATTAACCATAAAAACTCATTTTTTATGTAGTGTCTAATATATGATTCCGACATTCCATCTAAAAATAAGAAATTTTGCTCCGTGTGATCATCCATATTATTATGAAATTTGAAATTCCAAGTCCAACATGTTTGGTAAACTAATTAAAAACATTCTCAATCATACATAACGTAATTCTCACGAAACCAGGCATTCAAACTCCAACCTAATCTCAAATCATTGGGATTCCCAGCTTTGACATAGTTGCATGGTTAAGGATCAGTTTGGACACTTTAACAATTAGGTCAAACTTACCGGCCATGTCTAGCAAACTCCCAGAGGCTAAACAATAAATTAAGTCATTTGAAATCAAAATTTTCCATGCATCACGTTAGCTGGCTAGCTTGTTTTCCTACAAGCAACAGTTAATATTGTAGATTCCAAGATATATAAGAAGATCATACAGATTAAATTGTCGTTTTTTATGACCAATTTCGACATGCTCGTATGCCACCGAAAACGAAACATTCCATTTTATAAAGTGCCCGTGCTAGCTAGCTTGCATTAAATAATACTAGAAATGATCGTTCGAGAGAGACAAAAAAAAGAAAAATTCTACTCATCAATATTCATATATATAAATTGTACCATACATCATGACATATGATTTTTTATTTTATTAAATATGTGATATATGGATAATGAGTAAAAAAACTTAATTAATTTAGTATAAATAAATTAGAAAATTAAAATAAATTAAAACATATATAGTGTATGATGTAAAATAATGTAAAGTCTTAAGAGAAAAAGAGACGTGCCCGCATGCATGCATAGTTTCGAGGACAATATGATTCAGTTGCCGTACGTTATGATAATGTAGTTAATTAGTGATATTGATCTGATCTTCTGCTTAACAAAAAAAAAAAAAAAAAATCTATACAACCTCTTATTATTCACATCATCTTTGTACATCATATTTTTATTTATTTATTTATTTATCAAATATTTGATATATAAATAATAAATAAAAAAATTAAATTAGTTTGAAAAGTATAAATTTGAAATTGAAATTTAAAAAATTAAAAAAAATTAAAAAATAATAATACGTGAAAGTTGAAAAATTATATAGAAGTACTCATACAAAAATGCCTTCAATTTGGCGCATGCTTGAATCTTCAACAGTGTATGCTCGCCACGTAGCCGTCCACATCTGATGTATACTGAATGCTGGTTTTTAAATCTTAGAAGCAATGTTTTCATATATATTAATTGATATATCTCTTTAAATCATACCAAGGTCGGGTTAAATATATTGGTATTAGTTATTTTGTAAAGCTTAAAAGCTTATTTGGCTTTAGCATAATTAATCTAAATTTCTAGGGACCATCGGATGAATCAAAAAACTTTTTATTGAATAATTCAAAATATATTTGTGAAAATTTTCTTGTCGAGAGATTGTGCATGCTCGAATTTAATAAATTAGTCTTGGCTTTGTTTTGGAATATCTAGTGCCAATAAAGAAAAAGTAAAAATCCATATCTAAATTTTAAGTATGATCCAAATTACAAGGAATTTAAAGCTTAAAAACTCAAAACTAAACCCCCTCGTCACAAAATCCAAGAATTCAAATTTCAAACGTATGCATTGTAGGAAGTTGGAATTCAAATAATTGGTTCAGAACTAATAATTTCCAATGTCTTAGACATGAGAATTATCTATAAATCAAGGGTTGCGGTCTCATGAATACTACATGGATCTACAAGGACATTTCTTGAATAACGAAAAGGTTGACAAATACAGGTCTAGCTATAGATCACGTACGCATCTTTCTTTGAAAACGAAGAGAGTTTGAAGGACCTCAATTATGTTAATGTACTGAGGTTGTATGTGGACCCCAAAGATGTTGAAAATTATATACATATCCACAATAATGTATAGCAAGTGTGAAAAAGGGAATTGACCACACTTATCACACCAGTAGTATTACCTATAACATGTAAATATCATGTAATTATTTTAAAAAAAGAATAAAATCTGTGATTAAAAAAATAATTTTTGTATATAATTTTTGTATTTATTCATTCTTTTAAAAATAATTATATAATACTTGTACACTCATAATTATAACTATCATTTCTCATTATCATACATATATAATCATATTGAAACTCCCTCACATCATGTACCTTGAAAATATTATAAACAACTAAGATCTCATAGTTTGTTTTTACAAACTATCTCATCTTATCTCAAATTTATCATTTTATTTTTTTAAATTTTCATACAAAATAAAATAAACAATTCAACATTTTTAAATCCTAAAACAAACAAATATTAAAAAATATTTTATTTTTTTAAACTTTTATCTCATCTCACGTCTCAAAACAAATAATACTTAAATTGACACTTTACCGGAGGACATGCATTAGAGATCATTAATCTGTATGTTTACTAATATGGTGGTCATGCATGCGTATAGTTTCTTCTTGTGTATGTGTATCTTTATCTATTTATATATATATATATATATATTATAATAAGTAATTATTTAACGGTCACTTAAAGAATTTTCTTATTTTTCGTTTAATTTCCTTATTTTTTTCATTAAATTTAATTATATCTATTCATCTATCTGAATTTTGAAATAATATGATTTTTAAAATTGATTTATTTTCACAAACAATTTCATCTTCATCTTGACCATCATTATCTCATCATTACTATTTTTTCAAAATTTCATACAAAATAAAATAAACAATTCAATATTTTCAAATCCCAAAATAATTTTTTCAAATCCCAAAACAAGATCAATATTAAAAAAATATATTATAATAATATTTTATTTAATTTTTAACTTTTATCTAATCTTATCTCATTTTATCTATGAAAATAAACCAGACCCGTCTTCTGATCCAAACTCTTAAACCAAATATTTCAAATTTAAATTTAGCCAAATTCAAAACTCTTATTCTCCCAAGTATTATTATTCAAAATTCTCCCTTACTCGAATTCTTTTAGACTATCCCTCAGTTACATTTGAATGGATTAAAACCAATATTTAATTTTAAACTCAACTCAATTTCCTTATGATCGACATTACCCTTCATTCATTATCTATAAAACTCACCTAAAACTCAGATTAACCAACACAAATTATATAATTTATATAATATGCAAATTATAAATTACTAATATTTTATTAGTAATAAATTATATAAAATGTAAATTATAATATAATATTATAACATTAGGAAATAAAAAGTGTTACAATAAAATAAAAAGTGTTACAATAGGAGGGGATGGGGTTCCTCAAAACAAAAATAACAATGCAAGTGAAGTGGAAAAAAAAGAAAACCAAAGCAGGTTTATTTGGGACCAATAATTGATCTCTACCTTTGTCCTATAGAAGGACGCTGTCTAATCTAAAGATGTGAATAAGATGTTTGTATAAAAGTGAAACAAAGAACCATCACACAAGGCAGCAATTTTTTTGCAAGAAGCGAAAATAGTGGCGGATGCACTGTCGATTAATGTCTTGAAATCTTTGTTGGACAAGCCCACGATCCCCTCATCTAGAACACTGGTTAGGAAAAGCAAGAAAATGAGATAAATGCTAGAAACTAAGCCAGGTCATCGGCAGATGTTCAACTTCGGCAGCGGCTTGTGCAAGACACGTGCCACTAGGAAAGAGAGACTGGCGGTCGGATCTGAAGGAAGAAGGGCCGCAAAAGATGTCGGTGTCGAGCGTGGCTGCTAGAGCTTCACCATATCACCAGAAAACGATATGGTGAACATGGTCTCCGGAAACCGAAAACGAAAACCTCCCCTAGCTTTGAAGATCGGTGATTGGTGGAGCAAATGGGTCAGTGCGTGTTGAACAAAAGTCGTTGACAAGCAGAAGACCGGCGAGTAACAGCATGGTAGTTTTATTGGATGGAAAACAGGTCGAAAACAGTCGAAAAACACTAACAACTAGGGCGTAAATGGAAAGAGGGAAGGGAGAAGGTAGTTGGAGCCTAAACTCTGGCCATCCCCCTCTTGGAAAAGGTACACTGGAAATTGGAAGTGGGAATGCTGGAAATCATCTATCAAAGGAGAAAAATATGAGAGAGAGAGACTACACGTGGCTCCTCCCTAGTATATATATATATATATATACACATATATATATACATATAATAAGTGTTATAGTCATAAATAGATATCACAAAAATAAATTTATAAACATCTAGGGCCTAGCTTATCCATTATATATACTCTTTCGAATATTGAAATAACATGAGATGATGAAAAAATTGTAAATAGAAGTAAAATGATCATTTGAGTTAAGATATTTTATGTAATTTCGAAAACTAAAAGAGAAAAAATGAGTAAAAATATTATGAAATTAAAATATTATTTTTTAAAAACTATTCAGTAAAATAATTTCAATATTCAGTCTTAACATACAAACATGTAACAATAATTTTAAGACGAAATTATTAAAATATAATTTTGGCTTATTATATGGAGTTCGTGGGTTGACCAATTGACCTAATTTATTCATCGTGTTTAATCAAATTAATTGACCCATTTTGACCTAAATATGATATTACTAAATCGATCCTAATCCTTTAATTTCATGAGAAGTTTGTATTAGATTTGCTAACTAAATATTAATTAATGCTGGTTTGAGGCAAAACAAGTTTGGGGCTCTCTTTCTTCTCTCCCTCTCACTACTTCGTTCCTTCGTCTGCTAGGGTTTCACTAGTTTTGCCAGCATAATGGGGAGCGGAGCTCCGTCTCTGTCTCTTTCTTATTCTCTTTCTTTTCTTTCTCCTTCTTTTCTAGATCATCATTTTGGTTTTGTTGATGATGGTGGTTTTTAGTTTGTTGGGTTTTTAGATGCTGGGTTTGTAGGTTTAAAGGCTTTGGACATTCTAAGGCCACCACGCGTGGCATTGCCAGTCTCCCAGTCTGTCGATCGTGTCGTCACCTAGAGTTTTTGCTAATCGGCGAAGCGCGTGCTCCTCACACACGAGGATCGAATGAAAGGGATTTCATTGTGTTTTGCCTCTGGTGGATCCAGCTCGTCAGCGGTTGTTCAAGGTGGATTAAGGACACCAGAGCTCCTTAGTCCTACGGCGGATCATTCTTAGAGTGGCGTGTGGGTACACGTGCCACTACAAACAACCTGTTGTAGTATTTCCATTTTTATTTTTGTGTTTTAGTTTGGTTAGTTGATTTTATGTTTTCTTGATTTGTATGTAAAGAGAATTTTGTAATATGAAGAAATAGTGTCCCGAATTGATGTCCGTAGAATTTAAATGCTCTTCTCATGTGGAGGATGAGATAGTAGTTACTGTTGTTCGGGCAGTACTTAGTTTCGACAAACTTTTTATCTATAGAAAATTAGAAGTTGAGCTCTATTTGTAATTAGTTGACTCGTAGACTGAGTTTGTCTAAGTCCTACCCATGCATAGTGAGGTCATGGCTTGCATGGCTCCCAAGGTGGGCTAGTGTAATGCAAGGTCCCTGGTTAGGCTTGTCTACGTGCTGTTTGGCTGCATGACGTCTGATGGTGCGTGTGGCATGGCTCTGTGCAGGGCCAACTGATGGTGGTCATGACAGTGTGCCATGCATGGTACCGATGGTAGACATAGGGTCAAGCCACGCCGCTCTGGGGTGGCCCAGTCAGGTTGCTTGGGCGGTGGTCTTGCATGGCCCGGGCTAGGTGCCGAGGTGAGGAGTTGCTTGGGCAGCTGGCTGCATAGCGCGGGCTGGGACTGATCGTTGAATGACATGCATGGTGTGCATGCCACTAGCCTGCTCTGCAAGGCATAGGTTGGAGCCATGCGCTTGATAGTATGCTTGTGGGCATGCCACTAGCCTGCTCTGCAAGGCGTGGGCTGGTGCCGTGCGCTGAATGGCGTGTCTGTGAAGACATACCACTAACCTCGCTAGGTTGTGTTGGGGAGTGCAGTGAAGCACGTATGATGGGACGCAGGTGCACACGTAAGCGTGTACGCAGGTAGATGCGCTGTTGGGCTCGCCTATGCGCATGCAGGGTTGTGCGCATGCACTGTGCATGGCCAGTAGCCTCCAAGGTGGCTTGCTGTGTGTCAGGGCCTGGGCCAAGGCATGCATGCAGGCTGGCCAAGTGACTGTCCTGGCCCTCCAAGGCCTGGGTCCGGGCCTGATCCTGGGCAATCCTCCTCGGGGTTCTGACAAGTTTGCGGGTGTTGCGGTAACGCGCAACGTAATTACTTAGGCTTAAGTGGTCGCCGGGTATTACGGTAACTAGCAAAGAACATACGGTGCATAGAAGAGCCGTGAGGTGTCCAATAAGAAGAAGTCATGATAAGATCGGCTTTCGAGCCCAAAGAATGATATGTATACGTAAGTGGCGCCTAAGATAAGAAAGAATGAAAGACATGAAAAGTTTTAAGAAAATCATTTTTAAAGCATGAGTCAAAAGAATTTCGTTATACGATGAACCCTTTCATGTAAAACAAGCATGTGAATCAAGATTAAAAGAAGTTACGTTTTTATGAGAGTCATCATGAGCATGTGCATGTGTTAAGTCATTTGTTGCATATGCATTAAGTATGAATTGTTTGTTGTTCGCTTATCTGTATGCTTGAAATGTTTCAGTTAATATGTATGTGTACTTATTGAAATTTCTCGAAATCTCATCCCTCTATATTTTTCACTATTGTTCCATATTGGGGCGATAGAAGTGGTTGCAGGAGATGATGTTTACGAGATTGACCCTGGAGAGTCTCCAGCCCACTGACGGGTTGGTGACCTCTCCTCTTTTTGATGTGGTGACCCTCGAGTTGTATGAGCGATTTATTTATGACATGCGTGATATGGCGCTCATGGAGTCTGCCGGCCATCAGTGTGTAGGGAGCTGCTTTACTTTGAGGTCTGATGGGGTCCTTGTTCATAGATCGCGTCTACTCCTCAGAAAAGGGAAACTGTATCCTGCGCTGTGGAGATTGGGTGGACTTAGGGCGATTTCTTTTTGGCTAGGGGTTAGGGCAGTAAAGGAAGAGCCCTTGAGTTAGTGGATGCTGGCGAGGTTATCACATGTTTTATGTTATCTGCTTTACTTATGTATTTATCTTTTGATCAATTCTCGTGTTTTGGGAAGATGCTACTTTATGGAACTTAAAACAATTGGCATCATTGTGAATATGAAGCTTATTTTGGGAATGTTAGTTTAATATACCATGTGACATGTGGCAAACTTAAAAAAAAAAATTTTAAGTTCTTGCCTAATTTAGAATGGCTTGACCTATTCTGCTATGAATTTTTGAAGTCCCTAATTTTTTTATTTCAATGCATACCCGAATTTAAGTTAAGAACGAGGGATAAATGTCCCTGTGATGTTTATCTCCGACGCCTCAGTTTGTGTCTGATCCTTAGTGTAAACGAGGGGCGTCGACAGCTAGGCATGTAAGTAGAGAATGTGGAGAGAGGAAGTGAAGCTTTTCTTTCTAATTGCACGGAGTTGCTGGTATAGAAAAAGTCAAATGGCTAATAAGAACTTGTTACATGATCAAGTGATTGGTCATGCCCTCACTGTGCAAAATAACTATAAGGAACTCAAAGTAGGTCACTGAAGATGAACAAGAGTTGTTGATGGGAGCGTCCACTATAAGAGGTTATGAAACTAGACATGGATGGTGCTATGTTTACTGATTAGCGTAGTTCAGGTGTAGGGATTATTCTCCTAGAGGATGAAATGGCAATGATTGTGGCCAAGCAGAAAGGAGGATGAAATTGATGATTCAATAGGGATTTAACTGCTAGCAATGCTCAAGTGTTTACAACTAAGTGTTCATTTGGGAATGAAAGATAATATTTTATAGAGTAATTATCTACAAATGGTGGAAAAATTTAAACATACAAAAAATTATGTCCTTGCTGGGTAATATAATTAAAGATACTTGATGGTTGATATATTGGTTTAGAAGTTGTAAAGCTCAGAATGTAGGGAGACTGGGAAATGAAGTCACATATAGGCTTGCCAAATTTGCATGGAATGTTACTAATATCAGTATATGGTGGGGATCATTCCATGATGTTATTTATAGTGTGGTCTGCACTAATAAATATTTGTAAGTTGATTTTCAACAAAGATGAAGTTTGTTATAAAAAAAAATGACTCTGATTAAAAATATTTATTGAAATATACAGAATCTAAAATCGTAGATAGCATCAATATCATTCCTAAAGTTTGTAGCATCTACAATATCAAATGTCACAAAGATAATTTCCTATAGTTTGCAAAGCCTAAAACCTCATTAAAAAAAAAAACTCATTCTAGAAAAGTTTGCAGAATCTAAAGCCTAGACTAGGATACAAGCTATATTGAGAAGTGGTTTGGGCCTTGTGAAGTGTTGGGTTTAAAATTTGTAGTTGTGATGAATGTGTTGGCATAGTGTTGGCATAGTGTTGGATAGAGTGTGGGGAATCATGTGTAATTTGGGAATTGTAAATTTGTTGAAATTGTGATAACTGCGATGTTTGTATGATATCGTTTGTTATATGTCTTGCCATCCAATAACTATCTGTCATGCATATGCATTTTAAATTGTTAATATTTTCTAGGATTTTTTAATTGTGCTTTGTTCTATGCTATGTTGTGGAATTTGGAAAAAAGTGTTTTAATGTCATCAAAAGCATATTTTGTGGGAATGTGCATATTATGACCCCAAGCTAAAATGTGGAATTATCTTGGTGGAGCTTTTATGGTCACTTAGGAGTATGCAAAACTAAGTGACATCCCTTGGGCTGTTGTTGAGCGATAGTTGGTTTGTCCAAGACAGTAACACTCTTAGTAGGACTCTGTGGCCGTCTGCTGGTGGGGGCTAATTAATGTTTGGTATGTACACGGTGGGCGTGGAAATAGGCATCACTTGTTATGAAGTCACATATACGGTCGTTACCTATGATGTGACAAAGGGAGTCAAAATATGCGGATAGTTCCAAGGGGAGAAAATGGTGCATACCATAGTAAATGGAGTAGACTTTGATGTAGGGGGTGAGTTTGAGCATGGGTTCCGACCCCACCTTAGGAGTGAAGACATGAAGACTTTCCCTTATGTAACTTTAGCATTTACCTTTTATCTAGTTGGATGACTATATCAATTTATAGGTTATTTTGTTGGAGTTTTTAATTTGAATTTCTAATACTATTTGCAGTTCAGATTGTCCTTTTTATTTTTCCATTGTTTTATAAATTGTACACTTATTGCATGTTCACACACGCTTTCACTTGGAGAATAGGTGTTTGACTCGAGTGGCCATCACTTCAATGTCGTCGGTTCTACCAAATCATATATGGGGGTTGAGAGCGCTACATGGAGAGCAAAATAGAGAGAGAGGGAAATCAAAACCTGTGTTATCCAGATGACTAACAAAAGAGAGAGAGTGAATTGAGTTATATTAAAAAATTAATAATTATAAATCAAATACACAATATAAAGTATAAACAAAATACGAAGCAGCAGGAAATATAAAGAGTAAGGACAATAAGAAGCAAACTCAGTATTTTAACGAGATTCAGCCCCACTGTCTATATCCTCACCTCAAGCTACCTCTTGAGGATCCCAAATTAACTATTCAATCTCTTTCAAGTGGAGATAAAAACCTATTACAATCTTGAGCAACACCGCTACAAAGAATTCGTGTAGAACACCCTCTACACTTGCAATCACCTCACACTTGGTGACTCAACTATTCCCTGTGTAGAACACCTTTTACACACACAAGGGTTATACACACCCTCTTACAAATATAAGAGCTGATACTGGGTAGATTATCAGAGTACACTTCTCAATGTGTGAAATAAGAACAATACAGTGCAAACTATATTTCGCTCAAAATGAATAAGGATTAAGGTACAAAATTTAGATAAGAGACAATAAGGGCTTTGAAAGAATGATGCAAAACTTAGCAATTGGTGTGTAAGCTCTTGTTATGATTTTTTCAAAACTCAAGTGAGCTATTTATAAGCAAATGAGTCTTTATATTCAAATTTAAAAAGATTCACATGTCAAATAAGAGCACTATTTACTTTTCAAAAGATTTAAATAAAAACATTTCATTTTTATATTTGTCAAAGATAACTCTATTCATTTTTAAAAAAATCAAACTTAATCTTTTACTTTTCATACATGACAAAATGAGCATGATTTATTTTTCAAATCAAATCATATTCTTTTTACATATGTAAAAAAAACACACAACCACCCTTCAAGATTTTCAAATAAAATCATCTATTTTTTGCATTTGTCAAAAAAACACATAACCACTCTTCAAAAATTTCAAACAACATATGCATATGTTAAAGATGACAATCAATCATCTTACAAATTTAAATCTTTATGCATATGTGAAAAAAAAAAATTTAAAATTAAATATTTTAATAAAGTTATGCAATTATAGAAAATGCAATTTGATACTTTATAAGAAAATATTAATTTTGAACCTTACTCCAATTTTAAATTTTAAGAGATGTACAAAATTACTCTATGAGCAATTCATTTGTAGATTTGTTCTTCTTCTTGCTCATGCTTGATTTCTTGATGTGCTTAGCTCTCTTCATGCGTAGACAACTTGAGTATGAGTCTTGAATTTATTTGTTATCATCAAAATCTATACGTAGATATGAGACTTGAAACCTTAGGTTCAACTATCTAGTTGGTGAGGAACCGAGGCAGCATGGGGAGGGTGATTGCTGCCACACTACAACATAGTAAGAATGGAAGATGGACTTAAGAGCGAAATAAACAAAGTGTGAAGTAGATTGGGGGAGAGAAAAAATCAAACAGCGATGCAATCTCATCTTCATACACACCCATGAAACTTCTCAAATTATTATTTACAAAACACTCAAACTCCTATGGCAGGGGATAGAAAGACTTGTTCAAAACTTCTCAAATAATTACGCTCTTAACACTCTCATTCAAGCTCCATTTGTAATTAGTTGACTCATAGACTGAATTTATCTAAGTTATTAGTTATATTGTAAACTTCGTTTCATAAGTTTAAATGATGTAACCCCATTTCTTAAAAAAAAGTATTAATTAATGACTTAATTAAAAAGAAAGCATAAACAACTTTTAGTGGGATATGATGGGAGGTCAATTGTTAATTAAAACCATGTTCTACCTCAAAGCATGCATGATCAAGTCTAGATCATCCTGCTACACATGAATGATCATTTGGCTTTTAATAATACGAAAGTCTAAAGCAAGCACATGTAATATAATAAGCACTAATAAATGAATAACTTTTGGTACTGCATGAAATGGTTCGCACAATGTGCTTGTCTTAGGTAAGTGGGAATTAGATTGTATATGTTTCCATTATAGTGAGTGCTTTAAACTCAATCTGGCCGTTGAATTTTCAAAAATTAATCATTACATAAAATCTATTATCTTATTAAAAGCAAATTAGAAACTTCAATCATAATCCTCGCTTTCAAGCATGAACATAATTATAACTCCTATATTTAAAACAAAATTTTTATAACCACAAACAGATGTTATAAAAATAAATCATAAATTGAACTTATAAATTTAGAAATATTTTTATAATTTAATTGATCATATTTAAGTCACGTTAATTTATAAGTTTATTCTGCAATTTTTATTTTTATTTTTATGGTTAAAACATTTTTTATTTATTTAAAATAGGTGTAGATGTACGAGGCCATAGAGTCACATTTCAAGCAAAAATTGAACATTTTGTAATTTGAGTGACGTTTCAAGTTTAGAACAGACCAAATCACGAGCAATGATGCTTGCTGAAAGACTTGGTTCCATAAGAGAATATCAATGGAGATGATGAATTCCATACTATAAAAAAAAATGTTTATTCATAATAAGTTAATTCTAACGAAATAATTATTTATAGTTAAAATTAATTATAAATAATTTTTTTGTTATAACAATTGGCCACTATTTTTTTTTTTTTTTGTGTAATACTAATTAAAAGTAAAGTAAAATGCCCAGATTGGTGAAATGAAACAAAGCAATAAGCAGTTGAGCAGCAATTTAAAATCCACAGAAGCAGATCATGAGAATGTCAGCAATGACAAAATTCAAGACCAGGCTGACCAAATTCAACGAAAGAACCAATGAATTTGCGTTCTTTTTAAGTTGATGGGTCTGTTTAGAAGCGTCTCTCAGCAGCAAGCAAAGCAAAAGAACACAAAAATGGAAGAGGTGCTTTTGCCTTTTGGGTTCGTGGGGGGAGTCAATATTTTTGTGCAGTTTGTGGAGTGGGATTTACTTTGCAGAAAGAAATGTCAAAAAAGGTACGTGGCGCACCGGACACGCATATTTCAAGCACTATGGTACAGACATGCAAGGTACAGCCTCACTCTCTCTCAGCTGGAGACTGTTGGCATTAAGGCATATTCCCTCGAATGTACCCACCCCACCATAGCCGCTGCAAGCCTGCAATCTGCATGCCTCCACTGCACACAATTATTATATATTTTGCTTTATGATCTCTATACTTTTTCTAAAAAGTTTTTCTTTTTTTTTTAAAACTTGTATGAAACAATTATTATTTCTTAGTTTTATTTTTTAATTTACAAAAATAAGAAAAAAAAAATGTCCAAAACATAGTAGCCTTAGTCTTAGACACGAATCTAAAACTTGTTATAGTTTGAGGTATTTAGATTTTATTATATATATATATATAATAATAATAATAATAATCTCACGTACGCATATATGAGAATCTAATTATATATTCATATTTGAAGTCATAAGGCAAGGGGAAAAAAAAAATGTGTATAAAACAGTAAGAAAAATGACTAATGTTAGATGCAATCATGAGTTATGTAAGAGTTATGCACTAATTTTAAAATGAGAGGAGTTCACCATTTAAAAATTAATTTTTTTTCATATAAATTTCAAATTTATTCATTTTTTAAAAATATATGCGATATTTCAAATTATTTAACTAAAAATATCATTTTTTATATAATATATATAAGTATATGTAATTAGAAAGATATTCTAAAACATTTTATTTTATTTATTTATTTATTATCAAATGTGTATATGGATGATGAATAGAATAATTTAATTAATTTAAGAAGAATAAAACGAAATAATAATAATAAGTATGATATGTGAGAATAAAGAGTAGCAAAGGTCTTTAGATTTTATTGGGTATTTGGATTCTCTCCATTTATCTTAACCATCCGATGTTCCCAATTTTGGTTTGTTCAATTACTAAATGTGAGAAAATAAATATAAAGGAAAGAACATGAAACATTAAAAAAAAGGGCAATGTTATATATAATGCTAGAATGTGCAATCATCGAGTATTTTCTTTGATAAAAAGTGGAGATTATCATTAAAAAATAATTTTTATTTTTTTATTTTATGTGAAACTCAAATTTACTTATTTTTTAATTGGAGTATTCAATCTTTGTATATTTTAAAATTATAAATATCATTTCTAAAAAATAATATAAAATATTCCCTACCCTCAAAATTCAAAATATCTTAATATTCATTTATATGGTTTTTCATATCAATTAAATTAACAGAAGCAAAGATTTTTCTTTAACGATTATATAGGTTATAGATTGGATAGTTATAGAATATAGACCCCAAAACCTGTCCCTCCAAGACTCCTTTCATAAGACGCGACTCATTATCAAAATTTGACAGACAACTTGACTGAATCTCACCCAATTTTCGTACAATATAGATGATGAATAATGCAACGCGGTAATGGGAAATTTGGACAAAAAGTACTTTAAATCTTCTATGGGAATTTGGCAAAGTTACTGTATTCCCTAAATGATCTCAGTCATAATTTCCAAATTAAATGCCATGGATTTTTTCAAATCAATATCAATGCATTGAATTTGAATTTTAGAGTGCTGACAAAATCCACACCAGAGAAACCTACGTGATGGTTTTCTTCAAAACTATGCGGGGAAAAAATAACTGGAAAATTGGAAAATGGTTCGGCTTGGCCAGACCCGATTTCAACTTTATGCTTTTCTAAATCCAACTAGATCAGATCAATTTGATATAATATATATATTTTAAAATTAATTTTTTAATATCACATGTAATATTTTTATATAATATATAATTTATATATAATAATATAAATCATAATTATATATAAGATAATGTTATTATAATTTATTACATAAACTTTCAACCTTAAATGTAAATATTTATTTAATCATATGTTTTAAATATAATTTAGATATATATATATATATATATATTTTTCTTTTTGAGAAATATGTCTACTTTTATTCAATCTAAGAGTGCAAATTTAAATTGAAAAATCGACTCAAAGAGAATCAGACCGGATCGGAAACTCTATTTTTGGATCAATTCAGTCCGGTATCAGTTTCATAAATTGAAAAATCGGGTAATATTGGTTTGGTTCTGGTTTAGTCTATTTTAAAACCGGACTGAACCGAACCAGAACCATTCTATTTTTTTTTTAATTATTTTTTTAGTATTATTATATAATATGTTCTATATTATATATAATAATATAAATTATAATTAGAAATGAGATAATCTAGATTTTTTATAGAACAATTTTTTATTTTATATCAGTTTTTTTAATGTAGATTTTTTTATAACAAATTTTGTTAAAACAAAATTTTTTACAGAATAGTTATTTTTAGAGAACATTTTTTCTTTTATAGCAGTTTTTTTAATACAATTATTTTTTTTATATAATTTTTTTTTTTTACTAAAACATATTTTTGTAATGGATTACAATCGTTTTACTAAAACGGAATTTTCAAACCAGTTTTTTTTTTTTTTAAAAAATAGATTGGTTTTATAAATTTACATTTTATTAAAATCAGAAAACCAGACCGAAACTGATAAAATTGATACTACTGATTTTGGAGGATAATCGGGGCGTAATCGATTTTAAGAAATGCAAAACTGGTGGTACTGGTTCGGCTCTTAATTTTGTTTAAAATTGGACTGAACTAGACTGATTATACCCTTAATTCAAACCAAGAACTTAAAGTTTTACAAATGTAACTAATATGAACTTTTTATTTTCTTAAACCAACCGGTTGGGAGACTAAACATTGCCCGAAGGTAAGTAAAAGTTTCTTCCTCTAAAAGGAGGAGAGAACTACAACTCTACAGACTACTGTCTGAGAGACTATTTCTCTTTATACAATTTTTTTCTATACAAACCAAACAAAACACAACCAAATAATAGAAACAGAAAACAACAACCCAAATGAAGGCCGTCTGTGGTGGCGTGTGGGTACCACGCATTGCACTAGGAATGAGCTACCGCACAACAAAGAAGCGTCAATATCCCAGTTCTGCTCAAAATTGCCATCGACGAGAAGGATCCATTAGAAAGGGAGGCGCATTGAAGCTTAAGTACCAAACGGACCTTGTGCGTAATGAACATGCGCCACTTCGTTTAGCAAAAATTTCGGACGATACCACGATTGGCAGACAGGGGTAACAGTGGCACAACACATGGTGGGCTTTGGGCATCCTACTCTTTCGTACCTGCCAAACCAGCCTTCACAACCAAAAAACCTCGAAAAACCACCATAAACTACGGTGGCCAGGAAAAGAATATAAAGAAGAAAAGAAACAAAAGAAAAAACAAAAGGAACGAAGGAGGAAACGGAGCTGGAGTCTGGCCCCCTTCACGGCCGCAATGAAAATTTTTTAAAACCCTAAATTGGTGAAGAACGTATTTAGTGAGAAAGAGAAAAGAGAGATCAATTTATATATATTAATAACATTTTTTAGCCTAATAAATTTTCAATATATTTCTTTTGGTAAATACATTAGTAAATTAGTGATACTAATATATATTAGTACATAATGTACATCAATTATAGTTTATACTTTATGGCCTTTTATTAAACTGAGAGAGGAGATCCGTTCAGGGACATGGACTACTCGTAATGTGAAGCCCATAGTCCCTATAAACGACCCGAATTCAGGCCCAAACATGCAAGGGGAAAGAGCCAAGGAGAAGAGACCAAGTAATCCTGGCCATCCATCAAACTGGGAAGGTGAGTCCAGGTGATTCCGAGCATCCATAAAGATCGAGGAAATATTAGGAATATCTTGCTTAGGCCTCTCTACGTCTACCTCCGCATTTAAGGCAATTAGACGTAATTCTATCGAACCAAATGCCTCATCAAACGTAAGGTCGGGCCATGTGTACCGTATTAATTGTTATCCTGGATCCAACCTAACAAGTCACTAATAAGGAAAATTAATACGGCTAATATAGACGGTAGGAATTAGACTATCATTGGCTGACTGACGATCAGATACAGTCATCAAACGTCATCATCAATCTCCATCTGCAGATTCAACGTAAGAACACCTATAAATAGCGTCCAACATATCATGAAGCAGGTTACACTCTCAACACCTTCTAATTCCAATACTGTTATATTCAAGTTCTTCCTAAAAACTAACTTTAGTATCAGAGAGGTCTTGGATCCCGACCCTATTTTTCCTTCTGGGCTGCAGGTTAGAGTTGGTTGGATCATCAAGTTGGGCTGGGCCACGAAATGCGTCATCAACAAATACTATATTACTATTAGTACTATACTTTAAGTTTATATAAAAATTACTATATAAATCATTATAATATTAGTTATATTAATACTGTATCACTATATGATACTATTAACTATAGTGATATAGTAATATTAATACTATCAATGATATAGTTATACTAATATTTATACTAATACTATTATATAGACTTACTAAATTAAATTTAAACTAGTTTTTCTATATAAAATTGCATTTTATGAACCATAAAGCTGGACAGAACCAGATTAAAATCGAGAAAATTGAAAATATCAATTTAAAAGGATAACCGATACAGAATCAATTCTTGAAAATATAAAACCAGTGCCTATCAGTTCGCACCAAAATTTTGTTTAAAATTGGACCGATTACACTCATATTCAAAACTATAATGTATAGTGTACCTTTGTCAATAAAATAATGTGTTTAGTGGATGGATGGAGTTTGAATTAGGGCTGGGTGCCTGCATCCACCTCCTCCCCTTGTATAGCCAGAGTTTTCACCCTTTCACCTACTTCAATGTAAGGGGGGCCAATCTATCTCATGACATACGGATCGGGTTGGGTTTGGTTTCATCCATGCAAGGGCGGAATTGAGGGTTGCTTGCCTTAGAGGTGCGGGTAGCCCTCTAGTCTCTACCATATGCCTCATCGACTAGGCTTTTATTTATGTTGATATACCAATAAATTTATTTTTATGTTTTTCTCATTAGTTTGAGTCTCGTAATAGTAAATAGTATATTTTCTAGGCCTGTTCATCCGGGTCGGGTTGTACCCGGCCTGGTTTAAAATTTTATTTTTTTCTTAATAATTTTGATTTTTTTTTAAAAAATGTTTAAGGAAATTTTGAATCCGGGTTTCGGATTTAGGAATCCGGAACTCGAATGAACACCCCTAATATTTTCACGACAATTGGTGGGTTAGAAGACAAGGATCAGTATATAAATGGGGATTTGAATATGATACAAGAACATCTAAAAAATAGCTATTTTAAAAAAGAAACGTTAAACATATAACTTTTTATATAATTATACTTTGAAATGATAAAATAATTTATAAAATATTTTCATTTAAAAATATGTTTACATATAAGATTATAAAAGGAGTTGTATGTAGATTATTATTCTTTAAAAAATTGTTAATTATACAAAATTGTTAATTGTACGAGAAGTAATGTTATTAAAAGATGATAATTACGTAAAGAATTATTTTAACTTACCATATCCGTCTCTTTTTTTTTTTTCCAACTCTGTCTCTCTCTCTGCTATATATAGATAGCTTCGTCGGTCAAACAAAAGATGGAATATCTTCACGATACCAGCCCACACTATAGTCTATAAATATATTCTATCCATCGGTACTGTTTTTTTTCCTATATTTATATATATATATTTTTTATAAAAGTGCAATAAATATCGATGATTCTCAACTCAATGAAACTAGAAGTAGAAGAGCGCCAGCAGGGAGGGGACGAGATGTGCCGGACAATCGAGGTCGTCTCCTCCACCGCCGCTAAACACCGCGACTTTGACTTCGAATTCGACTTCGCCTCGCCTCCCTCCGCCGCAAAAGAGGATGTAGACGGTGACTGCCACGCGGAGGACCCGTTCATTCCGCCTCTCAACTTTGCCATGGTCGATAACGGCATTTTCCGCTCCGGCTTCCCTGACTCCGCCAACTTCTCCTTCCTCGAGACTCTAGGCCTCCGCTCCATCGTGTAACCACCATTCTAGCAACCGTTCCCCTCTCATTTGCTCTTTCATCTCTGCACACACACCTAAAGATACAGAACTATAGACATATTGGCATATATGTTTGTTTGTGTGTGAGTGTGTATAGAAATGGATTTAAGAATATAGGTTCCTCTGTGTTCTGTTGTGAATTTAGATATCTGTGTCCCGAACCGTATCCGGAGCCGAACATGGAGTTTCTCAAATCCAACGGGATCAAGCTTTTTCAATTCGGGATTGAAGGAAACAAGGTATGTGTGTGTATATGCAGCCCAATTCTTTCATTGGTGATTGTTATTTTAAACTTAAATTTCACCATACTTTTATTCGCTTTGGAAGAAAAGGTTTCTATACATATATATGGATAATGTTCGCTCACAGGGCAGGAGCCGGGATTTGCTTTTTATGCGGTCAAATTATTATCATGATAATTACTTTTTTATTTATTTAAAACTAATATGAGGTATTCGTCTGCAGAGTATACAAAAGTACAATAAACAGAATTAAAAATACATAATATATTATGAAAATAGTCACTGGCCCAAAGTGCATGACATGCATTTTTTTGATAAAGGGGTTGGAGGGTTTTAAACCCAGGTTCTCCAACCGGGTCATATGCCATCAGGCCATTGGCGCATGACATGCATTTTTATAGGCGAAAGATGATGCTAAAAATCTGGCGTTCCCTTTAAGTTGGATGTGTGATCTTTTTCTTTTTATACATGCATGTCCAATTTTGAGTATCCAAGAGGGACTATTGCACTAAAAACATCAAAAAAGAAACAAATCCTTTCTGAGTTTACCTATAAATGGTATTCAGTAGCTAAATTGGGAATCTGTAACCTGGGTATTTCTGAGTTGAAATTTCAAGGAAGAATTTTTTTAATACTTTGGTTTCCTTAGGCTCATAGCTAGCGTCATAAAACCTATACTTCATATGTGATAATGATTATGTTAGTGAGATTAACTTCCGTTTTGTAATTTCTTTTAATGAGCCGCATTTTCATTTTATTGACACATACATTTTTTTTTTCTATAGACCTTATATTTCATTTAATTTTTTTCCTTCTTTTCCTTTGCTAGCCCTTTTCAGATCATATACTCGAGAGTCAAAACTTTTACATTATGCTGGTAAGTTAGGATGAATGAAATCATGGTACCTATCTATCCACTACACATCTTGTGAAGATCCCTTTCAAATAGAATTTCAAACAGTTATTCGAATGAATAGATTCGAGAACATGATGATTAATACTCTCAAAATATTCTGATAGTTCTACTTAGATTAGAATGATTTCCAGATTAAGACAATCTTCTGTTCTTTTCTCTTCTTGCTACAGTAATAATAGCATGTAAAACTCTGCTCTGCACCTTATAATTTAAATTCCAATTCCAATTCCAGTTCCTTGATGGAGAAAAAAGTAACTTAGAAAAGGGATCATTTTTTTCCCTCGTATTTCTCTACAATACATTTCCTCAATTCCCGTGGTTTTTCATCTGAATTGCACCTCTTCAAATTTGCTCAGGGTTTCATTTATTTCTTTTTATAAGGTGTAGAGATGTTGCTTGGTTTCTGCTTCGCTTATGTATCTGCAGATTCCTTTACATTTCTTAATATTTTCTACTTTCTATCTGATTTGCAATTTTCTGAAATTCTTATGTAAATATTTCATTATTGGCCATGTTTCTGTTCTTTGGGGTATTGATGGTGTAGTGCTTAGTCCTGGTGTATTGTTAGAAGATAAGGACAAGATTTTTGTTCTAACTCTTTATAAAGGTTGTTGACATCCCGTTTAGACTGTATTGGCCGATTTGCCTAATTTGATTTTCCTGTTTTCACCATTGTCCTTGTCCTCCTTGTCCTCTTCATATATTCAATTTCTTATTATATCCATGCATGTGTGCTTTGCTGTTTGAATTTACTTAGAATGGGTTTTATAGGGATCTGTCATGGGAACAGTTATTCAGGACTATCCATGATGGTGGTTTTCAGGACTATCCATGATGGTGGTTTGGATACTATGGAGAATTGTGATAGCTACAATTACCAAGCACCATACACATGATAGTGAGATAATAATATTAGAGAACAAGCATATTGTATGAGAACATGCTCAGATGTCATGCCAAGCTTATTTGAGTAACGTTTTCTTAAGATTGAAATTCACCCTTGAGTGGCATTTAACTCCGAAAGATGGTCAGTGTACATTAATATCCAAAACATACTTAGTAAAACAGGCTTTTATGGGAAAAAGTGACAGTGTAATGACCCAAGGAAAACCCAGATTACAAAGTTCAGTTTAAATTATAAGGAACTAATGTGAGACTTGACATTTAATACACTTTTATCATACTCATTGACCTCTTATCTTATTTCTCTCACCCAATGTGGGACTTAGTGGGATATCACACTTTTTGTAGCTATTGACTGCACCTTCATCCCACTCCTATCTCACCCTGTTGATGCATCACTACCTATCAACCCCCTGCTTTATTATTATAAAACAAGAGAAAACTGATCTAATTGTTAGTGGGTAATGTCGTATTAACACATGATTTGAATGAGATGGGGTGTATAACTAAACCACGCAAGGGAGTCAAAAGCACTTTTTTAAAGTAATTTGTGATTGTATGAGCTCCTGAATAACAGAGTATTAGACAGTAGACACTAGATGGTTGAAGATGGTGAATGTTTGCACTTGGGTATTTATCACATTATGAGTTTTGGATTTGGCAGCCGAATTTAATACCAACAAGTCTTTGCTAATATGCTGACCATCACGTGAATGGTAATTAGATGGTGATACCGTGAAACTATTGATGCAATTATTGTGTATTAACTAGCCTAACCAGGAATTGTGAACCTTCAGACCCAAAAATGCATGTTACTTTCTCCAAAATCAATAATAAAGTAGTAAACTGGGGAGTAAATCTTTTTGGAGTTAAGAACTTATAAAAAAAGTCGTTACCAGTGATATTTCATTGGCACTCTGATTATAATGATATTTGATTTAACAAGAAATATTTTCAAATTTTATGCTTTCAGGAGCCTTTTGTGAACATCCCGGACAATATGATTCGTGAAGCATTAAAAGTTGTTCTTGGTACTGCGAGACTCAAATATCATATGGTTTTATTTCTGGTTCGATTGTGGTGTTATTGCTTTAAGTAATTGTATTCACTTTTACCTGTATGCAATGCAGATGTAAGGAATCACCCGGTTTTAATTCATTGTAATCGTGGGAAGGTATGCTCATTTTTGGATGTCATATTCTCTCCTTACATGATTTTAATTTCGTAAGATTTATAACTGTTGATTCTTAATATATCCAGCATCGAACTGGTTGTCTTGTGGGATGCTTGAGAAAATTCCAAAGCTGGTGCCTGACATCTATCTTTCATGAGTACCAGCGGTTTGCAGCTGCTAAAGCTAGAGTTTCAGATCAGAGGTTTATGGAGTTGTTTGATGTGTCTAGTTTGAAGCATCTCTGCCACTGTAGTTCTCATCTTCAAGGAGGTAACGAGCATGCCAATTGATTGGACTCCGACTATCCTTTCTTTTATCGGAAGAGAATCCGATAGGCTCTACTTTAGAATCAATAGGGAAGGGTGATGAGTTCCTAGAATGCTTTTTAGCGGCAAAGGAATTATTCTTCTTTTTTCCTTGAGAATAAATAGAATATAAAGTAGCCCTGTTTGGAGTCTTGTGTTCGGAGTCCTCTCCAAATTCTTAGGTAGCTTGGCTTAAATGTTCATAACAGCTCCTGATCCACTCCAGCTGCTTATGTTGTCGAAGACAAGGCAGCTTGGAAGACCGGCTATCCATGATTCTTGGTCGGGTAGTTGGAAGAATGAATAAAAAGTTAGTCATAGAATAGTTATCTTATCTTGGATCTTTACGAGATAATTTGACAAACATTCTAAATGCGATATAATGGAAAATGGAGTTCTAGCATTTTACTCAAATTGCTGCAGTGATGATGCTTAATATGTGTGAGATTTTATGATGTTCTGTGAAGGCTAGCTAACCATATCTGGGTGGATGGATAGCTTGCTGAGAGAATTACCAAAAAAGATGCAATATTTCTATTGAACGTTACTCGAAGAGCCAAAAAAATAAAAAATAAAAATAAAAATGAAGAGCATGTCTCGGATTCATCCTTTAAGGGTCATAGCATATGGGGTCCGATGGTAAATTGAAGAGATAGAAAGAGCCAATGTATGACCCATGGGCCATGCATGGCAATCCTCAAAAGTAAGCAAAGTTTCCTTAATTTATAATGACCTTTATTCAGGAGAGTACAATCATGCCATACTTTTACTCATTTGGGAAGGCCCATTCTTCATCCCGTCCTTTTTCCTTTCCACACTTCAAACTCTTTATTCTTGGACGAATTATTACTTTAGGACATTATCGATTTCTTTGAGAGATCCTTGATGTTAGACTGTCCCACGATTCCGATCACCCCCTACTTCTCTTCTATCCTCAAAAACCTTTACATCATGACAATGATGTAAAAGAAAAAAGAAGAGAAAAGAGGAAAGCATACATTTGTTGAGTGTTTGATATTATAAAGAATAGATAATGCTATTAATAAAGATACTTGCTTTTTTACTTTCTTGAAAAATAGATCTAAGGACCCATGACAACGGAGGGGTTCTCAACAAACATCCAAATCAAGGTTTGAAAAATGGAAATCGGGTAAGCATTGATTCAATGAATCGAGCGATTTATAAAAATTTTAAACTAGTTATTTAAATAATAATAAAAAGTAATGAAAAACAATTCATTGACTAATTTCAATAAAAATATGACATGTATTTAAATAGTTTCAATAAATTTGTAATTTATGTATTTAACCTTGTTGTTGACATTTTTTCTTTGTTGCATATATGAAGAAGATAAAAGATTATCAAGTACATGGAAAATGTATTACTTTATACACAGCAACACATTTAATACAAAAATAGTCATTCACTTCTATTTTTTTATTCATCTAAAAGAAAATAAAGAACTATGTATTTTATCTTTCAATTTCTTTATTACGATTTTTATTGAATACAGTGATGAAAAGTTAATATATGTTTAATTTATCATATTTTTGCACAATTTTCTTTTTGTAAAAACATAGTTGTTAGACAACTTAAAACGAAATATATACACTAACACTAACATATACACTAGCATAGAAGACATGGAAGGATGAATAATCAACATGAGGCAAGTGACTCCTAGGTGAGGATTGGTATATTAAAAAGAAGGGATTCGTCAAACCTTGGTTAGATAGCGATTGCCAGTTTCCAAGTGGTGCTTTTATTAACATTGATGGAGACAAAAAATTAACAAATGTCTTATTTCTAATTAACAGTAACTCTTACCATACTGTTAATTTTTAATAGAATATTGTATATTGGTGCCAAACCTAAGTACCTAAAACATATTGGGTATTGACCAAACTTTCTTATTTTGAAATTCACATGCCAATTTGATAATTATAAAAAATTTGTAGATGATTTTACTGGATGGTACCTAGATGGAATATAAGAATATTGTGGTCAGCTTGAACGAATTGGACGGTCAAAACAAAATTGTGTGGAGTCCAGGTTATCCAAAATTCCTTTGTAAGAAAAATTAAATATTATAAGACCCACATGACATTCTTATGAATCTTATCTATGTTGAGAATGAGATCATCGATCCAAATTGATTAAGATGGTTAAAGAGGATCTGTATTTGTGAAAACATCCAAGCTCGAAGGAGAAGAAGGTAGATGTTGACTTCTCAATGATAGTGGTAACTATTTAAATGCTAGCGGTATTGCTTCATGGGTCTGTTCAAGAATGATAAACGCACACGTTCAAAGGCGATCGAGAGCAATATAATGCTTTTAGAAATTGCCAAGATGATTAATAACCACAAAATCATGTTTGTGGGGTGGGAGTATGACCCGATTGGATTTGATTCCAAAACAAATTTTGTACCATGATTCCCCCTCTATAGCCCACACAACACCCATTATTTTGATGTGATTTACTTCCGTTGTTGCTCATTAACAACATAAAAGAAAAGAGATAACAAAGACAATCTCAGATTGATATTATGTTGTTTCTAGTGAGAATTGTGGTGTTATACATTTTTTACGTATAGAATTAATTTAAATGTACCACATGATCAATAAGTACTGTGGTTGAGGAGGATGACAAAATTAATGGTAAACAGTAACATTATTATCAAACTACAAATATTACAAGATAGAAAGATGGAGAGAGTGATAGATAACAAACACTGAACCCAGTAACCTGTCACATTCTACAAATAATCAATTCATAAACTTCAAAGTATGTTTAGCAAGCCATCACATATATAATATAAAAAACTTATTCATTTTCTGATCTTCAACTAGCTAGAAGATTTGTTCTCAAGCTGTTGCAATTGGACCTAAGCTACTCGTTGCCCTCATGGCTTCAAATCTTGGCTCCTTGGCCTGGAACTTGAGGCCAGCGTAGAGCTTCATGTAGTCCTCAAACACGAATTTTGGGTAATCATCTCCCTCTTTCTCTAACAGTGTGGGTGCTGGATAAATTATAGCATCACTGCCAGGGTTGTAGAATGAAGCAATTGACATTCTGTTCCCATCAGTTTGGGCTATCACTCTATGCAACACACTCTTGTATCTCCCATTGCTGATGACCTATAATGCATATAAATTCAAGATCATAAGTTTAATGTCATCATATTACTTGTACTGGGACTCATTCTAGGCAAGCCAATGTGGTGTATGTGTCGATAAACGAGTAATGCTACATATAGACATAAAATGTGTAAACGCCACATAATTACTTTGAAAAAGAGACAGTCCACTGTCAAAAAATTATTATTTCTTTTATATGTGTCTACTGTTTACTATTTTTTTTTAAAGCGGTTGTGCGGTGCTTGCATTAATATCATTTTTTTTTGTTCTCTTATTACAAGAAATTAGTATAAGACTTAATTTTTTTCTATATATATATATACCTCGAGCTGGTCACCAATGTTGATGACAATGGAATGGCGCATAGGAGGCACATCAATCCAATGACCATCTTTGAGAAGCTGAAGACCGCTGACCTTGTCATCTTGGAAGAGAAGGATAAGGCCACCAGCATCGGTGTGGGCACGCAGACCTTTTATCAGCTCTGGCTTTGGGCATGGAGGATAGTTGCTAACCTTTGTTCCAAAAGTTGGACCTTTTGATCCACATAATGCCTTTTTGAGGTAACCTTTCTCTAGTCCAAGATTCTCATCTAAGAGCTCTAGGAGTTCCTCTGCCAGTTTTTCCAATTTCTCTGCAAATTCCTTCATGATCTTCCTGCAATATTATTCATATTTGATATTCAAAACAACTTCTGAGTACAGGATTGGAAGTCATCTCGTATTACTGTTTTTCTTAGAGAAATGTCTTCAACATTATATTTGTGCCCAAATTGCATACTCTTTATTGTGTAATCGCTTTGAAAAAGAATGAAATTCACTATTAAAAAATCAATTCTTTTGAAGTGAATTTTGTATTTTACTCATTTTTTAAAGCGATTATATGATGCTTATATACTTTATGACTGCAAATATCATTTTTTACCTACCTATAATTATCTTGGAGGTCAGGAATCTCAGAGATATTGGAGTAGGGGAGATGACGTAAATGGAAGGTGCTTTCCCAATCCATATCATGGACCTCAGCTTGAACACCTTCTAGACCCTTGCTTTCCACCAGTTGCTTGAACCTTTGCTCCATGCACTTCTTGTAGTGCTCCTTTGTCAACCTCTCCACAGCATCCATTAACTCATGGGATATGCTATGATTAACCAACTGCATATACATATACAAACTTCAGAAAGGAACTCAAAACAACACTTAACCCATAACTGAAATTGTAAATTAACGAGCAACTCAATACCGATACTGATAGATACCTCAAAGAAACCCCAGTTTTCGCATGCATCTTTGATCTTCTCCATGGTTGCTCCTCTCTCCTCACCGTTTAGCTTCTCCAAGTTTATCACTGGGAAGTTCTCCATCTCTCTCTCTCTCTTTGATCTCTCTCTCTTTGATCTCTCTCCTCCCAAAGCAAGCAAGTTGTGTGTGTGTGTGTTTTTTTTTCCTCTAAGTTATAAGCAAGCTGAGTTCGATGCTGTGGGGTAAGAGTTTGGTGGTATTTATAGGGGTTAAATACAAAAGGAGTCGTGTGGGACGGGAACTCGGGTGCTATATATCCATATGTTTTCTCATTTTTTAATCGAAAACGTGACTTTTTCTAAAGCAAATTCAAGTAGTATTTTACCATTGGAATTTAATTGTGCGAACTTGCTAAGGTCGCTTTGCTTTGTCGAACCGTCTCATACGTAATGCGGTTGGACCCCACCTTCCTGGCTCCAATTTTGACCAATCACTAACTATAGGTCCATAGCTTGCCACCACTTCTTTCTAAAATAAGAAATATATGACAAAAAAAAAAAATTACACAAAAATAAACTTCTAAAGAGATATGATTTTGTAAAATTATTTTTAATATAAAATATATTTAATAAATAAATCATATAAAATTACGTTACTTTATGTGTAATCCATCCATATTGATATTATTATCTTAACAATAGCATGAACTTTTGCATATCATTACAAGAAAAAGAAGTATTTGTGATTAATTTGTGGGATTAAATTAGTTATAAATAATTATTTTATTAGAATTAACTGATTGCAAATAAACAATATTCTTATAATAACATTTCTTTAAGAATTAATGAAATTTTGGCCAATTTGCATTTGCTGGCCAGCCGTGTTATCACTAAATTTAGGAGTTAACGTAATTAGGGATGAAAGTTTAAATCTAAAAACCGGCTTGGACCAAGATGAACCGGACCGGAATTACCGGTTTTGTGCAGGTCCGATTTTGTTTCGATTCCTAAAAATAAAAAACCGATTAGAACCGGTCCAGTTTCGATTCTGAACATTTTAGCACCGAACCGGACCGGTTCTATTTACCTTTTTTTTCAAAGAATTATTATTATATATAATAATATAAGTTATAATTAGATATAAAACAATGTTGTAATAATTTATGAAATGAATAGTAATCTTAATTGAAATTGACAAATCACACCAATATTTTTTTTATCATTTAAAACCTGTTTAAAATTGAAAAAATAAATAATAAATAGACTTTTGGATTTGTAATTTAGACTTTTTAAATTTGGACATTTGACTTGTAATTTGTTGAGTTTTTGGAATAGTTGTTATTTAAATTTTTGAAATTTAGACTTTATTTTTTAGGACTATTGAAATTGTAAAAGCAGTTTTTTTTTTAAAACTAGATTTTTATTGCAGTTTATTTTTATAAAGCATTTTTTTATTTAATAGCAGTTTTTTTAATACAATTTTTTTATATAAAAAATAAGTGTACTTTTGCACAAATACAAAAAAATAAGTGTCATATTTGATCAAATATGTCAATGAAGTGTGTGAAGAAATGTTCAAAAATTATTTTTTGTAAATAGTAAAGTTAAAATAATTGCTAAAAAGCTAAAACAATTGTCAAATTTGACAATTGTTTTCATTTTTTGAATAAAGTTTTAGATTTACTATTCACAAAAAGTACTTTTTAAATTTTTTTCCACACACTTTATTATTATATTTGATCATGATACTTATTTTTTAGTATTTGTATAAAAATGTACTTTTTAAAAGACGATTTTTAAAAAATCTAATAAAAATGTTCTAATATTGAAATAGTCAGCCCCGTGTTATACACACATTGAGAGGTAATTTTTAGGGTTGGTATCGTACGTTTGGCTAGCTCAAACTAGTAAATATAAAGTCGTATGTATAGATGCCTACTCATGATTAGAAAGAAACAGTTACTACAAGAAATATGAGTTTTTGTCACAATTTTTTTTTCCGCCATATACAATTGTGACAAATACTAAGCTGATGGCAAAATATATATGTTTGCAATTCCTTTGACCAGATCCATGCATGCCATCTTCTTCGTATTTTAAGAAGTTGGAAGGAATATTCCATCCGGCCAGCTTGTGTTGTTGCCTGGTAACTTCATGATCTGCCAATTTATTCATGACTTAATTTCTTTTCCTTTTTCCATGGTCGTTGTTGACCTTTTGCTCTGGTCATGACCTTGGAAGTTCAAAGAATCAAATTAAAGACAATAACAATTAAAGATGCAAATGTTGCAGTATAACTTCATAATTAATCAATGTCATGAAAATTACTAGACTCGCTAGGGGATTGTCCTCGTCATTATTTTTCATGTGCAATATATACTCATGACGGTGGCCGCCTACTAAAATGGTTATTTTATTTTGAGTAAAATAAATACAGTAATAAGTTATACAAATGCCGCACATTCTTAGCCTATTGAAAAAGAATGTGATTCATCATTACAAAATTAATTTTTTCATGTAGATTTTATATTTATTCATTTAAAAAAAAAAAAATATATAATATTTACATATTTTATAACTGCAAATATCATTTCTCTTTTATTTTATCTTAAGTAATTAAATTAATTATTCGCAGTATAAACTTTACTTCCATCTTCATAGATATTCAGTGGCCGCATGCATGTAACTCATGTTACCAATTAAATTGGTGATGGCTTTCAATTATCTACCCTTTTTGTGCCATATATTGCTTGTTCGAATGAAATTCCATAAGGTTACGTTTGCATATATATAATATAGAAGAATCAGATTTAGATAATTTGAATCTTAAATCAGCCATGATTTCAAATCCAAGGCTTTCATGAAAATTAGCTAATAAGATCTTGTTTGGCATTGGTGTAAATCCAAATCCAAAATTTAATATATCACCGATCAGACAGAAAATTTGGATTATATTTGTACAGTAGTTCTTCCCATGAGGATTAATAAGATAATGAGGTTGATCAGAAGTCTAAAAACTGTTAAGCAACTTTGTATTTTGCACTAGGCGGTCACAAATAGGACACTGCATGGGAAGTTCTTATTCAAACAAACAGTCAAAGACGTTGTTCAAAGTAAACGACCCAACATGGGAAGCTCTTATTTAATGTTCCACATGCAAATATATTGTGGAAGTGTTGAAAAGCATGCATGACCGATCACTACAAAAAAAATCTCTCAATGTAAATGAAGGAATTCGTGCATTCAGGGACGAAACTAGGATTTGATATTTGGGGGATGATCAATTTAGAACTTTTCCTTCAACTTAAGCTCGACGACGATCTTTCATAGAATAAAATTTCTCCATTATTATCTCTGAAGTAAAATTATTGGCAATTTCTTTTTTAATATAAACTAGTAAATGTTCTGCAAAAAACTAATCTTCCATTATTCGAGTGCGCAATCTAGTTTTTACAAGTTTCATAGCGGAAAATGCTCGCTCAGTAGTAGCAATAGAAACAGGAAGAGTTAAAATTAGGCGAATTAGCTTGTCAATCAAATAATAAATTTTTGACTTTTTTGAAATTGTTAGTCTTCTACATAACTGAGATAATGTAGACATATCTTGAAAATCTGGATGTATCAGCACATCAAGCTCATAATGCTGTAATTGAATTCTCAAAAAGAGTTTTTCTTACTCAATAAAGTCTTGTGGATAAAATTTATCAACTAATCTGCATATATCATCAATCTTAAATTATTTGTATCTACTTTTAGGGTTTAAAGCAGCACTAAGAATGAAAAGTTCAATTGCTTGGTCGTTAAATCTTTGTTCAATTTTTGCAACTGGAAATCTATTATAGAAGTAAATATATCAATCCTAAAATGATGCTCCATTGTTGTCCTTTCAACTTGACATGATTTTCTTCGAGTATATTGGCTATTCATATCATAAATATCAATTTTGTGTTTTTCACAAAACGATTTAACATCAGTAAGCCAAGATTTCCACTTATCATCTCTCAACTTTTGAATGAGTACTTTTATGGTTATAACTAGGCTCATGGCATTCACAATATCTTGAGAATTTTGTTGCAAATATTGACAAAGTGTATTAGTAATTTCCATAATTTCTTTCATCATATGTAATATCAGAATAAATTCAAATAAGTATCATGTAAGCTGCTTCAGTATCACCACATTGATAATAATTTGATCCCTCATTTGAGATAATATTAATAACTATGCAAGTAGCACCGAACATCCTCATCAATCTACAAACAGATTGGAAATGAAACCCCCATCTAGTATGTCCAGCTCGTTGTAGCGTACCAATTTGATTTACCCATTTTCGAGTCTCAATTTCATTGGAAGCGATCAGACTTTCAATTTCAGTAGCTTGAGCAGATTATAATTCATCATAACGTTTAGAAGAACCAACAACAATATTGATAATGGATGTCAAATGGACAAAGAACTGATGAACATGTTTGGCTTCTCTAAAAGCTGCAACCAAAGCTAATTGTAATTTATGAGTCCAATAATGAACGTAATATGCATAAGGACATTCTTTAAGACATAAAACTTGTAATCCATTCCATTCACTACGTATATTACTTCCTCCATTATATCCCTGGCTTCGAATATTCTCAATTTGAAGGTTATAACGAGAAAGAAGAACACATATATCCTTTTTTAGAGTTATTGCCATAGTATCTTTGACATGCACAATATGAAAAAATCGCTCCCTAATAAAACCATTTTTATCAACAAACCTCAAAATGATAGCCATTTGTTCTCTTTTAGACTCATCCCGAGCTTCATCAACAAGAATACAAAATTTGGTATCTCCGATTTCTTCGCAAATTATATTTCGTACTTTATTTGCAAATATATGCAAAATTTCTTTTTGAATTTTTGGTGATGTATATTTGGCATTCTTTGGAGCATTTTCCATGACAACTCAATTAACTTGATCATTTAAATCTCAAATATATGCAAAAGTTGCTTTGATTTTTTAGTCAGAGCTTTCATCATGACTTCTAAAAGTACAAGCTTGGAACGTTAGCCAACGAACACTATCTATCGAAGTTTTGAGCTGCAACCGATTATTCGTCATCTCTTGTGATGCTTGTTTTTCTACTAACTTGTCAATATGTCTTGTATAATTCATTAGATCCTCACAACATTTTACAATATTTTATGTGGTGAATTTGGATCTCTTCCCATATGTCTTATTAAAGGAAAATTCATTCCATCATTTACTTTTTTCCAATTGTTAAAACCTTTATTAGTAAATGCGTCTGATCCTGGACAGCCCATTGAGTTTTTAGCAAAGACGTAGCATGGAAGACAAAATATAACATTTTTCGTAGGTGACTCCAACCAATTTGAATATCTTTGAAACCAAGAAAATTGAAATTGACGACGCTGATTGCCTATTCTTGAAAATGGATATTCTGAAAGTTTTGATTGATATGGACTAGTTTTAAGATAGGCACGTCGGATTTCATCTTGTAAGTTCGTTATAAATTTCCTTATTTGTGGACGTGATCCTGGATCGCGTTCCAAAGAGGTAGCATCCATCTCTTTAGGTTACATTTTTGAAATTATAGAGGGACGCTCATCCGTAATAAAAACATCACGTTCCATTGTTATCGAGTACTCTAAATGTATATTACTCTCCGACTTGTCCACATCTTTCTTTTCAAAAAAAGAATCAATTGTTTTTGGTTTACTCATATTTTTCTATACTTTAAGAATATTTAAGAAATTGTTAGATTTTTTTGTATAGTTTGTAAATTAATGAATATTCCTAATTAGTTTTACAATCTAAAATTATTATTTTTTTTAATTTGTTAATGAGAGTCTGAGTAGCAATTTAAGTAATTGTCTAAATAAATGAGAGTAAATAATAATGCTAAAATCTACGAGTAATAGTCTAAGTTATCTAAAAGCATAAACTTAATCAAACTAATAGTCTATTTAATAATAATTATAGTAATAATAATAATAAAAATAAAAATAAAAATAAAAGATTATGGAATAAGCTAAATAATAATAAAAATTTAAATATAACAAACTAAAAGTAGGCTTAGAAAAAAAAGGGCTAAAATCTGATTATAGAACAAGCTAAATAATAAAGAACTAATAAAAAACTTAAAAGAAAACTAATAATAAAGCAGCCGTAAGGAGTAAAAAGAAAAGAAAAAACTAAAACTAAAGTATTCTAGAACACGGCAACAACTACAAGTCTGCAAGCTAATATAAAAGGAACCAAAAAACAATAACAATAAAGTTGAGATTTAGAATTATAGAACCCGAGAGGCTAAGCCAGATGAGCAAGGCGCTGCCGACTTTCAGTCTTTAGAAATCACGTTTGGAGATCCCAAGCCCCAGTGTTTGGAAATTGCCCAACGATGTTCTGGTTAGAATAGCTCAGCAACAACAACGGCCAACGGGATTAAGAAAAAATAGCTCAAACTTAAAGGAAGAAGAAATGGGCGGTAATACAGTATGGTCTCGAGCTCGCAAAGTAATTTGTTTTTCTCTAGTTTGTAGAAGTGATTTGTTTTAAGCACTGGACAAGTTGGGCGTTGTTCTATAGAAGTAACGATCTTGTCTTGTAGTTAGAATTTTCAAGGATTCAAAGTGACCGGTTCATAGCAGGGGCATTGTACATGGAAAGCTACAATCGTGAAAGTATGCACGCTAGCCATTTTTGAGGTACTTTTTTATATTTTAGAAGGGAAATATTTTGATGATATCTGAAATATAAGGAAAATTTCAGAGTGGAAGGGATAACTTCAATATTGGGGGGGGCTAAATAAGGAAATTTTTTGTAAGGTATCAGAAAAATGGTAATATCCTATATACTAGCTTAATTTTTCAAAAAATACCGCCCCCCAAGCCTGAACGTATTTCCGCCCCTGCATGCATTCATGGTTTTCTATGGCCGACTGGATCTTAGTGGAAGGCAAGTTCGATACTTTAATATTTAGGCTTCTTTTTCGCATTCATCTCACTACTCACTATTATATTCTAACATATTTGTATATTATAAACTTTAATCTATGATTGGAAGTTTGATGGCATTTTTAGTACATGATCAATTCTTGAGTGCTGTACAGTACTACTCGAGTGCGCTTAGGGCTATAAATGAACTAGGCTACTTGACAGCCTGCTCGGTATTCGCTCGGTTAAATTCGAATCGAACTCGACTCGTGAAAAAAAAACTCGCTCATGAAAGCAGATACCTGCTCGATTAGTAAATGACATATACTTGACAAAACTCGACTCGACTCGACTCGCTTAAGATTCGTTAAGGCTCGCTCGTTTATACTCGAGTCGACTCGTTAGCTCGACTCAATTAAAATTAATTTATATATTGATAAATATATACACATATATATGTTATATATATATGTATTGCTAATAATATAAGTATATTATTTTTATAATTAAATATATAATATGTAATCTTATTACTTATATCTATATGATGAATATACTTCATAGTTATGTTTTACAATTTGTACAAAAATTAGTCTATAAATTTAATAATTTCATATATTAGTACGGGAAAAACATGTGAAATACTTATATGCTATCATATTATGTGTATTTATTAATAATATATATAAGCATATAATATATTGTTATGATGAATAAATATCAACTAGTTAGATATTAAATATTAATTTCTTATTAGTTATTATTTATTTATTTTTAAATTTTATTCAAAAAATCTAAAAAAAAAAATTCGAACTTGAGCTTGAGCTCGGCTCGACTTGAGTTCGTTTGTGGGATGAGGTCGAGGTCGAGTTTGAGTTGGAAGTTTAGTTTCTCGAGTCGAGTTCGAACAAAGAATAAATAAAAGCTCGAGCTCAGGCTCGAGTATTTTGAGTCGAGCTCAAACTCGACAAGCCAAAACTCGACTCGGCTATGCTTGATTACAGCGCACTGTGCGCTAGTGTGTAGATCACATTATCTACATCACTTAAATAGAAATATTTGATTTATAATATTTAAATTTAAAAAAATTATCTTCTACAAGCAAATTGCTTAGTTGTTAATAGTTATTTCATGCAAAAAATGATTATTTTTGCCAAAATTCATGCGTTTGTTTTGGTCGCAAATAATCATTCTTGTTACATATGATTCGTTATAAATTAATGCTCAATTTTCTTGTAATGACTTTTTTTTTTGATAAAATGTATTTGTGAGACTTGTACATTTGAGACTTATCTCTAATATTAACACTAAGAAAGAATGGGAGTCCATATATAGAGGCATTGATGAAGACATGATAAGAAGGACCAAAACGAGAGCTGATCACCGACTTAATTAGGCATGAAGTGGTATATGCTTGTATGTATAGATGTGTGTTAAATAGAATATAAATTAGCATGCCCTGTTTGGAGTCTTAGAAACCATCCCCACCACATTCGTTCCTATCTTATTTATCTTTTCCTTGAACCAACTATGGCGGTAGATAGGCCTGTTCATCTGGGCCGAGTTTTATCCAATCAGATTTTGAAATTGTATTTATTTTTCAATAATTTTGATATTTTTATTTAAAAGGTTTAAGAAAATTCCGAATCCGAAACCCGGATGAACACCCCTAACTTTAGATGTGTTCGGACTCAGTCCTCTCCAAATTCTTAGGTAACTTGGTTTAAATGTTCATAACAGCTCCTGATCCACTCCAACTGCTTATGTTGTCGAAGGCAAGGCAACTTGGAAGACTGGCTATCCATGATTCTTGGTCGGGTAGTTGGAAGAATGAACAAAAAGTTAGTTATAGAATGGTTATCTTATCTTGGATCTTTACGAGTTAATTTGACAAACATTCTAAATGCGATATAATGGAAAATGGAATTCTAGCATTTTACTCAAATTGCTGCTGTGATGATGCTTAATATGTGTGAGATTTTATGATGTTCTGTGATGGCTAGCAAACCATGTTTGGGTGGATGGATAGCTTGCTGAGAGAATTACCAAAAAAGATGCAATATTTCTATTGAATGTTACTCGAAGAGCCAAAAAAATAAAAAAGTAAAAAAGTAAAAAATAAAATAAAAATGAAAAGCATGTCTTGAATTCATCTTAAAGTGTCATAGCATATGGGGCTCGATGGTGTTAGAGCATTCGATGATCAGTTGAGAGAATCAAGAAAATCAGATCACTCAAGCAATTGTGCTGTAGCTAAAAAAAAGTTAAGAGAATCAAGGAAGAAGTTGCAGACGTCGGATAAAATCAGAAGTGGTGCAACAAACGAACCATCTCCAGACTTTCCTCATTCTGTTTTGATTCAAACGATAGAACAAAGTTAACTGTAAAATATATTTTATACTCTTAATTTTCTATAGTTTGTTATTTGTAATTTGCTATAAATACAATGTAATGAAATACAAACGGCAACTAAGCCAATCAGTTCAAACTTTCTCGCCACTGTTTTACTTCCTCTGTTTATAATTTTTACATGGTATCAGCTGGTACAAAGGAACACGCCTGATCCTGATATAGCTTATGCATTCAACACAATGGCTTCCAACTCCAATGAAAATAGCCCTCTTCCTCAACCCAATATCCAAGCCAGTGCTCAACCTGTGTCCCAAAAATTGGTCAGTCCCAACTATCTGCCATGGAGTGTCCAACTTATGGTCTTCACATGAACAGACTAATCCCGAACCTCAACCACCACAAACAGCTCTTCAATACCCACCAGAAAATATTATCATCACTCGGTCTAAAACAAGAAATTTGAAACAAAAGAATTTCCTGCGTTCAAAATGTTTTACTCCACTTGTCATCCTTTCCGTTGTTTAATTAGTATTTTAATTGAATCTAAGCCAACTTGCCATACACAAGCAGTAACAAAACCTGAGTGGAGACAAGTTATGGGACGTGAATTTGATGCTTTGATGGAAAATGGGACATGGTCTCTCTGTCCAAGGCCACACGGCAAACAAATAGTAAGAAATAAATGAGTATTCAAAATTAAAAGAAATCTAGATGGTAGCATCGAACGCTACAAAGCAAGACTTGTGACAAAGGGTTTTGATCAAAAATCTGGAATTGATTATTTTGATACATTATCTCCAGTAGTTAAACCAACTACGGTTAGAATGGTTTTATTTGTTGCTGTTCAGTTTAATTGGCCTATAAAACAATTGGATGTATCCAATGCATTCTTACATGGCATTCTTGATGAAGAGGTGTATATGGAACAACATCAAGGCTTCATTGATGAGAACCAACCTGATTTCGTGTGTCAATTACATAGATCTCTCTATGGACTTAAACAAGCTCCTAGAGCTTGGTTTCGAGACTATGTCAACAATAGCTAGAACTTGGATTTGAGGAATCAAAATTTGATTATTCGTTGTTCACTCTTTGTAGTAACACATTAAAAATTTTTGTGTTAGTCTACGTAGATGACATTATCATAACTGGATCAAGCAACTTTGTTATTATATCTTTCATTGACAACTTGAAAGAAAATTTCCAGATTAGAGATTTTGGATAGCTAAGTTATTTCCTTGGGGTTGAAGCAAAACTTAATAATGAAGGTCTTCATCTTCGGCAAGCAAAATATATATACAACCTTCTTGAAAGCACCCAAATTCAAGGAGCAAAGCCATTAGCTTGTCCAACTACTTCAGGTATGAAACTGTCATCTAATGCTGGTACACTACTCTTTGACCCAACGGAATACAGGCACGTAGTGGGGGCTTTACAATATTGCACCAATACATGTCCTGATATTTCATATGCAGTAAATCAATTATGCCAATTTATGCATAACTCGAGAGACTCAAATTGGATAGTGGCAAAAAGGGTGCTTCGATATTTAAAAAGAACGGTGGACCATGGACTTTTTTATTCACCTTCAACAATTAACATTAATGTTTATTGTGACTCGGATTGGGTTGGTAACCCAGATGACAGAAGAAGCACAAGTGGATTTAGTATTTTTTGCGAGAAAAATTTGATATCTTGGTGTTCCAAGAAACAAGGAGTTGTCTCGCATTCAAGCAAGGAAGTGGAATACCAAAGCATGGCTTTGGCTACAACCGAAGCTTTTTGGATCCAAATGTTGATAAAAGAATTCAAATTATATTTTTCATCACCTCCAGTTATTTGGTGTGACAAGACAAGAGCATTGGCATTAGCCTCAAATCCCGTCTTTCATGTTAGAACAAAACATGTGGAAATTGATGATCATTTCATTAGAGAAAAAGTGGTTAACAAAGATATCTTGGTGAAACATATATCTACAAAAGATCAAATAGCCGACATGTTTACAAAGGGCCAAACAACAACTTGATTCCAATTTCTAAGGACGAAACTCATGATTCGCCAACTTCCCATGAGTTTGCAAGGGGTATTAGAGCATTCGATGATTAGTTGAGAGAATCAAGGAAATCAGATCACTCAAGTAATTGTGCTGTTGGGAAATAGCCAAGGAAACAAACAACAAAGATATGAAATAAACCGCAGCGGATGCAACAATGAGAAATAAAACAGTAAACACAGAAAGAACACACAGATTTAAGTGGTTCAGCTCAAAATGAGCTTACATCCACTGTGGGGTTGGTTTCAAAGCTTCACTAGATCAAATGGAGGTTACAGAGAGAGTATCAAGAGATACTTACAACAGAGAACACTCACCTCACATGTATACACTCAATCCTCACAAGTTTCACTCAGAATAGTGGAGAAATGGAGAAGAAATGATCTAGGAGGAAGCTGAGCTCGTCGGCGCCAAAAACAGGGGTCTAAGTCGTCTGCGTCGTCCGTTGCGCGAAATGCCTTCGCGATATTTATATTATGCAATCTCGCTCGAGCGAGATTTAAACTCGCTCGAGCGAGGACTTCTAGGTCAGATTTGCTCAACTAGAAATCGGACACCTGGCGCCACGTGGCATCTCGCTCGAGCGGGAGGTTGAGCGAGGAGGATCGAGCGAAGTCACTGCCTGAACCTCGCTCGAGCTGGAGGTCGAGCGAGGGTCGAGCGAAGTCTCGGGTTGGAGCAATTCTGGAAGTCTCGAAGTCTCGCTCGAGCGACGGTCGAGCGAGACAGGTCTGGGCATGTATTCCTAAGCCATACTCAACAAATCTCCACCTTGGCTTGAATACCTAACAGCCCCATAAAATCCAGATTAACCCAAGAATGTAAAATGCAGCAACTGAGAAAACCAACCCCATTTGAGTTCCCTAAGGAACCTGGAAACCCCGAACCCCTATCAAGTCCAAACAAAGTTTGAACTTGAATACTGCAACTGGCTTGGTCATTACATCTGCTGGATTCTCTGAAGTAGCAATCTTCTGAATACTAACTGTACCATCTGACACTACTCCTTTGATAAAGTGATACCTGACGTCAATGTGCTTTGTCCTCTCATGATACATTTGATTTTTGTTCAAATGTATAGCACTCTGGCTGTCACAAAACATTGTCATCTCTGTCTGCTGAAGACCCAGGTCACTGATTAGCTCCTTCACCCAAATGGCCTCCTTAACAGCCTCAGCTGCTGCCATGTATTCTGCCTCTGTAGTTGATAAAGCAACAGTTGACTGAAGTGCTGCTTTCCAACTAATAGCAGAACCACACAATGTGAAAATGTAGCCTGTCAATGATCTTCTCTTGTCTAAATCCCCAGCATAGTCAGAATCAACAAAACCAACCACAACAGAACTGAGATCTACATCTCTATCAAATATCAAGCCCACATGCGAGGTTCCTTTCAAGTACCTCAAAATCCATTTCACGGCCTACCAGTGAGTTCTACCAGGCTTAGCCATATATCTGCTAACCACACTCACTGCCTGTGAAATATCTGGACGGGTACACACCATAGCATACATAATACTACCTACAGCATTAGAGTAAGGAACATTTGCCATGGACTGTTCCTCCTCATCTGTCTGGGGGGATAGGGAAGCTGAAAGTTTAAAATGCGACGCCAACGGCGTGCTGACAGGTTTGGAGTCAGACATTCCAAACCTGTCTAGAACCTTCTCTATGTACTTTCTCTAGGACAAGTATAACTTTCCAGCTGTTCTATCCCTGTAAATATCCATCCCCAGTATTTTCTTAGCATCACCTAAATCTTTCATCTCAAACTCATCCTTAAGTTGAGTTTTCAACAAATCAACAGCAACCATGCTTTTAGCAGTTATAAGCATGTCATCAACATAAAGCAATAAGTGAAAGAAAGACTTATCAGGCAATTGTTTATGATATACACAACAGTCATAATTACTTCTCAAATAATCATGATCATTCATAAACAAATCAAAACGTTTATACCATTGCCTAGGTGACTGCTTCAACCCATACAAAGACCTCTTCAGTCTGCATACACGATCTTCTTTACCTTCAACTGTGAACCCCTCTGGCTGACGCATATAGATAGTCTCTTCAAGCTCACCATGTAAGAACGCTGTCTTTACATCAAGCTGCTGAAGCTCCAGATCATACAAAGCCGTGATGGCTAGTAAAACTCGGATTGAACTGTGCTTTACTACTGGAGAGAACACTTCAGTGAAGTCGATCCCCTCTCTCTGACTGTAGCCTTTAGCAACTAGACGAGTTTTGTATCTTGCATCAGATTGGATCCCATCTTTTCTCTTGAAAACCCATTTGCAGCCCACAACTCTGGTCTTCGCTGGTAACTCAACCAAATCCCAGGTTTGGTTCTTGTGAAGAGACTCAATCTCTTCAGTCATCGCTGAACACCACTGTGCAGACTCAGTACTCTTCATAGCCTCTGAGTAACTGGAAGGCTCCTGCCCCACAATTTCTTCCGCTGTAGCGAGTGCATAACTGATCATATCTGCATGAGCATATCTCTGAGGTGGTCTGATCTGCCTCTTCTATCTACCAGCAGCTATACTGTATTGCTCCTCAGCTGGTGTCTCAATCTCTGACTCAGAATCATGCTCATCAGTCATAGCATGATCCTGAGTTACTGGTGGTGTCTCAAGTGAAGCCTGCAGCTCCACCTTCTTCCCTGTAGACACAGGAATTTGTTTTGTCGGACTAAGCATGGATTTCTCATCAAATACAACATCCCTGCTTATCACAAACTTGGGATCAGTACACCACAATCTATATCCCTTCACCCCAGAAGCATATCCCATAAAAATACACTTCTTTGCCCTAGGTTCTAGCTTACCATCATTTACATGAAAATAAGCAGGGCAACCAAATATCTTCAGGTTCAAATAATCAGTAGGTTCATCAGACCATACCTGATTAGGTGTCTTCAACTCAATAGCTGTGGCTGGAGAGCGGTTCACCAGAAAACAGGCTGTATTGACTGCTTCCGCCCAAAAGTCCTTAGATAGGCCGGCATTGGAGAGCATACTGCGTGCTCGTTCTAGTAGGGTCCGGTTCATGCGTTCAGCCACTCCATTTTGCTGTGGAGTGTGCCTGACTGTACGGTGTCTGGCAATTCCTTCGTTCTTACAGAACTCATCGAAGTCATTGCCGCAAAATTCCATCCCGTTGTCAGTCCGAAGCCGTTTCACCTTCTTGCCAGTCTGATTCTCTATCAGAACTTTCCACTGCTTGAAGTTCTTGAAGACTTCACTTTTCTGTTTCAAAAAATAAACCCACACTTTCCGTGAGTAATCATCAATGAATGTAAGCAAGTAATTAGCTCCACCTTTTGATGGAACTGAAGACGGACCCCAAAGGTCGGAATGAATGTAGTCCACTGTACCTTTTGTTCTGTGGACCCCTGTTGCAAACTGAACCCTACTCTGCTTCCCGAATACACAGTGCTCGCACAGGTCTATCTTGCCCAAATTCTGATTCCCTAACAACCCTTGCTTACTGAGGATAGACATCCCCTTCTCACTCATATGGCCCAATCTCATGTGCCATAGACGAGTAACATTTGACTCTGACTGATCAGATACTGAAACTGCAGCTTCACCGCTGACTGTACTGCCTTGGAGGAAATAGAGACCATCTTTCAGGTCTCCCTTCATAATGATCATGGAGCCTTTGCTGACTTTCAAAGCTCCACCTTGTCCCGTGTACTTCAAGCCCAAAGAATCAAGGGCCCCCATGGAGATAAGATTCTTTTTCAAGTCTGGAATGTGCCGGACGTTGGTCAATGTCCTAACCATCCCATCAAACATCTTGATCTTCACAGAACCCATTCCCGCAATCTTGCAAGCAGTGTCGTTTCCCAACAGAACAGAACCATTGTTGACTGATTCATAAGACATGAACCAGTCCCTTCTAGGACACATATGGAACTTGCAAGCTGAGTCCATCACCCACTTATCACTGAACCGACTGTTTAAATCACTAATTGCAAGAACTACATCAGAGCCGTCAGATTCATCAGCAGCACTGACGGCATTAGAGGAACTCATAGATTCCTCCTTCTTCTTCAGCTTCGTACACTCACTCTTATAGTGTCCAAACTTCTGACAGTAATAACATTTTACATTCTTCTTGTTGGACTTGGACTTTGATTTCCCTCGGGACTTGCCTCTGCCCTTCTCTGAACCCTTCTGACTGGATCTTCCTCTGTCGGAGGTATCTTTGACAAACAACCCACTGGCCTGTGCTTCACCACCCTTATCATACTTACTCCTCAACTCCTTCGAGTTCAAAGCTAACTTCACATATGCTAAGGAGATAGTATCTCTACCATACAGCATAGAATTTACAAAATTCTCAAAAGAGGCAGGTAATGAACACAGCACAATTAGAGCTTGATCTTCCTCATCAAGCTTGATGTCAACATTTCTAAGATCTATAACAATCTTATTAAACTCATCTAGGTGTTCAGTAACTGACGAACCCTCAGTCATTTTGAGTGTATACAACCGTTGTTTTAAATACAACCGGTTTGTGAGAGACTTCTTAATGTACAAGCTCTCAAGCTTGTTCCAGAGACCCTCAGCGGTCTCCTCCTCTGCCACCTCTCTCAACACTCCATCAGACAATGATAATAGAATAGTACTATGTACCTTTTCTTCATCGTCCTTAGACGGTACAGGAGAATCTGCCGTCCTTTCCTCTAGAACTTTGAATAACCCCTGCTGGCGCAACAATGCCTTCATCTTCAGGCGCCATAAGCTGAAACTGTTATGACCGTCAAATTTCTCAACTTCAAATCTTGCTGTAGCCATCCCTTCAAATATTCACAGAGCCTGAAAACGCTCTGATACCAGTTTGTTAGGAAATAGCCAAGGAAACAAACAACAAAGATATGAAATAAACCGCAGCGGATGCAACAATGAGAAATAAAACAGTAAACACAGAAAGAACACACAGATTTAAGTGGTTCAGCTCAAAATGAGCTTACATCCACTGTGGGGTTGGTTTCAAAGCTTCACTAGATCAAATGGAGGTTACAGAGAGAGTATCAAGAGATACTTACAACAGAGAACACTCACCTCACGTGTATACACTCAATCCTCACAAGTTTCACTCAGAATAGTGGAGAAATGGAGAAGAAATGATCTAGGAGGAAGCTGAGCTCGTCGGCGCCAAAAACAGGGGTCTGAGTCGTCTGCGTCGTCTGTTGCGCGAAATGCCTTCGCGATATTTATATTATGCAATCTCGCTCGAGCGAGATTTAAACTCGCTCGAGCGAGGACTTCTAGGTCAGATTCGCTCAACTAGAAATCGGACACCTGGCGCCACGTGGTATCTCGCTCGAGCGGGAGGTCGAGCGAGGATCGAGCGAAGTCACTGCCTGAACCTCGCTCGAGCTGGAGGTCGAGCGAGGGTCGAGCGAAGTCTCGGGTTGGAGCAATTCTGGAAGTCTCGAAGTCTCGCTCGAGCGACGGTCGAGCGAGACAGGTCTGGGCATGTATTCCTAAGCCATACTCAACATGTGCTGCAGCTGAAAAACAGTTAAGAGAATCAAGGAAGAAGTTGCAGATGTCGAATCAAATCATAAGTGGTGCAACAAACGAACCATTTCCAGATTTTCCTCATTCTGTTTTGATTCAAACGATAGAACAAAGTTAACTGTAAAATATATTTTGTACTCCTTAATTTTCTATGGTTTGTTATTTGTAATCTGCTATAAATACAACGTAATGAAATACAACTGGCAACTAAGCCAATCAGTTCAAACTCTCTCGCCTCTGTTTTACTTAATCTATTTTTAATTTTTACAGATGGTAAATTGAAGAGGTAGAAAGGGCCAATGTATGACCCATTGGCCAATCCTCAAAAGTAAGCAAAGTTTCCTTAAATATACAATGACCTTTATTTAGAAGAGTACAATCATGCCATACTTTTACCCATTTGGGAAGGCCCATTCTTATCCCGTCCTTTTTTCTTTCCCCATTCCAAACTCTTTACTCTTGGACAAATTATTACTTTAGGACATTATCGATTTATTTGAGAGACTGTTGGGAATAAACCGATAAAATAAAGGACACAGATAAAAAATCAAATACAACGGTAGCAACTAAGAGAAGTAAAACACAAAAGACAATATAGAACACCAGATTTAAGTGGTTCAGCTCAACTGAGCTTACATCCATTATGGGGTTGGTCTCAGAATTTCACTATAATCAAATGGAGTACAAAGAGAGAGAATCAATAGATTCTTACAACAGAAATCACTCACCTCACGTGAATACACTCAATCCTTACGTGTTTACACTCAACTACTCAAGAAATGGAGAAGAAATGATGATCTGGAGGTGCTCTATTCATCGAGGGTGAAAACAGAAGGCTGAGTTCGTCGTGCGGTGCAGAGGAAATGAAGCTCGCGATATTTATATTTATGCGATCTCGCTCGAGCGAACACTGCTAGGTCAAACTCGCTCGAGCTGAGCGTCGAGAGAGGGTCACGCGAAGTCTCTACTTAAATCTTGTCGACCGGGATGTCGAGCGAGAGTCGAGCGAACTCTCGGGTTGAACTTCGCTCGCGTTGGACTTTGAGCGAAGGTCGAGCAGACTTTTGGGTTGGACTCTCGCTCGAGCGGGAGATGTCTTCACTTGAGCGAGTGTGCAGGGGAGCCGTGTATTCAATCCATATCTCAACAAATCTTCACCTTGACTTGAATACTCACAAGCCTCATTGAACCCAAATCAACAAAAGAAACCAACCCCATCAAAATCTCCTAAGGGACCTGGAAACCTCGAACTCCAATCAAATCCAAACAGAGTTTGAACTTGTGCACTGCAGCTGGCTTCGTCATCATGTCTATTGGATTCTCTGTAGTAGCAATCTTCTGAATGCCTAGAGTACCATCTACAACTACTTCTCTGAGGAAATGATACCTGACATCAATGTGCTTTGTTCTCTCATGATACATTTGATTTTTGGTCAAATGTATTGCACTCTGACTGTCACAAAATACTATCATCCCCTCCTGCTGAAGACTCAAGTCACTGATCAGCCATTTCACCCAAATGGCTTCATTAACAGCCTCAGCTACTACCATGTATTCTACCTCTGTAGTTGATAAAGCAACAGCTGTTTGAAGTGTTGCTTTCCAACTAATGGCAGAACCACATAATGTGAAAATATAACCTGTCAATGATCTTCTATTGTCTAAATCTCTAGCATAGTCAGAATCAACAAATCCAACAACATTAGAACTAAGATCAACATCTCTATCAAATAACAAGTCAAAATGCGAGGTTCCTTTCAAGTACCTCAGAATCCATTTCACTGCCTATCAGTGAACTCTACCAGGCTTAGCCATGTACCTGCTAACTATGCTCACTACTTGTAAAATGTCTGGACGAATACAAACCACGGCATACATAATGCTACCTACTGAACTAGAGTAAGGAACTCTTGCCATGGACTGTTCCTCCTCATCTGTCTGGGAGATAGGGAAGCTGAAAGTCTAAAATGCATCGCCAATGGCGTGCTTACAGGTTTGGAATGTTAGACATTCCAAACCTGTCAAGAACCTTCTCAATGTACTTTCTCTAGGACAAGTACAACTTCCCAGCTTTCCTATCCCTGTGAATTTTCATTCACAAAATTTTCTTAGCAGCACCTAAGTCTTTTATCTCAAACTCATTTTTAAGTTGAGTTTTCATCAAATCAACATCAACCATACTTTTAACAGCTATAAGCATGTCATCAACATAAAACAATAAGTGAATGAAAGACTTATCAGGCAATTGTTTATGATACACACAACAATCACAGTTACTTTTCAAATAATCATGATCAATCATAAACAAATCAAGACGTTTATACCATTGCCTAGGCGACTGCTTCAAACTATACAAAGACTTCTTCAGTTTGCATACTTGGTCCTTTTTGCCTTCAACAATGAATCCCTCTGGCTGACGCATATAGATAGTCTCTTCAAGCTCGCCATGTAGAAACACTGTCTTCACATCAAGCTGCTGAAACTCCAAGTCATACAAAGTCGTGATGGCTAGTAAAACTCTGATTGAACTGTGTTTTATAACTGGAGAGAACACTTCATTGAAGTCGATCCCCTCCCTCTGACTGTAGCCTTTAGCAACTAGGCGTGCCTTGTATCTTGTATCTATCTCAGATTGGATTCCCTCTTTTCTCTTGAAGACCCATTTGCAGCCCACAACTTTCGTCTTTGTTGGTAAGTTAGCGAAATCCCAGGTTTGGTTCTTGTGAAGAGATTCAATCTCTTCAGTCATAGCTGAGCACCACTAAGCAGACTCGGTACTCTTCACAGCCTCTGAGTAATTGGAAGGCTCCTACTCTACAATTTCTTCTGCTGTAGCGAGTGCATACATGATCATGTCTGCTTGAACATATCTCTGAGGTGGTCTGATTTGCCTCATTTGTCTACTAGTAGCTATACTGTACAGCTCTTCAACTGATGCTTTAGTTTCTGATTCAGAATCATGCTCATCAGCTATAGCATGATCTTGAGAATCAGGTGGTGTCCTCTGTAGAGCCTATTGTAGCTCCATCTTCTTCCTTATAGACACATGAATCTCCTTTCTCGGATTAAGCATAGATTTTTCATCAAAAGAAACATTTCTACTAGTCACGAATTTGGGTGACTTGGGATCAGTGCACCACAACCTATATCCCTTTATCCTAGTAGCATATCTCATAAATATGCATTTCTTTGCCCTAGGTTCTAACTTACCATTATTAACTTGAAAAATAGCAAGACAATAAAAAATTTTCAAGTTTGAATAATCACTAGGTGCATCATATCATACTTGATTAGGTGTCTTCAAACCAATAGATGTGGCTGGAGAGTGGTTTACCAGAAAGCAGGTTGTGTTGACTGCTTCCACCCAAAAGTCCTTTGACAGGCCGGCATTTGAGAGCATACTGCGTGCTCATTCTAACAAAGTTCATTTTATCTGTTCAGTTACCCCATTTTGTTGTGGAGTGTGCCTAACTGTACGGTGTCTGACAATCCCTTCATTCTTGTATAACTCATTAAAGCCACAGCTACAAAATTCCATTCCATTGTCAGTCCGTAGTCGTTTAAGCTTCTTGCCGGTCTGATTCTCAATCAGAACTTTCCACTACTTGAAATTCTTGAAGACATCACTTTCCTGCTTCAGAAAGTAGATCTACACCTTCCGTGAGTAATCATCGATCAAAGTAAGCAAGTAGTTTGCTCCACCTTTCAATAAAATTGTGGATGGACCTCAAAGGTCGAAATGAATGTAGTCCACTGTACCTTTAGTGCTGTGGACCCCTGTTGCAAACTGGGCCCTGCTTTGTTTGGCAAACACACAGTGCTCGCACATGTCAATTTTGCCAAGATTCTGATTCCCTAACAACTCCTGCGTACTGAGGATAGATATCCCCTTCTCACTCATATGACCCAGTCTCATTTGCCATAAATGAGTGACATCTGATTCTGTTTCATCAGATACTAATACTGCAGCTTCATCACTGACGGTATTGCTTTAGAGGAAATAGAGACCATATTTCTGATTTCCTTTCATAACAACCATGGAGCTTTTGCTGACTTTCAGTACTCCACCTTCACCCGTATACTTAAAACCCAAAGAATCAAGAGCCCCCATGGAGATAAGATTCTTCTTAAAGTCTGGAATGTGCCGAACATTAGACAATGTCCTAAATATCCCATCAAACATTTTAATCTTCACTAAGCCCAATCCTGCGATCTTGTAAGCCATGTCGTTCCCTAGAAAACAGAACCACTATTGACTGGTTCATAAATTATGAACTAGTCCCTCTTGGGACACATGTGAAAAGTGCAAGCTGAGTCCATGACCCACTTGTCACTAAACCGATTGGTTGAATTACTGATTGCAAGGACTACATCTGAGCCATCAGATTCATTAGCAACACTGACGACATTAGAGGAACTTGTGGATTCCTCCTTCTTCTTCAGCTTTGTACACTTACTCTTGTAATGTCCAAACTTCTGGCAGTAATAACACTTGGTGTTTTTCTTGTGGGATTGTGGGACTTGGATTTCCCCCAAGACTTCCCTCTTCCCTTCTTTGAACCCTTCTTACTGGTTCTTTCTCTGTTGGAGGAATCTTTGACAATCGACCCACTAGCTTGAGTTTCACCACCCTTATCACTATACCTACTCCTCAACTCTTTTGAGTTCAAAGCTGATTTTACATTCGTTAAGGAGATTGTATCTCGGCCATATAGCATAGAATTAACAAAATTATCAAATGATGCTGGTAATGAACACAAAACAATTAAAACTTGATCTTCATCATCAAACTTGATGTCAACATTTCTAAGATCCGTAAAAATCTTGTTAAACTCATTTAAGTGTTCAGTAACAGACGAACCCTCATTCATCTTGAGTGTATATAACCATTGTTTCAAATACAACCGGTTAGTAAGTGATTTCTTAATGTACAAGCTTTCAAGCTTGTTCCAGAGACTCGTAGCAGTCTCTTCCTCAACAACTTCTCTTAATACTTCATCAGATAAAGATAATAAAATAGTGCTATGTACCTTATTTTCATCGTCCTTAGATGGTACAGGAGAATCAACAGACCTCTCCTCAAGAATTTTGAATGACCCCTACTGGCGCAACAAAGCTTTCATCTTCAAGCGCCTCAAACTGAAACTGTTTTGTCAATCAAACTTCTCTACTTCAAATCTGGTTGTGTCCATCCCTTCTATCCTTCACAGAGCTAGATAGCTCTGATACCAGTTTGTTAGGAATAAACTGATTAAACAAACAATGCATATAAGAAATCAAATGCAGCGATAGTAACTAAGAGAAGTAAAACACAAAAGACAATAGAGAATACCAGATTTAAGTGGTTCAGCTCAACTGAGCTTACATCCACTATGAGGTTGGTCTCAAAACTTCACTATAATCAAATGGAATATAAAGAAAGAGAATCAATAGATTCTTACAACAGAAATCACTCACCTCACGGGTATACACTCAATCCTCACGTATTTACACTCAACCACTCAAGAAATGGAGAAGAAATGATGATCTGGATGTGCTCTTTTCGTCAAGGCCAAAAACAGTGGGCTGAGTTTGTCGCTCGGTGTAGAGGAAATGAAGCTCGCAATATTTATATTTATGCGATCTCGCTCGAACGAGAGCTAATCTCGCTCGATCAAACACTGCTAGGTCAAACTCGCTCGAGCTGAACGTCGAGCGAGGGTATCGCGAAGTCTCTACCCGAATCTCGCTCGAGCAGGACGTTGAGTGAGAGTTGAACGAACTTTCGGGTTGAACTTCGCTCGAGCTGGACTTCGGGCGAAGGTCGAGCGAATTCTCAGGTTGGACTCTTGCTCGAGCGGGAGATGTCTTTGCTCGGGTGAGAGTGCAGGGGAGGTATGTATTCAATCCATATCTCAACAAGATCCTTGTTGTTAGGCTGTCCCATGACTCTCACCCACTATTTCTTCTCTTGTATCCTCAGAAAACTATACATCATGACAATGATATAAAAGAAAAAGAAGAGAAAAGAGGAAAGCATACATTTGTCGAGTGTTTGATATTATAAAAAATAGATAATGCCATTCATAAAGAGACTTGTTTTTTTCCTTTCTTGAAAAATAGATCTAAGGACCCATGACAAGGGAGGGGTTCTCAACAAACATCCAAATCAAGGTTTGAAAAATCAAAATTGGGTAAGGACTGATTCAATGAATCGAGCGATTTATAACAATTTTGAACCAGTTATTTAATTAATAATAAAAAGTAATGAAAAACAATTCATTGACTTATTTCAAAAAAATATGATATGAATTTAAATAGTTTAATAAATGTGTAATTTATGTATTTAACCTTATTGTTGACATTTGTTTTGTCCCATACGTGAAGAAGAATCAAGATAAAGAGTATTAAGTTATAAGTACATGGAAAATGTAATACCTTATGCACAAAAACAAATTTAATACAAAACAGTCGTTCACTCTTAATTTTTTGATTCCATTCAATTTTTTATTACGATTTTTATTGAATACAATGATGAAAAAGTTAATATATTTTTAATTCTGTCATTTTTTTGCACAATTTTCTATTTTAAAAAATCTTAGCTGTTAGACAACTTAAAACTAAATACAATTTTAAATCAATTTAAGCTTTTTAAAATCGGCTAAAATGGGTCTAAATTGGCCTAAATCGGTTGATTAAAGCGGTTTATTATTGAATGATTAGAAAAATTCACAAAAATGGATTTGGTTTCTAGCTTATTGATTTGAATCGGCTGAATCGGCCCGAAAGTAAAGGTTTTTTTGAGTACTGTTGATTCATATACAGTTGCTATTACGTACAAAGTTAGGAAATAAGATTACATATATGAATCGATAAATGGCTCGATGATGTTTCTTGGTCTGAAGCCAAGAACAGATAATTGCTAAAACAATTTTGGAGGTAATCATAAGTAGGGTTGTGGTAACACTTGAGTGGCTCAGTGAGATCTTCCCAATGACATGTCGTGTGATCATAATAAAGCTTAGACACAATGATTCCAAAATTTTGTAATTGTATTACGACAGTGAGCAACACTTGGATGGCTTAGCCATAGAAGACAGGCGCAGTGGAAGAATGCTGAGAATGACGAAAACTACTAGAAATTAAAAGATCAGAGTAGTGGCTGTTATGCCATGTTAGGATTGTATTACTCAGTTCTATATATATTGAGCTATAAAATGTGGCCCACTCAAACAATATGGGATTAACGTAACATATATAAACTAACACTAACATAGAAGACATGGAAGGATGAATCAACATAAGGCAAGTGGTTCCTAGGTGAGGAAGGGTATATTAAAAAGAAGGGGTTTGTCAAACCTTGGTTAGATAGTGATTTCCACTTTCTAGGTGGTGTTTTTATATATTAACATTGATGGAAACAAAAATTAACAAAGGACTTATTTCTAAATAACTCATACCATACTGTTAATTTTAAATAAAATATTGCCTATGGTGCCAAACCTAAGTACCTATAACATATTGGGTATTGACCAAACTTCTTATTTCAAAACTCACATGCCAATTTGATAATTATAATAAATTTGTAGATGATTTTACTGGATGGTGCCTAGATGGAAAAGAAGAATGTGGTCAAGCAATTAGATTTTTTCTAATTGCTTGATTGAATTGGATGGTCAAAACAAAAATGTGTGGAGTCAAATTTATCCAAGAATCCTCTGTAAGAAAAATTAAATAATATAAGACCCACATGATATTCTTATCTATATATATTGAGAAATGAAAAGGAGATCATCCAAATTGATTAGATATGTATTTGTGAAAACATCCAAGCTCGAAGGAGAAGAAGGTAGATGTGGACTTCTCAATGATAGTGGGTATTTATCGAAATGCTAGAATGATAAACGCACACGTTCAAAGGCGATCAAGAGCAATATAATGCTTATTAATTCTGGTGCTGAGAGAGGCCCACCTTCAAATTACTATTTAGAAATGGCCAAGATCAATAATTATGCTATCCTTAAACCACAAAATCATGTTTCTGGGGGGTGGGAGTATGACCCTCTTGGATTTGATTCCACAACAAATGTTTCAAATTAACATTAATAATCCCCCACACAATACCCATTACTTTGATGTGATTCTCTTCTATTGTTGCTCATCAACAATATAAAACAAGAGAGATAACAAAGACAAATTCTCAGATTGATATTACTTTGTTTCCGGTGAGAACTGTGGTGTATTAATACATTGTTGACATATAAAATTAATTTAATTGTACTACATGATCAATAAGTGTGGTTGAGGAGGATGACAAAATTAATGGTAAATAGCAACATTATTATCAAACTTTAATATTATTTTGTTGGGTCATATACTACAAATATTACAAGATAGAAAGATGGAGAGAGTGACAGATAACAAAAATCGAACCTAGTAAGTCACATTCTACAAATAATCAATTCATAAACTTCAAAGTATGTTTAGCAAGCCATCACATATAAATATAAAAATCTTATTCATTTTCTGATCTTCAATTAGAAGATTTGCTCTCAAGCTGTTGCAATTGGACCCAAGCTACCTGCTGCCCTCATGGCTTCAAATCTTGGCTCCTTGGCTTGGAACTTGAGGACAGCATAGAGCTTCATGTAGTCCTCAAACACGAATTTTGGGTAATCATCTCCCTTTTTCTCTAACAGTGCGGGTGCTGGATAAATTACCGCATCATTGCCAGGGTTGTAGAATGAAGCAATTGACATTCTATTACCATCAGTTTGGGCTATCACTCTGTGCAACACACTCTTGTACCTCCCATTGCTAATGACCTATGCATATAAATTCAAGATCATATGTTTAATGTCATCATATTACTTGTACTGGAACACATTCTAGGCAAGCCAATTTGGTGTATGTGTCGATAAACGAGTAATGCTACATATAAACATAGAATGTGTAAACGCCACATAATTGCTTTGAAAAAGAGACAATCCACTGTCAAAAAATTATTATTTCTTTTATATGTGTCCACTGTTTACTCATTTTTTTTAAAGCGGTTGTGCGGTGCTTGCATTAATATCATTTTTTTTATTCTCTTATTACAAGAAATTAGTATAAGACTTAATTTTTTTCTATATATTATATATATACCTCGAGCTGGTCACCAATGTTGATGACAATGGAATGGCGCATAGGAGGCACATCAATCCAGTGACCATTTTTGAAAAGCTGAAGACCGCTGATCTTGTCATCTTGGAAGAGAAGGATAAGGCCACCAGCATCGGTGTGGGCACGCAGACCCTTTATTAGCTCTGGCTTTGGACATGGAGGGTAGTTGCTAACCTTTGTTCCAAAAGTTGGACCTTTTGATCCACGTAATGCCTTTTTGAGGTAACCTTTCTCTAGTCCAAGATTCTCATCTAAGAGGTCTAGGAGTTCCTCTGCTAGTTTTTCCAACTTCTCTGCAAATTCCTTCATGATCTTCCTGCAATATTATTCATATTTGATATTCAAAACAACTTCTGAGTACCGGAATGGAAGTCATCTCATATTATTGTTTTTCTTAGAAAAATATCTTCCACATTATATTTGTGCACAAATTGCATATTCTTTATCGTGTAATCGCTTTGATAAAGAATGAAGTTCACTATTAAAAAAATTAATTATTTTCAAGTGAGTTTTGTATATTACTCATTTTTTTAAAGTGATTATATGATGCTTATATACTTTACAACTGCAAATATCATTTTTCATTTTTACCAACCTGTAATTATCTTGGAGGTCTGGAATCTCAAAAATATTGGAGTAGGGGAGATGGCGTAAATGGAAGGTGCTTTCCCAATCCATATCATGGACCTCAGCTTGAACACCCTCTAGACCCTTGCTTTCCACTAGTTGCTTGAACCTTTGCTCCATGCACTTATTGTAGTGCTCCTTTGTCAACCTCTCCACAGCATCCATTAACTCGTGGGATATGCTATGATTAACCAACTGCATATACATATACAAATTTCAGAAAGGAACTCAAAACAACACTTAACCCATAACTGAAATTGTAAATTAACGAGCAACTCAATAATGATACTGATAGATACCTCAAAGAAACCCCAGTTTTCGCATGCATCTTTGATCTTCTCCATGGTTGCTCCTCTCTCCTCACCGTTTAGCTTCTCCAAGTTTATCACTGGGAAGTTCTCCATCTCTCTCTCTTGCTGATCTCTCTCCTCCTAAAGCAAGCAAGTTGTGTGTGTTCTTTTTTCTCTAAGTTATAAGCGAGCTGAGTTCGATGCTGTGGTGTAAGAGTTTGGTGGTATTTATAGGGGTTAAATACAAAAGGAGTCGTGTGGGACGGGAACTCGGGTGCTATATATCCATATGTTTTCTCATTTTTTAATCGAAAACGTTACTTTTTCTAAAGCAAATTCAAGTAGTATTTTACCATTGGAATTTAATTGTACGAACTTGCTAAGGTCGCTTCGCTTTGTTGAACCGTCTCATACGTAATGCGGTTCGACCCCACCTTCCTGGCTCCAATTTTGACCAATCACTAACTATAGGTCCATAGCTCTTCACCACTTCTTTCTAAAATAGGAAATATATGACAAAAATAAAAAATTACACAAAAATAAATTTCTAAAGAGACATGATCTTGTAAAATTATTTTTAATGTAAAATAAATTTAATAAATAAATCATATAAGATTAAATTAATTTATGTATAATCCTTCCAGATTGATATTATTATCTTAACAATAGCGTGAACTCTTGTAATCTATAAGAAAAATAAGTTTTTATGATTATTTTTGTAATAGAAAAATTATTTACGATTAATTTTTATTTGAAATAATTATTTTATTAGAATTAATTGACTGCAAATAAGCAGTGTTCTTATAATAACATTTATTTAGGAATTAATGAAATTTTGGCTAATTTTCATCTGTTTCCCGGCTCGTGTTATCACTACATTTAGGAGTTAACGTAATTAGGGGTGTAAGTTTAAATTGGAAAAATGGCCCAGACCGGGATGAACCGGATCGAAATTACCAGTTTTGTGCTGGTCCGGTCCGGACCAGTTCTGTGTACCTTTTTTTTAAGAATTATTATTATATATAATAATATAAGTTATAATTAGATATAAAATAATATTGTAATAATTTATAAAATGAAAAGGTAATCTTAATTGAGATTGATAAATCATACCAATATTTTTTTTATTTATTTAAAATCAGTTTAAAAATTGAAAAAGTAATCCTGAATAATAAATAATAGACTTTTGGATTTGTGATTTAGACTTTTTAAATTTGGACATTGGACTTGTAGTTTATTGGGTTTTTGGAATAATTGTTATTTAAAATTTTGAAATTAAGACTTTAATTTTTGGGATTATAGGAATTGTAAAAGCAGTTTTTATTTTTTAAATTAGATTTTTATTGCAGTTTATTTATATAGCAGTTTTTATTTAATAAAAGTTTTTTTTTAATGCATTTTTTCTTTTTCATAAAACATATTTTTTTACTAAAACAGATTTTTATAATAGATTACAATTTCTTTACTAAAACAAATTTTTTTAAATCAGTTTTTTTAAAATATATTTGTTTTTATAAAATTACATTTTATAAAAATCAAAACATCGGACCGAAATCGATAAGCAGAGCATAATCAATTTTAAAAATTATAAAATTGATGATACCAATTCGATTATTAAATTTACAAAAAGGGTATCAAATCGGAAGGATTAACCCCCAAACGTGATTATTTACCTATGGCCAAGAAAACATTGTTCTCCTATACATTTCTCAGCATCTTGAATTTCATAAAAATTCGAGACAATATAATCCCTACGTAAAGGCCATCCGAACAAACTACAAAACCCCTCGTATTCAACTTTCAGTAAGTTAATAACTACAGTACATGCCGTTAATAATTCATTCTTTCTGTACGGGCCCGGTCTAGTATATTTCAACACAACATTCATTTTCGGACCACTGATTGGCCTAATTAGCATATTTAAAAAAAAAAAAAAAATCATAACCTTGCAACGGCTTCTGATTAATAAATTAATTCATTGTGGGGGATTGGGAGAAAAATAGGTAGGCCTACCTATATGGCCTACATTGGACATGAATGTCTTTGGTGAGGATTAATCATTTTCGTCCAAGTGATGAAAAGTCTTAAATATATATATATATATATATATATATATATATATATTAAAGGGCTTTTAGGTAAGCAACCAAAGGGAATAAATCCCATCCCATTCATCTGATGTAGAAGTTGTCCAAACTCCGAATTAATTAACTCTTTTAAGTTTTACCCAAAGGGAATAAATCCCATCCCATGACGAGATGTTAGTGGGAGACAGTTGGTTACTTTAGTTAGGCTTCTCTCTCACATTGATCTCACCCACTCTTATATGTTTGCAATTCCTTTGACCAGACCCATGCATGCCATCTTCTTCGTATTTTAAGAAGTTGGAAGGAATATTCCATCCGGCCAGCTTGTGTTGTTGCCTGGTAACTTCATGATCTGCCAATTTATTCTTTTGCTTTTTCCATGGTCGTTGTTGACCTTTTGCTCTGGTCATGACCTTGGAAGTTCAAAGAATCAAATTAAAGACAATAACAATTAAAGATGCAAATGTTGCAGTATAACTTCATAATTAATCAATGTCATGAAAATTACTAGACTCGCTAGAGGATTGTCCTAGTCATTATTTTTCATGTGCAATATATACTCATGACGGTGGCCGCCCTACTAAAATGGTTATTTTATTTTGAATAAAAATAAATACAATAATAGATTGTACAAACGCCGCACATTCCTAGTCTAATGAAAAAGAATGAGATTTATTATTATAAAATTAATTTTTTTTTTTATGTAAATTTCATATTTATTCATTTTATTTTTTAAAAATAAATATATGGTGGCATTTACGCATTTTATGACTCCAAATATCATTTATCTTTTATTTTATCCTAAGTTAAATTAATTATCTACGCTATAAACTTTATTTCCATCTTCATACATATTCAGTGGCCGCATGCATGTAACTCATGTTACCAATTAAATTGGTGGTGGCTTTCAATTATCTACCCTTTTTGTGCCATATATTGCTTGTTCGAATGAAATTCCATAAGGTTACGTTTACATATATATAATATAGAAGAATCAGATTTAGATCATTTGAATCTTAAATCAGCCATGATTTCAAATCCAGGACTTTCATGAAAATTAGCTAATAAGATCTTGTTTGGCATTGGTGTAAATCCAATTCCAAAATTTAATATATCACTGATCAGACAGAAAATTTGGATTATATTTGTACAGTAGTTCTTCCCATGAGGATTAATAAGATCATGAGGTTGATCAGAAGTCTAAAAACTGTTAAGCACGCTTGTATATTTTGTCACTAGGTGGTCACAAATAGGACACTGCATGGGAATTATAAATTGATCATATTCAAACAAACAGGTAAATAAAAAGACGTTGTTCAAAGTAATTAACGACCCAACATGACCTAATTTAATGTCCCACATGCAAATATATTGTAGAAGTGTTGAAAAGCATGCATGAGTACCGATCACTACAAGAAAATCTCTCAATGTAAATGAAGGAATTCATGCATTCATGGTTTTCCACTGCCGATTGGATCTTAGTGGGAGACAAGTTCCATACTTTAATATTTAGGCTTCTTTTTCGCATTCATCTCACTACTGACCATCATATTCTAACAATTTTGTATATTATAAATTTTAATCTATGAACGGAAGTTTGATGGCATTTTTAGTACATGATCAATTCTTGAAAATTGATCAATACAATACTACTCGAGTGCGTTTAAGACTGTAAATGAATCAGACTATTCAACAGTCCGCTCGGTACTCACTTGGTTAAACTCGAATCGAACTCGACTCATGAAAAAAAAAACTTACTTGTGAAAGCAGATACCCACTCGATTAGTAAATGATACATACTCGACAAAATTCGACTCGATTTAGTTAAAACTCATTAAGGTTTGCTTGTTTATGCTCGAGTCGACTTATTAACTCGACTCGATTAAAATTCATTTATATATTGATAAATATGTTAAAATTCAAGAGGGGGGTGAATTGAGTTATATTAAAAAAATTAATACTTACAAACAAAATATACAATATAAAATATAAACAAAATACGAAGCAGCAATAAATATAAAAAGTAAGGGCAAAAAGAAGCAAATTCAAAATTTTAAGAAGGTTCAGTCTCACTATCTATGTTCTCGCCTCAAGCTACCACTTGAGGATCCCAAATTCACTATTCAATCTCTTTCAGGTGGAGATAGAAACCTATTACACATTTGAGCAACACCGTTACAAAGAATCCGTGTAGAACACCCTCTACACTTGCAACCACCTCACACTTGGTTATTCAACTATTCCCTGTGTAGAACACCTTCTACACACACAAGAATTATACGCACGCTCTTACAAATACAAGAGCTGATAGTTGGTAGATTATCAGAGTACATTCCTCAATGAGTAAAATAAGAAAAATACAGCGTAACTTATATTTCTCTCAAAATGAATAAGGATTAAGGTACAAAATTTAGAAAAGAGAGAATGATGGCTTTGAAAGAATGATGTAAAATTTAGCAATTGATGTATAAGCTCTTGTTGTGATTTTTGCAAAACTCAAGTGAGCTATTTATAGGCAAATGAGTTTTCATATTCAAATTTGAAAAAGGTTCACATGTCAAATAAGAGCACTATTCACTTCTCAAAAGATTTAAATAAAAATTTTTTTTTTTTATATTTGTCAAAGAAAACCCATTCATTTTTCAAAGAAACCAAACCTAATGTTTTACTTTTCATACATGATAAAATGAGCATAATTTATTTTTCAAACTAAATCATCTTATTTTTGCATATGTCAAAAAAACACATAACCACCCTTCAAGATTTTCAAATAACACATGCATATGTCAAAGATGACAATCAATCATCTTATAAATTCAAATTTTTATGCCTATGTGGAAAAAAAAATTCGAAATTAAATATTTTAGTAAAGTTATGCAAATGTAAAAAATGCAATTTGATGTTTTATGAGAAAATATTAATTTTGAGTTTTAATCCAATTTCAAATTTTAAGAGATGTACAAAATTACTCTATGAGTTTCATTTGTAAACTTGTTTTTTTTCTTGCTCATACTTGATTTCTTGATGTGTTTAGCTCTCTTCATGCGTAGACAACTTGAACTTGAGTTTTGAATTTATTTGTTATCATTAAAATCTATACGTAGATACAAGACTTGAAATTTTGAGTTCTACATATATACACATATATATGTTATATATTTGTATTGCTAATAATATAAGTATAGCATTTTTATAATTAAATATGTAATATGTAATTTTATTACTTATATCTATATGATAAATATACTTCATAGTTATATTTTAAAATTTATACAAGAATTAATCTATAAATTTAAAAATTTCATATATTAGTACGTGCGAAGCATGTGAAATATGTATATGCTATTATATTATGTGTATTTATTAATAATATATAAGCATATAACTTATTGTTACAATGAATAAATATCAACTAGTTAGATATTAAATATTAATTTTTATTAGTTACTTATTTATTTATTTTTAAATTTTATTTAAAAAATTAAAAAAAAATTGAGCTTGAACTCGACTCGACTCGAAGTTCGTTTGTAGGACGAGTTTGAACTCGAGTTGGAAGTTTAGTTTATTAAGTCGTGCTCAAACAAAAAATAAATAAAAGTTTAAGCTCAGACTCGAGCTTGAGCTCGAGTATTTTGAGTCGAGTTTGAGCTCAGCAAGCCAAAACTCAACTCGGTCAACTCGATTTGTTTACAGCGCATTGTGTGCTAGTGTGTAGATCACATTATCTACATCATTTAAATAGAAATATTTGATTTATAATATTTAAATTTTAAAAAAATTATCTTCTACCAGAAAATTGCTCAGTTGTAGATAGTTATTTTCTGCGAAAAATGATTATTTTTACCAAAATTTATGTGTTTATTTTGGTTGCAAATAGTCATTCTTGTTACGTATGATTCATTATAAATTAATGCTCATTTTTCTTGTAGTGACCTTTTTTTTTTATAAAATGTATGTGTGAGACTAGTAAATTTGAGACTTATCTCTAACATTAATACTAACAAAGAATGGGAGTCCATATATATATATATAGGCATTGATGAAGACATGACAGGAAGGACCAAAACGGGAGCTGATCACCAACTTAATTGGGCATGAAGTGGTACAAACTTGTATGTATAGATGCGTGTTAAATAGAATATAAATTAGCATGCCCTGCTTGGAGTCTTAGAAACCATCCCCACCACATTCGTTCCTCCCTTTCTTTTCTTTTCTTTTCTTTTCCTTGCACCAACTATGGCTGTAGATGTGTCCGGACTCAGTCCTCTCCAGATTCTTAGGTAGCTTGGTTTAAAGGTTCATAACAGCTCCTGATCCATCCACTCCAGCTGCTTATGTTGTCGGAGACAAGGCAGCTAGGAAGACCGGCTATCCATGATTCTTGGTTGGGTAGTTGCAAGAATGAATAAAAATTTAGTTATAGAATAGTTATCTTATCTTGGATCTGTAGGAGGTAATTTGACAAACATTCTAAATGCGATATAATGGAAAATGGAGTTCTAGCATTTTACTCAAATTGCTGCTGTGATGATGCTTAATATGTTTGAGATTTTATGATGTTCTGTGATGGCTAGCTAACCATGTCTGGGTGGATGGATAGCTTGCTGAGAGAATTACCAAAAAAGATGCAATAATTTTTATTGAACGTTACTCAGAAAAGCCAAAACAATAAAAAATAAAATAAAAAATAAATAAAAATAAAAAATAAATAAAAATAAAAAATCTAGAGCATGTCTTGAATTCATCTTAAAGTGTCATAGCATATGGCTCGATGGTAAATTGAAGAGATAGAAAGGGCCAATGTATGACCCATGGGCCATGCTTGGCAATCCTCTAAAGTAAGCAAAGTGTCTTTAAATTTATAATGACCTTTAATGAGGAGAGTACAATCATGCCGTACTTTTACCCATTTGGGAAAGGCCCATTCTTCATTCCGTCCTTTTTCCTTTTTCCACTCCAAACTCTTTATTCTTGGACGAACTATTACTTTAAGACATTATCGATTTCTTTGAGAGGTCCTTGATGTTAAGCTATCCCACGACTCTCACCCCCTACTTCTTCTCTTGTATCCTCAGAAACCTATACATCATGACAATGATATAAGAGAAAAAGAAGAGAAAAGAGGAAAGCATACATTTGTTGAGTGTTTGATATTATAAAGAATAGATAATCCTATTCATAAAGAGGCTTGTTTTTTTCCTTTTTTGAAAAATTGATCTAAGGACCCATGACAAGGGAGGGGTTCTCAACAAACATCCAAATCAAGGTTTGAAAAATCGAAATCGGGCAAGGACTGATTCAATGAATCGAGCAATTTATAATAACAATCTTGAACCAGTTATTTAAATAATAATAAAAAGTAATGAAAAACAATTCATTGACTAATTTCAATAAAAATATTATATGAATTTAAATAGTTTAATAAATGTGTAATTTATGTATTTAATCTTATTGTTGACATTTTTTTTTGTCCCATATATGAAGAAGAATCAAGATAAGGATTATTAAGTTATAAGTACATGGAAAATGTAATACTTTATACACAGCAACACATTTAATACAAAATAGTCATTTACTCCTAATTTTTTATTCATCTAACAGAAAATAAAGAACTACGTATTTTATCTTTCAATTTTTTTACGATTTTTATTGAATACAATGATGAAAAGTTAAATCTATTTTTAATTCTATCATATTTTTGCACAATTTTCTATTTTAAAAAATCCTAGCTGTTAGACAACTTAAAACTAAATACAATTTTAATTCAGTTTAAGCTTTTTAAAATCGGCTAAAATCGATCTAAAGTGGCCTAAATCGGTTGATTAAAGTGGTTTATATTACCGAATGATTAGAAAAATTCACAAAAATGGATTCGGTTTCTAGCTTATTTATTTGAATCGGCTGAATTGACCCGAGAGTAAAGGTTTTTTTTTTAGTACTGTTGATTCAAATACAGCTATTACGTACAGAGTTAGGAAATAAGATTACATATATGAATCGATAAATGGCTCGATGATGTGGTAACACTTGAATGGCTCACTGAGATCTTCCCAATGATATGTCGTGTGATCATAATAGAGGTTCAGACACAATGATTCCAAAATTTTGTAATTGTATCACGACAGTGAGCAACACTTGGATGGCTTAGCCATAGAAGACAGAGGCAGTGGCGGTGGCTGTTATGCCATGTTAGGATTGTATTACTCAATTCTATATATATTGAGCTATAAAAAGAAGGGGCTTGTCAAACCTTGGTTAGATACTGATTGCCACTTTCCAGGTGGTGTTTTTATATATTAACATTGACGGACACAAAAATTAACGAAGGTTTTATTTCTAATAACTCATACCATATTGTTAATTTTAAATAAAATATTGCATATGGTGCCAAACCTAAGTACCTATAACATATTGGGTATTAACCAAACTTCTTATTTCAAAACTCACATGCCAATTTGATAATTATAAGAAATTTGTAGATGGTTTTACTGGATGGTGCCTAGATGGAAAAGAAGAATGTGGTCAAGCATCTGCTTGATCGAATTGGACGGTCAAAACAAAAATGTGTGGAGCCCAAGTTATCCAAGAATCCTCTGTAAGAAAAATTAAATATTATAAAACCCACATGATATTCTTATCTATATATATTGAGAAATGAAAATATGATCATCCAAATTGATTAGATATGTATTTGTGAAAACATCCAAGCTCGAAGGAGAAGAAGCTAGATGTGGACTTCTCAATGATAGTGGGTATTTGTCGAAATGCTAGCGGTTTGCTTCATGGGTCTGTTCAAGAATGATAAACGCACACGTTCAAAGGCGATCGAGAGCAATATAATGCTTATTAATTCTAGTGCTGAGAGAGTCCCACCTTCAAAGTACTAATTTAGAAATGGCCAAGATCAATAATTATGCTATCCTTAAACCACAAAACAATAATTTAGAAATGGCCAAAACAAATGTTTCAAATTAACATTAACAATCCCCCATACAATACCCATTATTTTGATGTGATTCTCTTCTATTGTTGCTCATTAACAATATAAAACAAGAGAGATAACAAAGACAAAATCTCAGATTGATATTAATTTGTTTCCGGTGAGAACTGTGGTGTATTAATACATTGTTGACATATAAAATTAATTTAATTGTACTACATGATCAATAAGTGTGGTTGAGGAGGATGACAAAATTAATGGTAAATAGCAACATTATTATCAAACTTTAATATTATTTTGTTGGGTCATATACTACAAATATTACAAGATAGAAAGATGGAGAGAGTGACAGATATAACAAACATCGAACCCAGTAAGTCACATTCTACAAATAATCAATTCATAAACTTTTTATTTTTAAGAAATCAATTCATAAACTTCAAAGTATGTTTAGCAAGCCATCACATATATAATATAAAAAACTTATTCATTTTCTCTTCAACTAGAAGATTTGCTCTCAAGCTGTTGCAATTGGACCCAAGCTACCTGCTGCTCTCATGGCTTCAAATCTTGGCTCCTTGGCTTGGAACTTGAGGCCAAGATATGCAAGTAATGCTATATACAAACGTAAAGTGTGTAAGCGTCACATAATTGCTTTGAAAAAAAAGTAGAATTTATTGTTAAAAAAATATTATTTCTTTTATATGGGTCCATTGTTTACTCATTTTTTTCTTTAAATCGGTTGTGCAGAGTGCTTGCACTCCACACCTGCAAATATCACTTCTCTTTTTTTTTTGTTTTGTTATCTTATTACAAGAAATTAATATAAAACTAGGCTTGGTTTGTTTTTATAAATAAAATAAAATGAGATAAAAGTTAAAATTTGAGTAAAATATTGTTGTAATATATTTTTTTAATATTAGTTTAATTTTAGAATTTAAAAAAGTAGTTTTGAGATTTGAAAATGTTGAGTTGTTTATTTCATTTTGCATGAAAATTTGAAAAAGAAGTAATAATAAAATGAGATAGAATGAGATCATGAGATAAGAGTGTTTGTAGAAGCGAACAAGACTTTAATTTCCTTTCTATATATATATACCTCGAGTTGGTCACCAATGTTGATGACAATGGAATGGCGCATAGGAGGCACATCAATCCAGTGACCATCTTTGAGAAGCTGAAGACCGCTGACCTTGTCATCCTGGAAAAGAAGGATAAGGCCACCAGCATCGGTGTGGGCACGCAGACCCTTTATCAGCTCTGGCTTTGGGCATGGAGGGTAGTTGCTAACCTTTGTTCCAAAAGTTGGACCTTTTGATCCACATAATGCCTTTTTGAGGTAACCTTTCTCTAGTCCAAGATTCTCATCTAACAGCTCTAGGAGTTCCTCTGCTAGTTTTTCCAACTTCTCTGCAAATTCCTTCATGATCTTCCTGCAATATTATTCATATTTGATATTCAAAACAACTTATGAATACATGAATGGAAGTCATCTCATATTACTGTTTTTCTAAGAAAAATGTCTTCCATGTTATATTTGTGCACAAATTGCATACTTTTTATCAAATAAAGGTACATACAGTCGTAGAGTGTATAAATATTGCATAATCGCTTTGTAAAAGAATGAGGTTCACTATTAAAAAATTAACTCTTTTTAAGTGGGTTCCATATTTTTCTCATTTTTTTAAAATGATTATGCGATGCTTATATATTTTACGACTACAAATATCATTTCTCCTCTTTACTTACCTGTAATCATCTTGAAGGTCTAGAATCTCAGAGATATTGGAGTTTGGGAGATGGCATAAATGGAAGGTGCTTTCCCAATCCATATCATGGACCTCAGCTTGAACACCCTCTAGACCCTTGCTTTCCACCAGTTGTTTGAACCTTTGCTCCATGCACTTCTTGTAGTGCTCCTTTGTCAACCTTTCCATCGCATCCATTAACTCATGGGATATGCCATGATTCATCAACTGCATATACATATACAAATTTCAGAAAGGAACTCAAAACAACACTTAACCCATAACTGATATTATAAATTAATGAGCAACTCAATAATGATACTGATAGGTACCTCAAAGAAACCCCAGTTTTCGCATGCATCTTTGATCTTCTCCATGGTTGCTCCTCTCTCCTCACCGTTTAGCTTCTCCAAGTTTATCACTGGGAATTTTTCCATCTCTCTCTCCTCCTAAAGCAAGCAAGTTGTGTGTACTTTTTTTTCTCTAAGTAAGCAAGCTGTGTTCGATGCTCATGTGGTGTAAGAGTTTGGTGGTATTTATAGGGGTTAAATACAAAGGGAGTCGTGTGGGACGGGAACTCGGGTGCTATATATCCATATGTTTTCTCATATTTTTAATCGACAACGTGATTATTCTAAGGCAAACAGGCAAAGACGTTGTTCAAAGTAAACGATCCGACGTGACCTAATTTAATGTCCCACATGCAAATATATTGTAGAAGTGTTGAAAAGCATGCATGACCGATCACTACAAGAAAATCTCAGTTAGCATCCGGATGAATTTCAATGTAAATGAAGGAATTCATGCATTCATGGTTTTCCATGGCCGACTGGATCTTAGTGAGAGACAAGTTCGATACTTTCATATTTAGGCTTCTCTTTCGCATTCATCTCACTCATGACTATTATATTCTAACAATTTTGTATATTATAAAATTTAATCTATGATCGGAAGTTTGATGACATTTTTACATTATTAATTCTTGAAAATTGATCAATATGGTAGTACTACTCAAGTGTGCTAGTGTGTAGATCACACTATCTACATCACTTAAATAGAAATATTTGATTTATAATATTTAAATTTAAAAAAAAAATTATTTTCTACCACAAAACTGCTCAATTGTAGATAGTTATTTCCTGCAAAAAATGATTATTTCTGTCAAAATTCATGCGTTTGTTTTGGTCACAAATTAATAGTCATTCTCAATATTACATATGATTTATTATAAATTAATGCTCATTTTTTATAATGATTTTATTTTTTATTTTTTATAGAATGTATATGTGAAACTTGTACATTTGAAACTTATCTCTAACATTAATACTAAGAAAGAATGGGAGTCCATATATATATATATATATATATATATATATATAGGCATTGATGAAAGACATGACAGGAAGGACCAAAACGGGAGCTGATCACGAACATGATTAGGCATGAAGTGGTATAAACTTGCACGTATATATGCGTGTTAATTTCTTTAAAATCACAAAATATATGTGATTAGAAAGAAGGAAGGTAGCTGGCTAGGATTGTCGCCTGGAAACTTCATGTGTCAATTATTCATTCGTTAAGTTCTTTTCCCTTTCCTCTTTTCCCTTTTCCCTTTTCCCTTTTCCCTTTTCCATTTTCCATGGTTAATTTGACCTTTTGCTCTGTGTCCCGTTAGATGTTCAAAAGACAACAACAATTTTTGAAAGACTGATCAAATCTGGAATAGGGAGTTACCGTGTAGTGGAGAAAATCTGAAATTTCTTTGTTTTCTTTCTTTTTCTTTGATTTTTTGCTATTTTGCTTAAGGTGGAGAATGTACACGAGTTCCTTTCCTATTTTATAGCTTTATAGAATGTAATTCATGGGTATCTCATTTTGTAGATATACTAGTCTTTGTGTATATGGACTTTGCCTAATATTATTACTCTGACCTATCCAATGAAAAAAAAGAAAAAAGAAAGAGTACTGATCAAATGTTGCACTATTATCATAATTAATTAGGGTCAAAATTAGAATAGGCGGTACTAGTGGAGTTTCCTGATCATTTTTTTTTCATCATGTGCAAATATATGCTCACGACGGTGGCCGCCAGCTACTAATTATAAACTCATGATTATTCCATTTTGCAATAATCATAAAGATCTAGTAAAAGCTGTACGTATCGTGCGCTTTTTTTTTTTTTTATGTGAAAAATATGAATAAATATAATATCTGATAAAAGAATTAATTTTTATAATAGTAGATTTCACCATAATTTAATAGGAGTGTGCGACGTCTGCACAACCCATAATTAATGTATTTAACTTTACTCATTTTATTTTATCTTAAATTAAATTAAATTTTATATATATGTACACTATAATAAATTAACTTAATTTGCTTCCATGATCTTCGTGTATACATACATACTGAGTGGCGTCCATGTAACTTCTACCAACTTCTTGATGGCTTTCATCATGAGTATCACGCGCATGCAGCCCCATTCATGTCAAGGTTTAATCCCTCGATACCACATTTTTGTGCCTATATATATATTATATTAATTGCTTGTTTGAATGGAATTGATCCATAAGATTATTACGTTTGATCAATAGAAGAATTACGGCCAGATCATTTCGATTTGAATCTCAAATCAACCTGCATGAATATTTCAAATACAAGATTTTCATGAAAGTTAAAAATTCTTGTTAGGCTTTGGTACTGTAAATTACCCGAATCCAAAATTTAATATATAATCATCCAGCCAGAAAATTTGGATCATACGCGTACACGGCGCCGGCCTACAATTTTCCCATGAGGATTAATAAGATGGCCGAGGTTGAACAGAAGCCTAAAAACGTGTTAATTACTAATTAAGCACGTTAATTATTTGTTTTTAATTTGTCACTAGGTGGTCACAAATGGGACAATGTTCATGGGAAGTTCTTACTTGTTATTCAAACAAACAAACAAACAAACAGGCAAAGTAAGTTGTTCAATATAAATGACCGGCCAACACGACCTAATTTAATGTTCCACATGCAGATTTATTGTAGGAGTATTGAAAAGCATAATTAATACATGGGTCGTGTACACGCGTTAATGTTCAAAGTAAACATTCAACAGTACTACGTACGTACCAATTACGTCATAATCATATCAATCTGTTTGGAATTAATTCTGAGGATTAGGATTACTATATTATATACATGACGATGCCGAAAACACTGAAAGTTCTCTAGTCATAAGAATACGATAGTAGTACTATTATGGATGGACAGTAGTAGTACTCCAAGAAATCGAGTTACTTGTACAACTTTTTATTGAATTACTTCTTACTAATAATATGGAAAATGCTAGTATGATATTTAATCATTTTTTGGAATTTAAGATTCTTCGATCTCATAAGAGGTAAAAATGGAGTTCATTTAAAAAAAATAATAATCATATCATATATTAAATTTATATATTTTTTTTAATTAAAAAAAAAATGCATAAGACTTACACATGATTGCAAATATCTAATTATGTTTACGTATTTCCTTTTCCCAAAAAATACAAATAGTTAATGTACTTTTGGATCTCCTAATACTACTCTTCTTAATGAGGAGTTTGAATTTTCGACATATTTAATTTCCGAACAATACTACATACAGTCTTCAAAATAGGAACTGCAATACAAGCCTAATTATAAAAAATTATGAAATTACAATCATATATTTTTTAGAATAATATTTTTTTTTTCCTTTTTACCCTCATTTATTAATGGGACTTCAATGCAGTCCCCTATTCATGAGGATTGTAAATATAATTTCTTTTAATTTCCTCAACATATTTAATTTCAATTCTTGTTCATTTTCTCAAAAGTATTTATGAGGAATTAATTAATTGCAAAATCTGTTGGTCACACGTGATCTCATTTGTTGATCATCATATGACAGAAACATATATATATATATATATATATAAATATATATATTTAGTCAGAGAGATGGAATTCTAGTTGTTAATAAGAGGAAATTATCCTTAAAAACATGAAAATCAAAATAATTTGGCATATGAAGAATATAAAGGAGGTTCTTTAGAGGAATAGTCTAATTAGTCAGTCAATTAAAGCCTGCGAATTAGAGAAATGGTTTTTGTTCTATCCGAATATGCTTGCAGCTTGCTTTTCTTGAGTTTTTGGTAAATATCGAAAGACATACTTGAAATTCAATTGCATGAGGTTGGTATTTTTTTATGTTCTTCATACAGTAGTCACTTTGCATATTTTTTTGTGCATTCTACTGATATAATTGATAAAAATAATTATTTTATATTAAAAAAAGTAATACAGTCAATCATATTAGTAGACTACGTAAAAAGTACGCAAATAAAGAAATGCTGTTGAGAAAATGCGTACGTGGTGGGATGCTATTGGTTTTCAATAATCACCCTTCATAGATGACACCGGCTCAAAGATGTTCTATTTTTTATAACATAAAGGGATACTACTAATTATCTCACACCACACACTATTTATTTTAATTAATTTTTTTTTTTGTAATAAATATGGGATGTATAAATGATAAGTAGAACAACAAATTAGTTTAATAAGAATAAAATAAAATACAAAATAACAAAAATACAAAATAATAAAAAACGAATATTAAAATATATAAAATATGTTTCTGAGATTATGAATAGCATCCCTTCTCCAAGCGTTTACACATAATCCTCCACATCTCCAGACGTTTTCACATAAAATTTCAGTGGTGCTAATGGGCCTTTTGCTTTCGAGGACTCTTTCGGCTCAATATAAGCATATAACATCTCCAAACGTTAATGGGCCTTCTGCTATAATTTGGCATCACCAAGTAGAAGTCCACTTGGGGTTAAGATATTAAATGGAGCAAGTTTTCTACAATTACATCTTTAGATTCAGATTTCTTATAATTGCATGATCCAATTATTTTCATCATAATTTATAGAAAGTAGATATAATATTTAGATCATATTATATGAACGTGGGGATAATATAAACCTCAACGTTTAAAATAGTGAGGTCCATGTAATTCTATTAACAGTTCCTTTTTGGAGACTTTATGTGTAGACCCATTATTTGAGGACTGTAAAACTTTTTAAAAATAGAATTTTAAAATTGGGGAACAGTCCTCATTTTTAAAATTCTATTTTAAAAATAGAATTTAAAATAATGAAGATTGTACGTAGCATTACTCACTTATTTACCTCGCTTCAAATTATAGAAAGTGTTTGAAACAAAATATTGTAAGAATTTCCGACCCAACATCTTTGGCTTAATTAACGTGGTTCTATTAACAGTACTACGAGTTTTAAATTCACCAATCGCGTCATTTGAATATGTGACTAATGAACAATGTAGATTTAGAAACGAGTTTGTGATAAAAGGAAGATGCCATGACAGAAATAGCATGAAGAGAATTGACAATTTTGAATTTTATTGCATTTTTGTGTTTGCAATGGACGAGGTTTGCACATATGTTCAGAGTGAATCACTCGACTAGGAACCATTGTCAGCCTGTTAATTAGATTTTTTTTTTCTCCAAATTCTGTTGCAAAAAAAAAGAAGGCAAGAATTTTTTTCAGACCTTTTTTTTTTTAATTTTTAATTTTATAAAAAACCATAAAAAAAAAAAAAAAAAAAGACTTACATCATCTCACTTATTACAGTGGATTGATCAATACAAGTAGCAATTTCTTCCAATATATCATATAAGTCTTCATTTCAACTTTTAAGTGCATTTCGAGATAAACTATATGGGCAGCCTTATTAGCTTCTATCACATGGTTAGTGCGCAGACCAAGAAGTAAATGAATTGAGAATGTTTTTTAGCATCTTGCAGGATCAGCAGAGCCCCTTGACTCCAATCATTAATATTCTTGCTAAGATTGTTAACCACGTGGAGCTAGCTCTAAGTGTGCCAATGCTATTGCCATATGATCAGTCCCCAATTATAGCACCTTATGCCAATTTTTCCAATAGCACTATCTATCGCAGCATTCCGATATAAATAAAATTTGTCTCTTACTTTATTGAAGAGAGATCAATTACGTCTTGGATGAGACTAGAAGCCTTTCACATGTATAAAGTTATTCCTTCTAAACCAGATAAGTTGAGAAGTCACAACAGCTTCATCTAAATCATCCTGCTTATATACATTATTGATCATATGGCTCTACACATCTAAGACTAAGAAGAAACTCTTTGTAGCCTGTCAGCTTTTGAAACCTCTTGCATCCTAGTTGGACTACCAGTGCAGTAAGCAAGAAGTGCCCTACTAATTCATATGAAGTTTATTGACTTAAGCCATTGAATTTATGACAGCCATGATCTCTTCACGATTTGGTAAAAGCTAATTTCCAGCAAAACCCGGTTTCATACATCTATTAATCAGGAGAATCCCAAGCTAGCGTTAGCGTTTTCAACTTCCATTTAATTAGCTTCATATATATATATATATATATATATAATCCCAAAGAACATGCTCAACAGTTTTAGGACCTCTTTTACAAATACTAGGGCACTCAACCTCTTATATAACTTTCCTCTTCCACATGAACATCCTCATAGTTCTTATGAAATTAATATCTGATTGGGAGAAAATATTTGGAAGGATGTTTTATTTCCATTTCTTCAGGTCAAAGTCGTTAATATCATCCAGTACCAATTCATAGTTTCCAGCATCTTGACCTTGAGAATGGATCATGTGGGAATAGAAGCACGGGATCCATTTATCTTTTCAAATTAGGACTATTGATCATTGCCAATTCTCCAAACCAAACCAAACCAAACCAGCCTTGAATAATTTATGATCAGACAGTTAATGCTTCTCTATGCAAAGCAAGGCTTACATCCCATTAATTTAGCTTCAAGAAAATCTGATTGAGGAAAATACTTTTGCTTGAAAAGAGCTAAAAGTTAATCTGAAACTTTTTAAGATAGCGTACGCCAACATTGCTTTGATAAGATAGCAATATTAAAGATTTAAAATCTCTAAAGCCCATATCATGACCAGCTTGGTCCTTTGACTTGAGTCATTTCATTTCTCTACATGATGATCATGATCTATTTTGATCATAATGACCACAGCAAATCAATTATCAACCTTTAAATAAAATATTATTAATCCGTAGTGTGCATCTCAACATTATTAATACAAATGAAGGTCTGCATGCAGTCATCATGTATTTATATCTCTTTAAATTATAGAAACTGTTTGTACTGCAGAAAGAGACATGCTCGTAGTTTCCAGCAGGCTGCAAAAACGTACACAAATCTGCTAATTAATTATGAAAAAAAGTTAGCATCCTAATCAAGAAGATTCATTACTATACACTATTCACGTACTTCCGGTACTTCTATTTCACAAAATCAAGTCAAACGCTTCGCAATGATCTTGTTTTGGTGCTCCAGCCACATCCGTTGCTCGTGCAGCAGACTTTCTTCATTCATCGAACCATTAGCTATATGCTGACCGGCGCCCATCGGAACAGGGCAGTACGACTCGAATGGGTCACTTTTGTTTGGATCAGCTGCTAACATCTGGACGTAATTATTTGCGCTAACAGTCGGTGCTTCCGTCGACGTCTCAGTAGAATTCAGTACTACACGAAATGTCGGAGCCACCGTCGTCGTCTCCTCAAAATCCTTAGCACAAAATGTTGGTGCTGCCTCTGTTTGATCTATTTGTACGCTAAAACTTGGTCCTGCTGCATGAAACGTTGGAGCAACAGAAAACGTATTGTCTGCCAAAAAAACTGCCGGTTCATCGGAAGCCGATGCGGTGGCAGTGGATAAAATTGCAGGAACTTCTACTTCATCTTGCAAAAATGGATTGTATTGGTGTTGAGGATTTGAAGCTTGACTGAACATGTTTGTAGAAGGTTGCTCGTGTTGGGTTGCTGACTCAAACAAAACGAGCTCCCAACCTTTACTGGGTCGATCCGGTTCTAAATCTGATGTCTCCGAGGTTTCATGTCCTAGTTGTTTTTGTCGTTGTTCTAGTTTCTCTTCATTTTTTAGCCAGTCATAATCCAAAGACCCGAGGTCAAAACATGAATACGATCCTTGTTCAAGAGAGAACCAAGAGTTTGAGTCGTAATCTCGATCACCAGACGTAAAGAAATCCTCTAGACGAGGAGACTGTTTCTCTAATTGCCCATCCGAGTGACACTCTTGTTGATCATCGGACGTGAAAAGGCTTTTCCCGGGCTCTGTAATACTCATAAGGTCCTCCAACGATGTGCAACGTGAAGAACTAAATCCTGACCGGCGTGCTCTCCGTGATGAAAACCTTATTGATTCTTCTGATTCATCATCCCGACCCAGTTTCTCATCACCACTCGAGCCAGGGTCGTCGTCCTTGGTATTATAAGGTGGCGCAGAAAGCTGCAATGGCGATCGACCATTAGGATTAGGGAACGATGCTTGATCTTTCAAAAATTCCTGTAATGTTTCAATAAGCTCTTCGGATATCTTTTGCACGCTTGGGTACTGCGACGTCCTCCCCACCCCAATTCCCTTGCACAAATCATAGAAACTCGAAAGCTCCTCCAGTTGTTTCGTGGATTTAACACAAGCTTGAAATGATTTGACGCAGGAATGATATTGCAGATGAAAGAAGCTGTCCAAAAGAAGCGCAAGCCCATCAGAAATGTCACGATAAAGATCAAAACTTTCGACGACAATTGCGTAGAGCGAATTCAGAACCAGGCGATTACTCTTTGCTGCACCAGTCGGTCTTGTGCCGATGGCTCTGTCGAGCAAGCGCTGCCAGTATGAGATTTTATCAAGCAGCATTGTCGGTTTCATGTCGCGCACCGGCGAGGCCATGAGTCGGCTGCTCCGGTCATGGGTACTGCTTTCCGGTGACCTGTACGTAAAACGCCGTTGAAGTTTTCCGGTGAGGAAACAATCTAAGCGCTCATCGAGGTAGAGAGCAAATGTTCTGACAAAGGCAGTGTAATCCCATGGGCTAGAATTAGAGTCATCTCGGAAACTAGAAAGGTTAAGAATCTTTGCACCACGCTTCATTGCATGGAGGACTTCTCTAGGAAAATACGGATCGCCGTCTTGGAAAGTTCGAAGGACGAGCATGAGAGATTTGAGAGCGACGACCCAATTGCGAGTCCGACCAATGCGTTTGGAAAGGGCTTGGGCACAAGCAGCAGCGTAGACTTTGTTGGAGGAAACGAGTTGGAGAATGTCATTCACGTAGCGCTCGTCCATGGGGATTTCGTCATGGGTTGTCGCCCTCAAAATCAAGACCTCGAGTTTTGTTGCGTTGGTGCTGGAAACCTTGGCCAGGCTAATGCTGGTTTGGTCTTTCACTGCCCCAATTGCCTTTCTAATCTTCTTAGGCATCGTTGCCGCCATGTTTGTTGATCTTGTCCCAGTACCAGTAGACCAGATCAAGCCCAGTACGTATAATTCTAGATCTCCCTATTTTATATGCATGTTTTGATCATCTAATTTGTAGCCTTTGTTTGGATGGAGAAGAAAGTGTTAAGAGATTCTCTTTTTGTCAATCATGATGTTTTCTGTTTATTTTGGGTGGTGGAGAGCCATAGAAGGCTTTAAAATCTGTTACCCAAGCGTTCGTTACAAAATACTCTGCACATTTTGTGGATGAAATCATTGAAGTTTTTATTTTATGCATGTGAGTGTATATGGACATTAAGACGGTATCTTTCGTTCTCTAAATTGTAAAAAGTGCTTGCATTAAAAATTAAGAATTTCTACGTATATAAAAAAAAAATTAGATAATTTTTTTTTATAAATTAACATTTTCACATGATTAATTAAATATATTTTTTACTAAAAATAAATTTACAATCTGATGTTCTGTATCAAATTATATCAATTTATAAATTTATTAATTTTATGTAATTGATTTTGTAGCAAAAATATTAATTTAAAAAAAAATTGTAAAGAATTATAGAACCGAATTATAGAAGAGATCTGATAAGTGGGTTTGACACAATCATTGATTTTTATTTCTCTTAAAAAGTTTGACTGATCGATCTAAAGGAATTAACCTATGCATGTTGCAATGTCGCCAGTCTTAGATTTTTTAAAAGGTATAAATTTATATATGTATTAAATTTTTTTTGTCAGATTTAATTAAAAAAAGAGAAAAACAATGAAAAGAAGAAAATTAAAAAAAATATATTTAATTTTTAAATAATAACCCTTAAAAAATTAAACTTTTAAAGAATGCTAATAATCTAAGCGTAGAAAATGAAGTCAGTACAACATATGCAGTACTGGAAGCAATAAAGCAGCATGTGACTGAGCCTGCATGCAGCTGAGGGGCCAAAACAAGGAGGCAGGAAGAATCTGTGCTGTCATGGAACTTGTAGTCTGTAATTAGAGACGTGTGGCAAAATTTCTTTTGACAGAATTTGTTTTACCTCTTCGCTCTTCCTACCATTCAAATTTTTTGGGAGGGTTTGGGAGTTTGGACAAAGCTGTTGTCTTAAAAATTTAAAACATCACACTCTTAACAGATATAATTAAAAAAAAAATCATAAAACCAAGTTTATAAATTGACATTATTTCATATAATTTATTAGATTTATTTTATAATAAAAATAATTTTACATTACAATAAACCTTATCAAACTTAACAATTTATAAAATTACTTTTATATAATTTTTTTATAATTAATTTTTTTTTTAAATGTCAGTCTTCTCTTATTTTCTTGAGAAAAGAGATTTGTGATTGGCCAAAATCAAGTTTAAAATTACTTTTTAATGGAGAAACAAAATAGTACCTTAATAAGATTTCTAGAAGTGTGAATTTTAATGAAAACAAATGATTTTGAGCTTGAAAACTATGCACATCAAGCACAGCTAGGACTACAAGTTTTTGGAATTAGGTTCATATGCGCGAGTATAATATTCTTAATCAAAATTATGGCCAAAATGCTAACATATACTCAAAAGTCAACCATCCCAAATCAAGGAGAAAACATTCTTTTTTGTTGTCCTTGTGCTAATATGATGTTTTGAAATAGTTTAGTGTCATCAACATCAACATACAATCTGACAAGTCACCGTTATCTAATTTGAATATCACCTACATCACATCTTAAGACCATCTCGTATTTTTGTAAAAAAATTAAGAAGTATATGAAAATATCATCTCAACAGAATGGGATACCAATAATATACTATGATACAATCTTTCTCACATCTTTCTCCCTTCTCACTTCGAAATATCTTCCTTATCCACTTTTGAAAAAAACTTCATATCTTTCTTTTCATTCTTTCAAAGTGTAAAATATTCAAGATGAAAACAGAATAATGGAAAACAGAGCATGAGAAAATTATCTAGAATAGAAATTTGAATAGTAGAAAAATGTATTATGTATACAATCAGGGGGATAGCTTATATATACAGATTAACTACCGTACGGAGTTTGACACCTGGCTTCTACGTATAACTAACTTAACTAACAGACTACTTTACTGCTGCTTCTCCTTTCGTCTGCTGCTTCTCCTTTTCTAGCAGACTGCTGCTTCTCCTTTCGTTCAACTTTGCTTCTCTTAATTTCAGCTCTAATTTTTCAATCTTGCTTTGTATATTCCAACACCCCCCTCAAGAGGGGAATGAATATTTGACATTTCCATCTTGCAAATTAAATGGTGAAAGTTGAGAGAACCAAGTGGTTTGATTAAAATATTAGCTATTTGATACTTGATGGGATATGGATGATTTTGATAAGTCCCTCTTGTAGTTTCTCTCGAACCAGATGGCAATCTATTTGAATATGTTTCGTTCTTTCACGCTGAACAGGGTTTGAAGATATTTTTGCTGCTGGTTTGTTGTCAGTATAGAGGATAATTGGTTGAGGATGTGGAATGTTTAAGTCTGTTAGTAAATACATCAACCATTGAAACTCACATGTTGTGGATGCTAAAGCTCTGTACTCGGACTCAGCTGATGATCGACTAACAGTTAACTGTTTCTTTGATTTCCATGAAATCAATGAATCTCCAAGAAATATTGTGAAGCCTATAATACTCCTCCTTGTATCATCCAGCCCAGTCACTATCAGAATAGGCTTTGAGATGTAATGATGATTCTGCACCCAGAAAAATTTCTTGACCTGGTGTCGCTTTAAGGTATCTGAGTACCCTTTCTGCAGCTTGAAGATGCTTAGTGCTAGGTTTGGCCATGAATTGGCTTAAGGCTTGTACTGAGTATGATAAGTTTGGTCTGGTTATGGTCAAGTACAGGAGATGACCCACTAATCTTTTATATGATTCAGGATTGGGTATTGAGGGAGACTCATCATCTGCACTTAGTTTTAAAGTAGATTCCATTGGAAATGCTATAGGCTTACAACTAGAAAAACCAGCATCTTGTAGTATATCTAAAGCATATTTTCTTTGGCAAAGATTAATACCTTTAGCTGACCTTGCCACTTCAATTCTCAAAAAATATTTCAGCTCCCCTAAATCCTTGATTGTGAATGAATCATGCAAATATTTCTTTACAGCAGCTATCTCATCAATATTGTTTGAGACAAGAATCACATCATCAACATAGATCAATAATGCCATAAAACTCGAGGAAGTAGTTTTGATGAAGAGTGAAGAATTTTATTTTGCTTGACTGAAACCATATTGCAGTAAGGAAGATGACAGTTTTGAAAACCACTGCCTTGAAGCTTGTTTTAGTCCATACAAGCTCTTCCTAATTTTACAAGCTCTTGGGTCATTTGGCATGGAATAGCCTAGTGGAAATTGCATATAAACTTCTTCATTCAAGTCCCCATGAAGAAAAGCATTATTTACATCAAGTTGATGTAAATGTCATTTCTTAATTGCTGCAACTGATAATAAGGCCCGGATTGCTGTCATTTTCACAACAGGAGAAAAAGTGTCAAAATAATCAAGACCCTCTTGTTGTGTGTAACCCTTGGCTACTAATCTAGTCTTGTATCTTTCAATGGTACCATCTGATTTGAACTTTACTCTATAGACCCATTTATAGCCTATGGCAACTTCATTTGGAGGAAGAATTGCAAGATCCCAAGTATTATTTAACTCAAGAGCTTTTAATTCTCCTGACATAGTAGCTTGCCATTCAGGGTATGCATTGGCTTGTTTGAAAGATTTTGGTTAAAAAATGATATATATGATAGAAGTGAAAGCTTTGTGCTTGTGGGATAGTCTATCAAAAGAAAGATACGGATTGATAGAGTAAGGCTTACTAGAATTACAACAAGTAGAAAATGCTTGAGTTGTTGAGGAGGCTTGTGTCAAATTACCACAATAGAAATCTTGCAAATATGTAGGAGTTTTTCTGATTCTATCAGATCTCTTAAGAGTTATTGATTCTGAATTGGTTTCAGAAGTTGTGGCTGGTAGTATAGATGTATCAGGTAGTATAGATGTATCATATGGTGTTTGAGATTAAGGTGTTGTGGAATCATAAAATGGAGTAAACTCAGGAAAAACAAAAGGAATATGGGATGAATTTGGTATTGAAGGAAAAATGGACTCATGGAATATAATATTTCTGGATACAAATATTTTCAAAGTTTGTAAATCAAGGACTTTATATCCTTTGATATTAGGTGGATAATCAAGGAATATGCATTTTGTAGCTCTTGGTTGAAACTTTCCTCGATTATTTTTAATAGTGCTAGCAAAACAAAGACAACCAAAGACTTTGAGATAATTGTGTAGTGGCTGTTTATGGAAGAGTAAGAAATATGGAGTATTGTTATGTAGTATTGGTGAGAGTATTCGACTTATGAGGTGTGTGGCAGTTAGGATAAATTTTATCTAGTAGGTTAAGGGAAGTTTGGATTGAAAAAGTAAGGATCGGGCTACATTCAATAGGTGTTGATGTTTCCTCTCTACTCTTCCATTCTGTTCAGGGGTTTCAATGCATGATACTTGATGCATAATGCCATGTTTTTTACAGAGGTCTGGCATATTAAATTCTTGGCCATTGTCTAATCTAAGTGTTTGTATATTTGTGTCAAACTGAGTCTTAACATAGGCAAGAAAGTTCAAGATTAATAATCGAGTATCAGATTTTGCTTTCATAAGAAACAACCAAGTAAATTTAGTATGGTCATCCACTATTGTAGGAAAATATTTGTAACCAGAATGAGACACTATTGAGAAAGGACCCCATATGTCAACATGAATTAATTGGAAGGCTTTATTTGAACTACTCTATTACACAAGAAATGGCAATTTCTTTTGCCGAGCTAATGGACAAATTTCACAAATGTGATTATTTGACTGAGTTACAGATGAGTCTAGAGTATTTATAGTATGTAATTTGGCATGAGAGGGATGTCCTAAACGATAATGCCAGATACTATTATTCAAAGAAGAAACAGAACTATTTGCTAAGACAACAGAAGTAGATTTTGTATTTGAATCTGACAAACTCTTATTTGAAGTGGCATGTAGACTTGTTAAGTGGTAAAGACCAGCTTTGACCTTAGCAAGCCTAATCATCTTCCAATTGTTGATGTCCTGCAATACACATTTGGAATTGAAGAAAAACAAAGCAATATGATTGTCTTTGGTTAGTTTTGAGGCAAAGATGAGATTTATATTGAAGAAATGAATGTAAAGAGCATCATTCAATATTGGATCAGAGGATAAGTTCACTGTACCAGTGAGGAACAGAATGTCCATTTGGCATAAAAACTGAAGAGGATTGTGTAGGTGTTTTTATGGATGTAAAAAAATGTGGAGAACAGATCATATATCATATGATCTGTTGCTCCCGTGTCTAGAGTCCAATGAGTATTTGAAGTAGAAACATTGGAACAAAAATGAATATTACCTGATGTAAAAGCGATATTCACTTGTGGATTTGAATCAATAGAATTGATCGAGGAATTAGACATGTTGTTGGCAAGTGATATCAGATTTTTGATTTGCTCTTGGGAGAATGACATGCTTGAGAAACTTGCATTATGCTCCAAAGAATTCTGCTCCAAGGAAGATGCAACATGTGCATTGGGCATTTGAGTATTCAGTCTTTTTCCTCGAGGACCCTTCCAACCAGGTGGATATCCTATCAACTGAAAACATTTGTCCACTAAATGGCCAGAGAAACCACAGTGGGAACAAATGGCATCAGATTTTCCTTTAAACTTGTTGAATTGGGATACACTTGAGACTTGCTGTCAAGATGATTGTGTAGCAGCCATTGCATGTGAATCAATAGGAAGTCCAACCGCATTAGTCAATGATCGTTGGCTCTCTTCTTGCAATAACAAAGAGAAATCCTTTCCTATAGAAGGTAAAGGTGACTGAAGTAGCAATTGACTTCGAATTACAGAGTACGAATCATGCAGTCCTACAAAAAATTTCGTGACATAATCTGCTTGTTGGTATTTAGCAAGATTCCTCAAAATAGCACAAGTGCAAGAATCTATAATTCCACAAGAACATTTTGGAATTGGACGGTAGCTGATATATTCATCCCACAAAATCTTGAAATCACTGAAGTTTTCAATAATTGAATTTGAACCTTGAGAAATTGAACTCAATGATTTTTCCAATGTAAAAACTCGAGGACCATCACTTCGAAGATATCGTATCTTCAATTCATCCCAAACATAAGATGCGATATTGAAATAAAGAAGACTGCCTCTAATCTCCTTTGAAATCGAATTCATTAACCAAGACAGTACAAGATTGTTTGCTCGCAACCATGCCATTTGAAGCCGAGTATTACTAGGGTTAGGTTGCGGCAAAGTTCCATCAATAAATGCGATTTTATTTTTCACAGTTAGTGCAATTGAAATAGACCTGCTCCATGCGACATAGTTCTGACCAGTGAACACTTCAGAGACAATAAGCGCTCCAGGATTATCAGATGGATGAAGACAGTATGGGCTTGATGAGTCGTCAGATGGATTCAGATTTGCCATAGAAGCATTGGATGATGAGTCTGATTCAGAATCAGAGGTTTCTTCCATACAAGAAGACTATACGGCAGAAGTCTTGATACACGATGATACCATGTAAAATATTCAAGATGAAAACAGAATAATGAAAAACAAAGCACGAGAAAATTATCTGGAATAGAACTTTGAATCATAGAAAAATCTATTATGTATACAATTAGGAGGATAGCTTATATATACAGATTAACTACCATAAGGAGTTTGACACCTGGCTTCTAAGTATAACTAACTTAATTAACAGACTATTTTACTACTGCTTCTCCTTTCGTCTACTGCTTCTCCTCTCGTTCAATTTTGCTTCTCTTGATTTCAACTCTAATTCTTCAATCTTGCTTTGTATATTCCAACACAAAGTGAGAAGGGAGAAATTAAAAACTCAATGAAAACTTGAAGAACACTGCAATGATTCTTCTGAAGAATCACCATAGCATTTCAAACTGAAAGAATGGTTCAGAGAAAACAAGGATTTGAAGAACCGGATGTTAATGCTTAAGAACAAAAATGTCAGCATCTAAACTATGGATTGCTCAAGAACAAAGAAGAATGTTGTAACATCAATTATAACTATTTAAGAAACCCAACATGTTTTTTCAATCGATAATCTAAGGTAAGTGACATCCTCAAAATGCCATCACAAGGTGACTTCCAACATCCAACCAACCAACAAACTTAATGAGAGTTAATTACAGTCCCGGCCAGCTCATTGTCTGTTGACACCAACGTCCGATTCTTTACAATATTTAGTACAAAGAGTTCAGAATCCCCAAAATTATTACCACCGATTGAAACAACTACAATAAATAATAATAATCTATTCTTACCCCTCTCTCTCTCTCTCTCTCCTAGTCTTTTACATGGCAACATCTTGGGTCAACCATTCTTCAGTATCCAGTCCCAGTGGGATACTCGCACTTCCCGAACTCTGCAAAACAGAAAAACACACACAAAAACGCCCCTTTTTTTAAGCCTAAAGCAGACACAAGTAAAAAGCAGCAAAATCCATCCCACCAGAGGATTGTTCAAGTGTTATTTTCAGCAACCAATTGACAAAACAAAAACCTTCCTTCCTTGTTGGGAATTTTGACTTTTCTTCATATGCCTGTTACTACTGTGACACGGTCCTACTTACTAAGAACAGTAGCTAGATTAGACAGAGTCTCATCCAATATTCTCACGACACGTCATGACGAAAATATTCAATTACAGACCATGGCGTGCTCTTTCTACTGTTCCTTCTAGCCTTCACAGACTTGCCTGTTTTTTGACGTAGCTTCCATCACCGCCGGACTCATTTCAATCCGGCGCACGGTAGCAAGCACGGATAGCATCATCCAATACTAGACCGTGGACAAATCTAAACTCAAAGTGCGCAGGTATATAATTTCACAAATTATATTAAAAAAAAATAAAAATTGAAATTGAAATTATTTCCGAAGGAGAGAGAGGGAGGAGGGATAGAATACGCACTAGGTTGTTGCGTGACCACGTACGCCGCGCCACCAAAGTAACAACTACCTCCCGCACGACCCTTCTTCTGGTAATAGCTGTTGAAGGCGAACGAAGCGTGGGCTTGGAGTGTGTTGGGATCGTAACACGAGGCACCTGGTTGGATCGGACGGCAATCCGCCCCTCCTTCCCCACATGCGAAGTCTAGAGCCGCCTGTAGCTTATCCTTTCCCATCTCACCATTCGCCACGCACCACCTGTTTCCTGAAGAGCTTGTCGAAACTCCCCCTCCACCACCGCTGACCGGTGTCGTCACCCGTTGATTACCTTCGGCCGGTGGCCTGTTATCGTGGTAATCCTTCAAGCCCTCCACCGTAAACGGTATGTCGTAAACTTTCTGCTCGTTCGGGTAGAATAGCCCGTAGTTTCGCTCCGACTTGGGACCGTTTTTCTGGTTCTCGTTGAAGAGAGCAAAGAGATAGACGGTCAGATCCGCTTTGGGTCTCAACGGGGTCCCGCCGCCGGTCAAGATCCTACGCACCAGATTTCCGTTGTATGCCGCCGCATTTTGTATCGACGCACCTACCTCATTCTCGTCTCCCACAGAAGGCCAACCAGTTTCCGTTACGACCATTTTGATGTCGTCGTATTTCAATGCGGATAAGGCGGCAAAAACGGCATCGACCTGAGCGTCAAATAAGCTGAAGTAGCGTAACCCGTTGCCGGAGTCCACCACACCCGGGTTTTCACGGAACAGAGCGTAGTCCAGCGAGATTACGTCAGAGTTTGACTCGTAGGCGAAAAACGGGTAAGCATTGACCATAAGGAACGAACCGGTTTGTCGGAGGAAGTTCAACATGGGTCTGAAAACGGATTCAACTAGTTCGGGCCTGAACGACCCGGCCGAAGACGGGTAAGAGTTTTGGAGAGCGCTGAGGGCAATGGGGGAAGAGACTTTTATGGCGTTGTTAAGGTTGTACTTGACAAGAGCGTCGTGGATGTTTTTCATCGCGGGTACGAGGAACCGGGTCGTGTTGCGTTTGTCGGCGAAGACTTCGTTTCCCACGGCAATGGCTTCGATCTCGGTGGAGGGGTAGTAGGCAGCAATGTTACTCTGTACCCAAGTGGAGGCGAAGGACTTGCTTCTGGCAGCGGCGAAGAGAAGCTCATTGGGAAGGTCGACCATGACCCTGATTCCGGATCCGGACAAGGCTTTGAGGACTGCCGGGTCGGTGTCGAAGATCTTGACACGCCCAAGGCCATGAGATTTGAGAAGCTCCACCACCTTTGCTGCCGACGGAAGGTTGTTAGCGATACGGCCGTAGTTAACTCCGATGGAACCGGCATCTGCAAAATGTAGAACATGTGCGCATCAAGAAAACCATCAAAGTTGAAGAATGTACAAGAAATGCGACGTATTTGTTGGGTTCAACGTAAAACGAAAGAAGTGAGAGGGAAAAACAAGGAAGAGCTGTAAAAATGCATGACAAGCCATCTGCTTTACAAGAACTATCCCTTTCTTTTTTCTCTTCTAAAAAAATCCCACCATTGTAGAAAAAGAAACGAAACGGAAGATGAGAAAGTAAACAGTTATTTCCTACCAGAAATATGTAAGATATAAAGGAAAATGAGGAAGGAAGACCAGATAAGGCGCGCCATGCTCTGGTTTGTAGGGAAACAGAGCATGAGGGAGGGAGATAGGTTTGGCTATATTGGGGTCCCTACTCTGCAGGGAAGCCGGTGATAGAGCTAGCAGGAGTAACAGAGAAGCCGGCGATAGAGCTAGCAGGAGTAAGTGAGGCAGTGGCTGCAGAGTGAGAGGTGACTGAAGGAAGGGAAGGAGAGTGAATATTAGAGAGATCGAATCATCGAGGGGGGTAGGGCCCGCTGTGTCAGCCAAAAGTGACAAAAGAACAAACGGCTGACACTTGGCTGACACAGTTTAGACCTACTACTATTCGCCCTTTTTTGTGTTTTTGTTTTTAACTACTATTCATTCTAAATTACATTCGTCTCCATAAGTATTAGTGCAGCTTACCGAATTCCAGTTTTTTATAGTTTAATTTTGGTCCAAATTAAAAAAATGTACGTTCTCTCCTTAGGTGGGGGTAAAGTGAGCGTTCTTTCCTTCTTGCGAAGGGTAAGCCGGTTTGAAGTAGAGTTTACTTAACTGTATTGGAATTGAATTAGTCAATTTTTTTTTTAAAAAATATAATTTTGCATAAATATTAAAAAAAAAAAATTAAAAAAGTTTTGATGTTTTACTATTTATTTTTTAAAACAAAAAATAATTTTTTACCTTTTTCCACACTAAAAAATGTCATTTTTAATCAAATGTGGCACTTTTTTTTTTATATTTGTGGAAAGTTGTACTTTTTTTTAAAAAAAAATTGACTAATCCAATGCGAATGCTCTAATTCGAAAGTTCATGCGTTACAAGGATTGAAGAAAAACTTTAGGGCTATGGGAAGGTTTTTTTAAGTTAACAGAAATTAAAAAAGATAAGTGAGTTTCTCAACTGAAGATACAAAATAAGCCTATGATAAGACTCGCAGATGCTTGCTTCTTCAAAATCAAATGGAAAAAAAACTTAAACAAGGAGGCTTTCAAAATGACCTTGACTAAGAGTTGGAATCCTGAGGGATCCATTTGGTTCACTGAGGTGGGTTATAACATAATCTTAGTTGAATTTTTACGAGTTGTAGTATTGAAAGAGTTTTAAATGGAAGGCCATGGGCTTTTGACAAACATCTAATATGTTTACTCGTCTTTTACTAGTACTCCTTCTACTGAGATGAATTTTGATCAAGAATCTTTCTAAATTTAACTACATAGTCTGCCTCTAGCAGCAATGACAGTGAAAGGAGGAATGAAAATTGGTTCACCCTTAGGAGATGTCCTCTCTGTTGAAGTGGATGAGGATAGAATTGGATGGGGAAGGTATCTCAAAATTAGGGTAAAAATGGATATTACTAAGCTAATTTCTTGAGGCAAATTGATTAGAGTTGAAGGGAAGCAAAGTTGGGTTAATTTTAAATATGAAAGGCTGCCTCTCTTTTGTTTTTAATATGGGACTATCAAACATGTTGATCAAGTTTGTGGGGCTACCAACCTAGCTGAACCAAAACAGAATTAGGATGGGAACTAGTTGAGGGCCACAGTTTTCAACTTAATGGCCAATGAAGAGAAAATAACAGAAGGCAGAGGCATGAGATCTCAGTACTATAGCTCAGGCAATGGAGAAGGACAAAACAATAGAGATGCTATTTTTTCTAAAGACAACCTTCTCATTCAGAGGAAGAATTTTGAGGAAATTGATGTTGCACAAAATTCTAGTAATAATAACAGTATATCAATAGAAAAAGACAAAGACAAAGGGAAACAAAAACCTTATATTAAACAGCAAAAACAAGAAGAGACAACAATCGAGTAGACAAAAAGTTCACAAGGGGAAGGACATAAGATTTTAAAAGAGAAAGAAGAGCCTAAAAAAAAGCTTCAGAATTCAGATTTGAACTCCAATGAAAGTAAGCAAGATACGAGTATTTCTACTTTTATTTCAGAGTTCCCTAACAATAATCCAGTACAACTACAACAAGTGATACAGAAACTTGTGGGTTGGAAAAGAAGAGCAAGATCTATTAATCTTTCAACAACAGAGGAAATGGAAATGAAAAACACGGGAAAAGTTGTTACAAGAGGAAGGAAAAGAGACATAGAAGTTAATAAAGCTGAAAATAATTAGTTGATAAACAAAAGATAGAGAGAAGAGCTCAATCCAGGAAAGAGCCTAACTTAGGAACAACTGGTGGAGGCTGCGGAGAGTAGTCTCCCCAGGTTCAATGAAATGTTTAATTTGAAACTATCGAGAGCTTGGAAACTCTCGAATAGTTCGAGAGCTTACTTTTTAGTGGAGCAAAAGAGCCCAGACATTCTCTTCCTTATTGAAACAAAAAGCTCAAAGGAGAGAATAAAGAAAATTGATTTTGACAGGAACTTTAATGTTAATTCAAAAGGGAGTAGTAGAGGTTTGGCAATAATGTGGAATTCTACTCTTGATATAGAAGTGGACTCTTATACTAGATACCATATTTCAATCAAAGTCAATGATCAAAAAATTGGCAAAGCTTGGAAGGTAACAGGTTTCTATGGGGCATCTAGTAACAACTAAAAGTAGGGGTGGACAAAATTTTCGAGTTCCAACTTTCATCCGATTCCGACTCCGTTTTCGATTCTGATCCGAGTCAGAAGTCGGAATTCGGAGTCGAAATCGGATCCAATGTGCACTTCGAACTCCGACTCCGAACTTCGAAATTTAAAAAAAAAATGCAAAATGACGTCATTTTGCATCTGTATAATTTTTTTTTAATTTAGCCAAACGACCCTGTTCCAATTAAATAGGAACAACGCCGTTTAGTCTTAGGTCCCGATAAAACCTCCCCCCCCCCCCCCTTTCCCCTCTTTCTCCTTCATTTCTTCTTTTTTCTTCTCACCTGCACAGTCACCGCTCACGTCTGTTCTCCTCCAACGGCGATTCCGAATCTTCAGTTGTTGGCGTTGTTTCCTCCTTCACTCTCTGACGCCGCCGTCAATTCCTCCCCAGTATAATTTTGCCGTCGTTCCGCTAGCCCGAGATTAATTGGTAATTACTAATTAGGGTTTTGAGTTTTAAATTTAGGAATTTTAATTCAAACTAATTAAAAGTTTTATTTTAGTTTATTTCTTTGATTTGGTTGGTTTGTGTGTGCACTCTTATATTGTGGAAAACTCGTAATAGTGAAGCCAAAGATTGTGTATTATATGTGTCATTGTGTGCTTTGACCGTATGTGTAATGTGTTTGATAAAATGTCATTGAAAAAAAAACTAGAAGTAGACTCTAAAATATTCAATTTTTTGTACTACTAAATTACTAATATTATTGGAAGCTCCTTTCCAAAAATTATATATATATAATATATATATATATATATATATATATATATATATATATTGTTGGAACTAGAAGGCTGGAAGCTAGATAGAAAATAGCAGAGGATGTATATATACTTTGAGGATGTCAATGTGTTTTTTCATGTTTCCTGAGTAATTTATAATAATTTTAAGAAATTAAGTTTTTTCTTTCATTCATTCCATCATTAACTTTAAATTATAATCTATCTATACCAATGGATGATACTCATTGATCACCTGGCCTGTACTATTAATTAACTATTAATTAAGTGCATATTATAACATATAACAAACATAATTATTAAATTAAAAGTGATCAAATTCAATAATATTTATAAATACAATTTTTTAGAGCTAGCTGCGAGCTCAACTAGATTACACATTTGTCTTACCTTTAAGAGTTTTGAGTATTAAATTGTCATTGGGTTAATTTGAGATTTTATTAATAAATTAATTAATTACTTAGTTTAGCCAGGAAGATCATCATCGATCCGCATTTTGCACGTCCAATATATTTAATTTATTTTGTGCATAACTGTATAACAGATGAAGTCTACAAATGTTATTTATATTATATATAAGTAAAAGCTAAATAACTATTGTTTTCTATACCTAGTTACCTACTATATATTAATTGAACTACCTTTCACGAAGAAATCTACAAAATTAATTTAATTTATTTTGTGCATAAGTTGCACGAAGAAGTCCTATATTTTGATAGGAGCTTCCAACACTATAACTATATAACAGTTTCCTAATGTTTTATTTTGATATACTATAACACTATAATTTTTAGTTTTTACTAACATTTTTTATATTGTTATACTTGAATTTCAGGTCTACAAACAGATGGATCCCTTATGCAGTGCTAGTGGGACTCCAACTCTACATGATATTCTGAATCCGGATGCCAAAACTCTGTCGGCGTTCCAAGCGGCAGCTTCAAGTCGGAGTCGGCTACCTTTCACTTGAGCACAAATCTCGTGTGCTAGCAGTGGATTTCCACTTCCAGTCCACATAGAATTGGAAGTGGAAGATTCCGATCAGTTTATGGAAGAGGAGGAGATGGGTCTTGGGGACGATTCGGTTCAAGATCCGGATGTACCAGTACACCCTACAGCTGCGAGGCCACCCCGTCCAAGATCAAATAAAAAAATATCGTGGACATGGAAACATTTTGTAAAGGTTGAGGGTGGGAATCTGCAGAATCCACGGGCTGAGTGCAATCATTGTGGCGCTTGAGTTGGGTGCCATTAAAAAAGGCAAGGCAGTTCTTGTCTTTCAGAACAGCTGAACGGTTGTCAGCACTACCAAATAGCGAAGTGGATAATGTTAAGAGGTTAGTGTCTTGCTTTCTTGATTTTGTACATCTAATCCCATTTAATTTTCACTTAAGACTAATATTGATAATAAATTATTAAATGTAGCCGCATGTGGGTCTCAGACCAATCTTAGCTATGAGACTTCTACAACCACTAATGGGACATGAACACAAATGAGGAACCTGATGGTCCCTCAATGCAGTGAGAAGATGTACCGTGAGGCGCTTGTAATGATGATTATACAGGATAAGATGCCATTTACCACAGTTGAGAAGAAAGGGTTCCGTTATTTTGTGAAGCTTCTTGAGTCAAGATTTTTACTCACATCTCGTTATACAGTAATGCATGATTGTATGAAGATACATCTAAGGAAAAATGCAGAAATGAAGAAAATGTTCGCTACCACGAGTTGGAGAGTGTCATTTACGACTGACACATAAACGTCTGTACATAATACCTTGTACATGTGTATCACAGCACGCTACATTAATAGTGAGTAAAATTTTAAAAAGATGATTATTGGGTTTAAATAAATAGTTGACATAAGGGTGCATAGATAGGGGCGGAGATAGATAATTGTCTGATTGATTGGGCATCCAAAAATTTTATGCATTGTAGTTGACAATGCTAGTGCCAATGAGACTACTATCGAGTGGTTTATGCGGAATACGAGGGCGAGAAACGATGTGATTAAAAATCACCAGTATATCCACATTCGATGTACTGCTCATATAATCAATCTTATCGTTGGTGAGCCTTTCTGGTTTTAATTTTGTATTTTATATTTTAATATTTTTATGATTAAAGTCTTTGAAAATAGTAGCATTTTTTATATTGTTATGATAATTGGATATTTCTCAATGATGAAATAGTTGAGGGGATGAAAAATATGGACGACTCCATCAAGAAAGTCTGCAGCATTGTGCGGTACGCAAGGGCTTGTCCCCAAAAGCTGCGAAAGTTTAAGACAATAGCATAATAAGTTGGGGTTGAGTCTTAAAAAATGTTGTGTCTGGATATTCCCACTCGATGAAACTCCGCATATATGATGTTAGATGTGGCACTAAAGTACTAAAAGGCATTTAAGCAGTTGGAGATTGAGGATGGAGGTCTGAGGTATGCCTTGCTGGAGCCTAATGGAAGGGGGCTCAGTCTGCCATACAACATGGATTAGCAACATGTATTTGAGTTTGTCAGCTTTTTACAGATCTTCTATGATATTACGATGCGGGTTTCTGGATTCGCATATGCGACAACAAACATGTGGTTCAGTGAGATCTCTATACTACACCACTACTTGAAAGAAGGTTGGGTTGACCTGAGCGGACTATTATCTAATATGACATCACAGATACAGTCCAAATATGATAAATATTGGGGTGAAGTTGAGAAGATAAATAAATTATTGTTCATAGCGTCGATCCTCGACCCCTGATTGAAATTGCCGGTAGTAGAATTGTGGGCAACTAAGGTTCTTTGGGCAGTGAAGGTAACAACATTTATCATAATGCTTAAGGCAAATTTGAACGAGTTGTACACCTAATATAGTGCCAGTAGCCCTGCTTCATTCTCAGTAGCCGTATGTACCTCACGTTTGAGCTCGAACTCAAAATCGGCCACAAATGCCCATTCGAGTCAGGCTAGTGCAGTCAGTCGATCTCGAGCCTTCAACGTTATGACGTCATTTCATGCACGATCAATGGGAAATTCATTGTAGTGTACGAATGAGATTGGGCGGTATTTACTGGCAGAGGTCGAGGAGCCTAGTGAGGAGTTTCAGATCTTGATTTGGTGGAAGGTTAATTCAATCAAGTACCCAATCATCTCCCGTATTGCTCGAGATGTGCTAGCCGTTCCTATTACTATGGTTGCATCTGAGTCGACATTTAGCACTAGAGGTTGAGTGTTAAATGCCTATCGGAGTTCATTATCACCATCAACCGTGGATACCCTCATTTGTACACAAAACTGGCTCAGTGATGTATCTACTGGACTAGAGAGCATTGGCATCGATGCTGTGAACTACAGGCTTGAGTCAAGTAAAATTAAATTAATTTATTTACTTCTTTTTAAATGATTAAAGTAAAAAAGTTTATATAATTATTAAATTATTTCAATGATTTTTTTTATAATTTCATAAATCTATTTAAATTTTAATTTATACTGTTTATGATTTCATAAATTTAGTTATCAACCCTAGCATACTTGTTGATGAGTGATGAAACAATTGACGGTTGTGTATATTTTTACATACTTGTTTCATGTTTGGTTAATTTTTATTTTTATTGATAATAATATATTTTAATTTTATCTTAATCTCAGGTATGAGTTCATATAAGTTCCAATGACAAACTATTTTGCTGCAACGATTTTTTTTTTTTGTAACCTCGAGTCCTATTGAATCAGTGATAGTGAATAGTTCAATAATTTAATTTGTATTTTGTACTATTTTTTGTATTAATAGTCTGCAGTCCTGTACTATTTTTTGTATTATGCTATTAGGCTTAGCAATTAGTATTGTAATTGCTAATTTGTATTATTTGTTTAACTGTTTAAGACTAATTAGCAGTGAAACCTCAATAGATAAATAGTTGTAGAAACTTAATTGAGAAATGAGCTCAATTGAGCTCATTTGGAATTGGAATGGCCCAATTGGGACCATTTGGTTTCAGAATGGACCTAATTTAGCCCAAACTGAGGTCGAAACTCCAATCGGAGTTGGATTCCGACTCCATGTCAGAGTCGGAATGCTTTTTCGACTCCATCGGAGTCGGAGTCGGAAACTCCGAACTCCGATACCATCGAAGTCGGAGCACGCCCCTAGCTAAAAGAGAGGGCAGCTAGCAGCTCCTATGATGCTTACAACCTACTGATAATAGCCCATGGTTATGCATGAGAGATTTCAATGAAATCTTGTATCAGCATGAAAAGCAGGGAGGGCCTCTAAAACCTTTTGCTCAAATGCAAGATTTTAGATAGGTATTGCAGGATTGTGACTTAATTGTAATGGGATATAGAGGAATAAAGCATTCCTAGTCTAATTATAGAAGGGCTTGGATTTCACCAAAGAAAGGTTAAATAGAGTATGTGTTAATACATCTTGTCTTATTATGTTCCCATCAATTGAGCTAACAACAATGGTAACAAACTGTTTAGATCATCATCCAATATTTACAATCATGAACTCTAGTCAACATGCAAGAAGGAGAGAATGAATGTTTAGATACGAATAAAGTTGGGGGCTTAATTCAGATTGTAAAGACTTAATCAAAATAGTTTAGCAAGCTCGAGATAGAAAAACAAACTCTCTTCAAGTAGTGCAAGAAAGATGCTGATTTGCAAAAAATAGTTTATAAACTGGAGCAAAAACAAAGAAAATGAAACTTCTGATGCTATTAAAGAACAACAAGAAAAAATAGCAAACCTTTAAGCCAAAAATATAGGTTCGAATTTTCAAGAAATTAAACATTTGCAAGGATAGGTTAACTAGAGATTAGAGCAATAAGAAATGAAATGGAAACAAAGGTCTAAACAAAATTGGCTAAAAGAGAAAGACAAAAAAACTTCTTATTTCCACAAATGTGCTTATCAAAAGCACAAGATTAACACTATTAACAAGATCTATGATGATGAGGGGCATATTCAAACTTCAACTCAAGCCATTAATCGGACCTTTCAAGACTTTTTCATAAACATGTTCTCTACTTCAAATCCAGTGGGTCAACAAGCTTGTGCAGAATCAATTCCAAAGTTAGTCTTAGAGGAATTGAACTAAAGGCTAGTGAGAGACTTTCAATTATCAGAAATTCAAGTAGCAGCTATTAACATGAACCCTATGAGTTCCTCAGTCCAATCATTTTAGAACTCACCCTATGACCACTTGTTCCCAAAACAGGACATCTCAAACCTAGTGACTTCTCAAAGTGGCAAACCTTTTATTATTCCACTAAAGATCCTTTTAAGGCTCTAACCAATATTATCATGCCACTTGAACCTCGTTCTTACAAGCAAGCTTCATTGCTTCCTGAATGGCGTACTATGCAAGAGAAATATGATACCTTAATTTCCAATCAAATAAGGACTATCTGTCCTAGACCCTTGGATCACAACGTGGTTGGCAATAAATTGGTGTTCAAACTTAAACAAATCTCTACTAGTGAGGTTGATCGACTTAAGGCCAGATAAGTGGCCAAAAGTTTTGAGCAAGAATGTGGTATAGATTTCACTGAAATTTTTAGTCCTGTTACTAACCTTCCACCATTCAGGTTATTCTTACTCTTGTTGTTCACTTGATTGGAGTATAAGCTAATTGGTGGTCTCTAATGCCTTTTCATATGGGGTTTTACAAGATGAGGTATATATGAAGAAGCATCAAGGTTTTGTTCCTTCAGAATTTCCTTTTATGTTTGCAAGCTTAATAAGTCCTTGCATGGCCTTAAACAAGCCCCGTGGGCTTGGTTCTTGCGACTCTCTCAAACTCTCCTTGAGTTTGGATTTATCTCTTCACTTGTGGATTCTTCGCTATTTGTTTATCATTAAGAAAATGTTCTTTTTTTATTTCTTATCGTTGGTGACATCCTTGTAATAGGCACACATCAATCCCTCATTTTTTCTCTTATTGGCAAGCTACAAACTGCAATTCAAGATGAAGGACGTGGGCTCCTTAAATTTTTTTTCTAGGTATTCAAGCTCATCGGGATTCTACTAGGCTACTGCATCTTAGGCAATCCAAATATATTGGAGATCTTCTACATTGTACTAAGATGATTGGGGTAAACCTTATCCTTCTCTAAGTTCTTTGGGCATTAAACTTTCTGCACATAATGAAGAACCTCTCACACTAGCCCAAATTACTGAGTATCAACAAATTGTTGGAGTTTTACAATATTGCAATTTGACTCGCCCTAACATTGCCTTCTTTGTAAATCAGTTTTGCTAGCATATGCATTGTCCAAGCTCCACTAACTTGTCTGCATCCAAGCAGGTTCTCTGCTATCTCAAAGGGACCATTGACCAAGACCTATGGTATCCAAAAGGTTCACTCACTCTTCAGCTTATTGTGACTCAGATTAGATTGGAAATCCTGATGATCACCGGTCTACCATTGGTTATGGCATATTTCTTGGTTCTTGTTTAGTGTCTTGGAATTGCTAAGAAACAAACTGTTGCAGCACGATCGAGTACTGAAGTTGAATATCGTGCATTAGCAATTATCGGAACTTTATTGAGTCCAAATGCTCAAAGAACTGTGTGTACCTCTTTCTAATCCTCCCACTATTTGGTGTGATAACATCGGTGCCTTAGCTTTAACCTCTAATCCAGTATTTCATGCCCAGACCAAGCACATTGAAGTGGATTTCCGTTTCATCTGTGATTTTGTTCCTCCAACCCTGTCCAAAACACAAGACAATGTTTAAGTGATTCAGCAATTTGCCTGCGTCCATTGGTGCCAAATATACTATGATTTCTGAGATTTATAAATCACTCAAAAATTTCCTCACGTAACTCATTCTTTGCACACACACCACTTCTACATTTTCTCCTATCAGAGCTCTCCTTTTATAGTAGAGATTTTACTACTATTTGTTGTATTGCAATAGCTATGAGAGACTAAATACAATGATAGGTGAGGGAGGTAGGTGAGGAGTGGGTGGTGCCATTATTGACTGTGCAACCATGCATTTACACTGAGGTGGTTTTCAACAATCACCCCCTCCACCGAAGTGTGCCATATTAGGCTGCTTCCAAACTGATTCATTCTTCAAATGAATGCACCTCCTTATTTGACGTGAGAGACTTCTACTAACAAATGCGTCATAAGACGCCAAATGCACCCAAAAGTTGCAATGCACCCGAAGGTGCTCAGCAACTTACAATGTTGATTAATTTCAAACAGTGTTAGAACTTGATCCTTGTGATGACTTTCGTCAACATATCTGCTGGATTATCTTCAGTGCCAATCTTCTGAATTAATATGTCATTTTCTTCTAATATTTCACGTACAAAGTGAAATCGGACATCGATATATTTTGTTCGAGAGTGATACACTTGATTCTTGGCCAAATGAATTGCACTCTGACTGTCACAGTAAACGGTAATCTCTTGCTGCTCAAAGCCTAAATCTGTTACCAATCCCTGTAACTAAATGGCTTCTTTTACGGCTTCTTTTATAGCCATATACTCAACCTCTGTGGATGACAGTGCAATCGTAGACTGCAAAGTTGATCGCCAACTAACTAGTGCTCTAGACATAGTGAACACGTATCCAGTTGTCGATCGCCGTTTATCAAGATCACCTGCATAGTCTGAGTCAACGTATCCAGTTACTAGACTATCTTCACTCTTCTCTAACTTCAAACCAAGATCTATGGTCTCTAGACTATACCGCAGAATCCATCTAGCCGCATACCAGTACTTCTTTCCAGGATTATGCATATAACGACTGACCAAACTGACGGCCTAGGAGATATCAGGTCGTGTACACACCATGGCATACATTAGGCTACCAACAACACTTGCATACGGGACATTTTTCATGTTGTCCCGCTCTTCATCATCTTTAGGAGACTGTAATGGATTGAGTTTAAAATATGGGGCCATTAGAGTACTCACAGGCTTCGACTTTGAGTCCATAGTGAAGCGTTGCAATACTTTCTTCAGATACTGCTTCTGAGTAAGGTGAACTGTACATTTCACCCTATCTCTGCTGATTTCCATCCCCAATATTTTTCGTCCTTCTCCTAGATCTTTCATTTCAAACTCATGACTCAACTGAGTTTTCAAACGATTTATCTCCACCTTGCTTTTACATGCAATCAACATATCATCTACATATAAAAGCAAATAAATGAAAGATCCATCTGCAAGTTTTTTGAAATACACACAATGGTCGTATTGGCAACGAGTGTATTTCAGATCCATCATAAAATGGTCAAATCGCTTGTACCATTGCCGATGTGACTGCTTCAGTCCACAGAGAGATTTCTTCAGCCTGCAGACCCATTTTTCTTTACCAGTCTCTTTAAACCCTTCTGGTGGAGACAGATAGGTCTCTTCCTCCAGATCACCATGCAAGAAGGCTGTCTTTACATCAAGTTGTGCTAACTCAAGATCCTTTTGTGCAACCAAAGTTAGCAATTCGAATGGATGAATGCTTCACAACAGGAAAGAATACTTCACTGTAGTCAATTCCCTCTGTCTCAACGTAGCCCTTGGCTACTAATCTAGCTTTGTATCGAAATCTATTTTTAGCAACTTAATCATCTTTCTGATTAAAGATCCACTTACAACCAATTGACTTCTTTCCTTGTGGCAGTGTCACAAGTTCCAAGTCTGGTTCTTATGAAGAGACTGCATCTCCTTCATCATCGCCTTTATTCATTTATTCTTTTCACTGGATTGTATGGCTTTTCTATAAGTGGTTGGGATCTCACCCCCTTCAACTGGTAGTGCATATGTCCGGTAGTCTACATAACGTGTCGGTACACATTTCTCTCGTCTCGATCTACTAGTTGCTATTGATTCAATTTGACTTAGAGGTACTGTGACTAGACTATCAACCTTCTCTTGTCTGTCTTCTCTTGAATTATTTGGAGTAGTAAACTCCACCTTCTGCGAATCACCGGGTGTTTTGCCATCATAGCTGCCTTCATTGAGATCTTTATGCTTATGTGACTTAAGCATCTCATATTTGTTGAAAGTAACATCTCTACTGATAATTACCTTCTTAGACTCTATGCACCAGAGTCTATGCCCTTTTACACCAGAACTAAAGCCCAAGAAGTTTGCTTTCTCGGTTCTAGGGTCAAGCTTTCTTTCCTTTGCATGATAGTGAGCTAGACATCCAAAAATATGTAAAGAGTCATAATCAGTAGCATGTGTACCTTTCCATATTTCAATAGGTGTCTTCCCGCCATTGGTAGCGCGGGTAGTTTGTTGACGAGGTGGCATGCATATGTTACAGCTCCAGCCCAAAATTGTTTACTGAATCTAGCATTCAGTAACATACATCGTACTTTCTCTAGCAAAGTACGATTCATCTATTCTGCCACACTGTTTTGCTGCGGTGTACCTCGTACCGTAAAGTGTCTGACTATTCCCTATTTCTGACATACTTCCATGAAAGGGTCTAGAGTATACTCCCCTCCATTATCTGATCTGAGCCGCTTAATTTTTCTGCCGGTCTGAGTCTCAATCATCTTCTTCCAAACAAGAAAGATGTTCAGTACTTCATCTTTATTCTTCATCTTATACACCCACACATGACGAGAATAATCATCTACAAAAGTTACAAACCAATGCTTACCTCCAAAAGATGTAATTTTGATAGGTCCCCAAACATCAGAGTGTACATAGTCAAGTATCCCCTGTGTATTGTGAACAGCGGTTTTGAACTTGATCTGCGTCCGCTTCCCTAATACACAGTGCTCACAAAAAGATAATTTTCCAGTCTTGGCACCTTTGAGTAAGTCTTGCTTAACGAGTATTTGCAAAACTTTCTCTCCAGCGTGTCCCATACGCATATGCCAAAGTCTAGTAGTATCAGCATCAGTTTCATCTAACTTCTCACAGCCTATAGAAGTTCTTCTATCAACAATACTTCCTTGCAAAAAGTACAGGTTTCCTCGCCTCAAATCCTTCATAGCCACCTGAACTCCCATAAACACTTTGAGAGTTTCATCTTCAATAGTGATTCTGAATCCCTTTGAATCCAGAGATCCTAATGAGATAAGATTTTTTCGCTAGTCCGGAACGAACCGAACTTCGGTTAGAGTCCTGACAGTTCTATCATGCAGTTTCAACTGAATGCTCCCTATCCCCCGAGTCTTACAGGCACTGTCGTTGCCCATAATTACTGCTCCATCTTCAATCTCTATGAAGTCAGTAAATTAGTCCCGATTGGGACACATATGATAGGTGCATCCGGAATCCATAATCCATTCATCGAGATGACAAATGAATGATGAACCTGTCAAGGCAATGTCTAGATTTTTATCTCTATCTGCAACATTGGCTGTAGTTGGTTGATTCTTCTATTGTCCCTTCAATTTGGGACAATCCTTCTTCCAGTGTCATTTGTCGTGACAATAGAAACACTCATCTTTGGCGAGTTTTCTGCCGACTGATGAAGCACGTGATGTGGCCCGAGTTTTCGATTGAAAACCTTTCTTCTTTCCTGGATACCTTGACTGTGGTCTCCCTCTTGCTGTCAGTGCTTCACTTGATGTATCTAGCTGTACCTGCTTATCTTTTCTTCGGTACTCATTGTTAATTAGAGAACTAGATACATCGTTAAAACTAATTTTTTCATTCCCATACAATAGTGTGGTAACTAAATGATCATATGTATTGGGCAAGGAATTTAACAAAAGTAAAACCTTATCTTCATCTTGGATTTCAACATCCAAGTTTAGTAGATCAGCAAGAATCTGATTGTAACTATTCAAATGTTCAAACATACTAATACCTTCACGAAATTAGAATCTGAAGAGATTTTTCTTCAAATGCAAACGGCTCTCAATGCTCTTCTTCATAAACTTATCCTCCAATTTCTGTCAAAGTTCCTTTGCATTTGTCTCTCTCATGACAAAATACTTCTGATCTTTGGTAAGGCACAAACGAATTGTACTACAAGCTTGGGTATTAAGCTTCCTCCAATCATTTTCCGACATATTGTTGGGTTTTTCTTCCAATGCCATATCCAACTCTTGTTGGATCAAAATGTCCATCACTTCACATTGTCACATACCAAAGTTAGAAACTCCATCGAACTTCTCAACTTCAAACTTGGCATTTGAAACTGTGGACCTACGCTCTGAACTGCTGGCATTTCCAGAGTTCCTAACTTTCCCAACACCTTCCATATTAAATAAGAAATTTTAGAAGATAAATTTCGAAATTCTAACTGTACGAATGAGTCTGGAATGATCCAAATGGTTGAAAAGCACTATTTGATCGTCGAAATCGGACTCCAAATCGGTTAGATTGAGCCCAAAAATGAATATGAAATCGGACGGTCCAGATCTATCAGGTGCATGTGATGCACGCGTTGAAGGGGTCAGAAGCGCGTGAGCTTCACGCCCCAGAAGAGTCTCGGAGTGCGTGGAGCGCGTGGGTCTCACTCGTAGAACGCCTGTAGAGCGCGTGGTGGCGCGTGGCGAAAGACTGCGGCGCATGGCGGCGAGTGGGCGCATGTTTTTCAGTCGTCTGTAACCTCCAGCTACGAGTGGGGCGCGTGGGTATACGCTCCAACCTTCTACTGGCGTGTACGGGCTTCTCCGACGTCCGTTTTTTATTCCATTTTCTCCTACGGATTTGTCTCGACACAAGGAACAGCCTGGAGTTGTCAAAAATCAATTTTGACAAACTTGATTTCTGGACAGTACGAACCAAAACTCTGATACCAATTGTTGTTCCTCCAGATCTGTCCAAAATCACACAAGACGATGTTTAAGTGATTCAACAATTTGCCTACGTCCACTAGTGCCAAATATACTATAATTTCTGAGATTTACAAATCACTTAAAAATTTTATCACGTAGCTCTCTCTTTGCACACACATAGGGATGTCAAATCGTGTCAATGGGTCGTGTTCGTGTCATGTCAATACATGTATATTATACTATATAGGTCAACTCTAACCCGACCTGTTAAGTTTATCGTGTCAAAATCTCAAACCCTAACACAATCTGTTAACATAACATGTCGTGTCGTGTCAACCCGTTATGACCCATTAGTGAATATTTTGAAATAAATTAACATGACAAAATATGGTACGTTTCAACTTATTTATGTAAATATGTTGAATATGCCCGAAATTAACCCATTTGACTTAATTAAACTTAGTATAATTTTATGCAAATATTAAAACCATAATATTTATAAAAATTATAATACTAACTACAAATATGAATTATAATCTAAATAAAGAAAATATCAAAATTAAGATTCTAACAATTTTACTTTTAAATGTAAAAGTGTACTTATAATTTTAATTTTCTTAACGTGTCATAATGTGTCATAGCGGGTTAAAACAGGTTGACCCGCTATCAACCCGTTAAGCAATCGTGTTTTAACGTGTCAACCCGTTTTGACCCGAAACCCATTAAGACTAAACCCTAACCCGCTATTATCGTGTAGTGTTCATGTTGGGTTAACAGGTCGTGTAACATATTGCCACCCCTACACACACACCACTTCTAGCAAATGCACCGCTACATTTTCTCCCATCAGTGCTCTCCTTTTATATGAGAGATTTTACTACTATTTGCTGCATTGCAGCAGTTATGGGAGACTAAATACAATGGTAGGTGAGGGAGGTAGGTGAGGAGTGGGTGGTACTAACCATGGACGGTGCTTCCATTGTTGACTGTGCAGCCATGCATTTACACTGAGGTGGTTTTCAACAAGCAGGTTGTTAATAAAGATATTGATCGCCAGTTTAAGCACAGCTCAATTTTTTGAATTCGAAAACAAGTTGTAGGTGTGTCTACCCCTTCATCTTGCAAGGGGATGTTAACTAGAAGATTATGTCCACCTCCGTAAAAATCTCTGAAGAAGATTCTTCATCACCAAGTTTGAATTCTGCAACAACCATATCAGCTGGCAGCACTTGATCTTATCCATAATGTTTCTTCCCTCTTATCTTCATTCCTCAATTCTTGTACTTTTTATTCTAAAATCAATGTAATCTTATCAATTCGAGATATATAAATATAATAACAGAGGTACATTTTCGGTATTGAGCCCAGAACAACTTTACTAAATATTTCAGCCTTTTGGTTCTTTAAGAGGAGATGGAGATGGAGACTTTGAGAAGAAGATGGAGGTGGTGGGACAACAGAGGAGTTTGGTATGTCAGAAGGACAAAAAGATATTGAAAAGGAAGGGGTTGTTGAATGTGGGAGTAGTGTAGATGGATTGAGTGCACAAGGAAGAAAACTGGAGGTTGAGAGGAGAAAGTGGTAGTTGTGCAGCTTAAAAGTGGAGAACTTGGTGTAAATATGATTCGTGGAGCAACAAAATAGGAGACAAAATTATTGAGTGATGAAAAATGAGAAGGATAATTTCTTGCAAAGGGAAAATGTTGTTCATAAAAGGTGACATGCCTTGAAGTATAGACTTGCATGCTACGATCAAGATATCAAAAACCTTTATGAGTAGAGATATAGTGAATGTAAATACTAGCAAAACTTTTGGGAGTTCGTTTGTAAGATTGATAATTACGTAAGAAAGGAAAGCATAAACTACCCAAAGTTTGAACAAGTAAATAACTTGGCTTGTTACCAAACAAGAGTTCATAAGAAGAGTTGCCTTTGAGAATTGAAGTTGTGAGTATATTGATCATGAATGTAGCCATTGGGAACGCTTCAAACCAAAGTGCGGAAGGACCATGATAGTGAAATAACAATGCTAAACCAACTTTGATTATGTGCCAATGTTTATGCTTTGCTCTGCCATTTTGTTTAGGCATGTATTGGCAAGAAATTTGTTGTCGAATGCCTTGATTTTTCAAGTGAGTATTAAAAACGAAAATTGGTGAATTCAGTTCCACCATCACATTGGAAAATCTTGATTTTAGTATTGAACTGATTTTACCAAGTTGAGAGCTAGAGCAAATAGAGAGAGTTGGCAAAATTAATGTAACAAATAAAACACCATTTTTATTCAAAAAATCAAGTACATGATTTGAGATATCTAGGACTGTTCATCCAGTTGGTAGACCGGAAATGCGGATATACCCAGCCCAGATCTCAAGGTCCAAATCCAGACTGGTGTCCAGCCCAGCTATATCCGGATCAAGATCCGGGCAGGGAACCGGATTAATCCGAGTTTATTAGCACCCAAAATACGGAAACCGTATTGAAACCGCTTTTTCTTTTTAATAACGAAAACCAATATTATTATTCATAATACAAACACAAATAAATCATAATTGATAATACAAATGCAAATAATTTTTTCACATCAGAAATATATAAAAAATAAAAAACAGAAACGAGTATCCTTTCTGTATTTTCTCATCAACCAAACATCTCCATAAGAAAGCCCTCGCCCCAAAATCATCCCGAGAAACCATTCTTACTCTCCATGCAATGGACCCTAATTTTATCCTTGAAGCCCGTATTGTCATCTTCTTCGACATCACGGGCTGCGTCTCTATATACGGGATCCCTCTTGTCTTCCTCTTTGACCTCGACCTCATCTGCATTCAAATCCAATAACAATGACGACTAATGTGAGAAAAAAACCTAGTTCCATCGCCTACTCCCAAGAGAGATCCAGTTCTTCTAGATCTACCACATCAATCGAAGCCAAAACAGACCCAGTTTACCAAATCACCAGATATACTCAAATATAAAACCATTATTCACAGATCGTGAGAGAGCCTTATCTAAAGATCTTCGACGAGAAACATTGCGGCTTTGCGCTTTGGAGACGGTGACGGCGATTCTACGAAGGAGATCGGTGACAGCAATAGATCGAGTCCCCCGCGATTGTTGAGCATGATCATTTGACGGCTGCTAGGGTCTTGTTTCACCTGCCTGAGAGAAAGAGAGAGAGGGGGTAGAGACGGATGCGAGGAGAGAGAGAGTAGGATCGTAATAGATTAGGCCTTTATTAATATATAGACCGGGTTCCGGATTCAAAATCCGGTAACCGGATTATATAACCGGATCCGGATCACATTGATCCGGATTATTAAAATGCGGATTCTGGATTTGAATTAATCCGGATTGGATTCCGGAACAAGATTCTGAATATCCGGTTTCTAGACCGGACCGGAAAAATACCCGGTCCAGATGAATAGCCTTAATCAGAATAATTATAGTTGCAAAAATTTAAATCCGATGGCAAGTTGTAAAGGTCAGGATTTGTAGTAGTGCTCAAAATCGCATCTAAATATCAACTAGATTCATCATTTAGATAGTGATCATCGGATATATAAACATTCTGATCTATGGAAATATTATAACAATTATTGGGATTAAAGCTAGATTTTGGCTGGAATCCATTTTGGAAGGATGGCATCTGAAAATTATCCTTGATACCATTAACTTGTACTTCAACCTCCCTAATGGCAGCACCTTCCAAACCCGAATTCATCTAATCTATGTGCTCATGATCCTCTTCATTATTATCTTGCAGAGAAGTTGAATCAATTCCCATGTTAGAAGCCGTAGATTCAATAGGCTGTTTTTTATGGATCCTACAAAGAACCCAATCGTCCAACTGTATAATACAAGATTTAGTGTTGATGGTTAGTATAAAAATGATAGAATAATCTTAAAACACAGTACAATCAGATTGGAAAAAGGATCACAAAGCTACTTAAGATCATAGTTTTCCAATCATGTTAATGGTTTAGTGATAAAATGAAAAGATGAAAAATTGATACGTACGCTCATGCCGTTTGAGGAACTTTTTCTTGTAGGTGGATCATTGATTTTATATTCATGCATAATCCAGTTAGTCTTATCACCCTTTTGAAGTTTTCCTTTATAAAAAATCCAATGTCCTCTTATACCCAACTACGATTCTATTGGATTTGATTTCCCTGTCAGCTCCAATGGCCTTCCAAAATCCATCAATAGCAACCCGATTTGGCTGGCTTCCATTTCGATACTTTCGATCTCTTGGGGGTGAAAATGTACAATTCTGCTGCTCCATATTCCATGTAATTTTCTTGTAATGTAAAGAAAAGGTTAATTTTAAACTAAGTACTATTAAAGATGTTATATATACAAGATGGTCAAAATAGTAATAAGACCTACAAAATAACAAAATATGAAAAAGGAATAGCCTGCACCTACTTCTTTCATGTTTATTGCTTTGATCGCTTTTGCATGTTTCAATGGAAAACTGACACTTACTACTTGCATATCCTACCGATCATGCATTGATTTGCATAAAAACAGAGTACCATGAATACTTACAAACAGAACATAATATATCGAAGTATATAAAATCAAATCAAATTAGTAGACTTATTTTACGGTTAAAACCATTGCGTGTCATGACAGTTTTCACCAATTTGGATGATTATTGAATCAATATTTCCTTGAACTTGTTTCTAATTAATGTATATCTATTACTATATATAATAGTCTAGTATTACAATTCACTTGATAGCTAATATATAAAATACGATAATTTGACCAATCATTTTCTTGCAAATACTCTCTCTCTATAAATGCAATACAGAATTAATATTCGCTAGATTAATTTATTGATAATGTGATGTGTAGGGTATTAATATCGCAATAATAGTCATAATAAGAAATGATTACAAAGAATCCTTTAACAGAATATTTGCAAATGATCTGATTATCATAATATATATTAAGAGGTTTCTTAATATATATTAAGATGTTTCTTAATTTGCCCAAAACATCAGTTCATATATTATATTCTTTTTGTATATAATCCTTTTTTAAATATTATTAATGAATTTATTGTTATCAAAAGCCTAATAAATCTTTTTTTTTTAATATTATTCATAAATTTATTGTTCTTTATTAATAGAGGAAAGTTAACATAAAAGCGCTCTAATAATTATATCATATTCATTTATATTGCTTAGATGATTAATACAAGAGGGGGTGAATTAGGTTATATTAAAAAATTAATACTTATAAATCAAATACATAATATAAAATATAAACAAAACGAAACAATAGGAAATATAAAGAGTAAGGGCAAGAAGAAGCAAACTCATTAAGGGCAAGAGATTCAGCCCCACTGCCTACGTCCTCGCCTCAAGCTACCCCTTGAGAATTCCCAAATTCACTATTCAATTTTCTTCAGGTGGAGATAGATACCTACTATACATTTGAGCAACATCGCTACAAAGAATTCGTATAAAATACCTTTTACACTTGCAATTACCTCACACTTGGTGATTCAACTACTCTCTGTGTAGAATACCTTCTACAAACACAAGGGTTATATGCACCCTCTTATTGATACAATAGCTGATAGTTGGTAAATTATCAAAGTATACTTCTTAATGAGTAAAATAAGAACAATACAGTGCAACATATATATCTCTCAAAATAAACAAGAATTAAGGCACAAAATTTAGAGAAGAGAGAATGAGGATTTTGAAAAAATGATACAAAATTTTACAATTGATGTGTAGGCTCTTGTTGTTGTTCTTTTACAAAATTCAAGTGAACTATTTATAAGCAAAATGAGTCATTAATTTCAAAATTTAGTAAATGTGAAAACATCATTCATATTTCAAAATATTCAAATAAAAGCATCTCTTTTCAAGACAACATCATTCATATTTCAAAATATTCAAACAACACATGCACCTGTCAAAAGATGACACTCAATCATCTTCCAAATTCAAAATTCAAATATTTGAGTATGTCATTACATATGTCACACACATGTAAAATATAATTTTTAAATTTAAGTATTTTGATGATGTCATTGCGTATGTCATGTACATGTAAAATATAATTTTTGAATTTAAACATTTTGATGATGTCATTGCATATATCATATACATGTAAAATATAATTTTCAAAATTAAACATTTTAATGATGTCATGCATATGTCATGCACATGTAAAAAAAAAATTGATACTTTGTAAGAGAAGATTAATTTCGAACCTTAATCCAATTTCAAATTTTATCAAGAAATATACAAAATTACTCTATGAATTTTATTTGTAAATTTATTCTCTTTATTAGTCATGCTTGATTTCTTGATATACTTAACTTCATTTATGCGTAGACAACTTGAACTTAAATTCTGAATTTATTTATTATCATCCAAATCTATACGTAGATATATGATTTGAAACCTTAGTTTCAACAATTTATATATATTTAATATATTTTTTTAGTAATTATGATAATGATTATGTGTAATGATTTATATAAAATGATAAAAGTTTAACATAAATGATAATTCGTGCAATGAGCGGATTATAGACTCAGTGTACATAATATCACACTTTCATTAGAAAACTTTGAATATAGCCAAGCATGCAACTTTTTTTAAAACTGATCTATAAAACCACAGTGAACACATGTGCAGAGCACTATCCTGCGCATACATAGCGCCCTTTGAATTCTACAAAAAAGGCAACAAAAAGAGACCAGCCGGGAGTGCCTTGGACACTCGTACAGAGCACTATCCAACAAAATAAAGGGCATATAAAATCGCAGTGAACACACATATGCCAGGAATATTAGTTCCAAGAAAAATAAGCACATCAATAAAAGGTATCTGCACAATATATGATCCAAATATACCTTTAAAAAAAAATATAAATTACGTCATGTTTGAAAAAGATGTGTATGTAATACCTGCTAGCAAATCTGGGTTATGTGCATATAGGTTAACCTCCACGATCTTGTTAATTGGCAGGGGCTGGTTCCATACTTTCTTCTTCAAGTAATCGATGATGACCTCTTCATCTGTTGGGTGGAATCTGTACCCGGGAGGGAGTCGGGAAAGAAATTTTTGTTCCTTAGTCTGCAGGCTCATGTTTCTGTTGAAATTGTTTTGAGTACTGTCGAGGGCTAATTGGGGCTGCTCTCTACAATGTACTAACAGCAGCCATTAATCGGTTTAGATTCCTTGCCATTCTCAACCTCCATAGCAGCTAGGACAAGTCTTCTCTTTCATTATTTTAATGATCAGCATAAGTCAATTAAGAACTAATGTGGAAGACTTCAAAATTCAAATATATATATGATCAGTTGTCGATCCTCTCTAATATTTATCGTTTTGTTTTTCTCATATTTTTGAAGCATAAGACGACTGTGATAGACTACGTAAGTCTAACAGTAACCCAAAGCCGAACCCCAAGTATCGGGAGCGAGGCTCGAACGGCTACATGCAGCGTAGCTTTGCCCAGTCCACAAGTCCTCGATCAACTAGTATAAGAGTCTGCTTTAAGTCCATTTTATTTTCATTATGTGTTTCCGTTGTTTACTTAGTCAAGCATCTTTCGATTTTTTTTTTTTTTTGATAATAGCAAATCGCTTGACTAAGTAAAGAGCATTATAATTAGACTTGAAAACAAGTCAATTATCAGATGATGTGTAGTTCCCTAACACCCTAAAGGTGACTAAAGCACTCTAAAAAAAATTGACATGGTCTAACTCTAAATATCTCCAGAACGTCGTCTGAGAGACTTTCAACACCATATAGGTGACTACAGCACCTAAAATATGATTACCAACTCAATTCCAAGCTAACTAGAACCCCACGTCAGGAGACTTCCCCTCTACAGACCTTTCCACAAGTCCTAGAGACTTGTATTTTATCTTTATATTTAACTAAAACACATACAACCAAGCATCATGGGAAAATCGAAATAAATATGATTTTCTACCTTGGAGGAAATCAAAAACACTAGAAAAATAAAAAAACCGGAAAAAAGGATCTGGAGTGGCGTGTGAGACACACACGCGCAACCCTGGAGTATACCAAAATATTAAGCCCGCATCTGTCGACTTCGCTAGACCAAAAATCACCGTACATGGAAGCGGTATAGCTCTTGGGGGGTGGCACGTGCAGGCTACTCGCAAATTTCAACCCGCGTGTGTGAGCCACACAGCGCTGATCTTGAAACAATCTTCGGTAGATTGATAGATCAGTAGCTGGCAAACCTCATGGTGGGACGCGTGGTGGTCGAAAATCAACGAAAAACCTTTTAGCGTCACTTCTCCTCTTCTGGCCTGAAAGATACTAAAACAAACAAAAAATTACAAGAAAGAGAGATGAGAAGGAAAAAAGAGGGAGGGGGGAGGGAAGGAGGACGAAGCTCCTTCCCTTTCTCGGAAAGAACTTCTATGTTTGGAGAGAATCAAGAGAAAAAGTCGAGAGAGAAAATACTCCTAGACGGTGGCACCAAATTAGCATCATTCCATTTTGTTATTTACTTAGTCCACTAGTGATTGCTTTAATTTCGGTCTGTACTCACGCTTTCCGTTGGGCTTCTGTAACGCCCCGTACTCGTAGGGGGTCACGAAACTTCACCTGTTTGGTATATTCTATCCTCAAATACAAATAATAATAGGTCTCCGACCATATTCCAAAATAAAAAAAAATATTTTTCACAAACCAATCCATATAACAATGTCCACCAAGTCATAAATAAAAGAATATAAATAAATCATAGCTGAGAGGGTTCACATTCTCCCAAGGAGCTTAACGCTAAAGAATAACCAACATTCCATAAATCCAATGAAACTAAAATCCAAATAATAAATAAATTAAATTTTGTTTTCTCTCATCTAGCCTATGGCCCTAACAGCTTAAAACTTGATCAAGACTCTACTCTTGGCCCTCTGATGGAACATCCAGATCATCTGAAAAATATATGAGATAAGAGGAGTGAGTTTTTCCACAACTCAGTAAGCGAAGAACCTATACAAGCGTGTAAACATGAGCATTTACCAAGTAATAAAAATACGGAACAAAAACATAATAGAGCATAACAGAAACAAATGATTTTTAAGATAATTTAAATCATCAAGTACTTTGGCATAAACAAACTGAGTATTATCACTATATCAATCGGAGCATCTCACAAAGCAAAGACCATGTTTAACCCTCGTGGTAGGGTTGTGCAAATCCCGGTGGCCAAACCAGGCAGAGACAGGGGTGGAACTTTCCCTTATTCGTTCTCGGAGCCCCGAGTGTGCACATAGGAAAGCCCACAATATACCACTTTGTTTCCAAAGTGGGTGCACTCAGAGATAGGAAATTGGTACCAAATCCAAACAGAGCAAATACAGAGCAGAGCAGAGCCAAGCAGAGATAAAGTCAAATACTAACCAGAATACTATACCAAAGATTTTCAAAGTTATTAACGACACATAGATCCAAACTATTTTTAGAATAAAGCTTATGTAAATAAAACATAGCCAACACAATCAAGGCAAAATTTTCTCAGATAGACAAAAATGTTCTTTTCACATTTCAGAAAAATAACACGATAAAAAGCAGCTCATGTCTACACAATGCATGTCTAAAATATTTTTCCTTCTTTTATATAAGCGTCATGAATAATGCAAACAATCGACTGAGGTTGATTTTTCTCAAGTTTTCATTTCGTAACCAACAAAAGCACAAATTTTTAAAAGTCAACCTCAGTCCCCTTTTGGTATAAAACCGAGCATACGAACCCCGCTTACCTGACTGCTGTAGCGAAAAGTCAAAACTTTGAGTCTCAACGCTAAAAGTTTCGTCACCTATACATGAAAATAATTCCCTTTATGTTAATGACCACTCCAAAGGCCTAAAATCATAATTTAAAAAATTTAACTACAATGTCTGTCTAAAAATTCACAATTTCCAGCAACCCAACAAATATAGTATCGAAAACGCTCAACGACTATTTTTCCAAACCCACAAAATTTCAGCAACTATTCATCATTCCAGCTTACCATGTATTTTTCTCAAAACCCCAAAATACCATAAAAATGATTTTCTTCAATACATACCGTTAGCCCCCAAACCGAGTATTATTATATGCGTTTCAACAGCACTTCACAAACTACAAAATTTCGACACTCAAAATCATGTTCCTTCATCCTGTATCAACCCCCAACACGCTCCAAACAACTCATTGACAGCACCAAAACAACAACAAAAATTTAGCCAACCAACCCTTGAACCTCCACCAAAAATCCTTCAAAAATGGATTTGAAAATAGAGAATATAACTCCATAAATATTTCGGTAACAAAAAGTACTCATCCGGGTATAAACATTCAAATAAGCCAGATTTTCCTCAATCCACACAAGTTTCCGCAACTATTCACCAAAACCCGACACCATCACCAACATATACATAAAAAATATGATGCATAGCCAGCAAACAAGTTTCCAATTGGTCTCCAGAAAAAGGTAGAAGTTCTTACCTGAGATGAACCACGGCTTGCACCAAAGTGGAGTGATAACCCGAACGAAAACAGGGCACTAAGGGAAGAGATTTCTGGTTTCTCCACACTCGACTTCACCTACCGAAAATACACAAGTTTTCAGTGATTTCAAGTACCAAACCGAACCCATGGATAGAGGAAAACGTGGGAAGAAAAAATTAGAAAAACTTACCGTGATGATCCTGCGCCGAAACCGAAACCAGAGGAGTGTAAACTTACGGAAATGAAAGAAATCCAAGAGATGAAATGCCGTAAAATGAGAGGGAGAGAGATATTTCTGTTGCGGTTTCTGATGAGCTCGTAACTGTAGAGAACGTGGGGGAGTGGGCGTGAGGAAGAAGCACTGAAGAACAGGGGAGAAAACTGCCGCCCAGGGGAAAGAGAAGAAAGAAAGGAAAAGAAAGAAAGAAGAAGAAGAAAGTGGGCGGGGAGGGTTACTAACCTGGGCGAAACGACGCCGTTTCGGGGAGCCTGGGCCGGGTCTTCTTTGAACGGGCTTGGGCTGGCAGCGGGCCTTACAGCTTCAGCCTAGAAATCATCAATAAAGGGCAAGCAAAATTTATTCTAACCATTGGGTACTTAATTAGTCAATTCTCACCCGAAGAGAAATTTATTTTCCTTAAGCACTTAGTGATTTAATCTTTGATTGGGACATAACAGATTGGATAAAATACTTAAGACAATTTGTATTCATTTTAAACTACATATTTGAAATTAAGATATATAAATATTACAAAATCAAGTAGTAAGTACAAGTGATAACGGAGATAGATATTTTTTTTTTTTTAAACATTGTTAAACAATACGTACGCATGAATCCAATTAATTGGTTGGAAGTTTCAGTTTTCAAACGTTTGAAGTGCGAAGGGCTAAATTAGAAACGAGCTCGATCGGAGAAGTGGCCGACAAGTGTATTTTCAGGGAATACTGGGAGAGTTAATATTTTTTGAAAGGCAAATCAATTTCAAGAATGATTTATTGTAGCATGATATAATTAATACTTTCTAACAATCTCTAGATAAAATCAAAAAGGTAAACTTAAATTGGTTTTTCCTAGCAATATGCATGTTATGTTGCATATGTGGCGCTCATTTTTTGTGCTGCATTTTTTTTTTTCTTTTTCCTGTCCTTACTGATTTATGTGCGTTTTCATATTGAAAAGAATGAATTGCAGCTACTTTGTATTTCCTTTTAGTGATATATGTTGCTGCACTGTAAAAAGATCAGATCCTCATTAGGTTTTTCTTCATGGATGTTTTCTCATTGCAGCATGCATACCATGATGGCCATCTAGGAGGTAGTGCTACATATTCTTGGGGCTGAGAATAGATACACTGTGATGGCTAAAAATATTAGGTTCTCTCTTTTCCTCTTCTTTTGTTTCCAGTTGTCCATTTGTCTACTTGTTTATTTCTTCCCAATAGATTCGTTCACTCACTGAGTTTTGGATATTGTCAGGCTGCCGGATTTCCTTGCTAACTTGCATATAAGTTATGAGGTGAAGGGGTGAATATAACTCATGACTGGGCTTCTGCATTACATATATGTAATTGTTCTTCAGAGCTTTTCTTTACCACTAGAAAATGAGTAAGTCTATAGGGAGTAGATGAGAAGTCGGTTTTGATTTTAATCTAATAGAACTCATTAGATTCATAGAAATGAGGTTGAAGATGAGGGAATTTTGTTTTTAAATCAAAGTCGACTCCCCATTAACTCCATATAGAATTATTCTTAAAAAATTATCTGTCTAATTAATCACAACTATTAAAAAAATAAAAGAAGTGTTACGTAAATTATACTGCTTACCTCTCTTGCACTAAGATTGGCATAACTTGCATGTACTAGGGTTGTGCATCTTTGTGCTTTTATAATGAGATTATATTACTTAAGAAAAATTGCTTGAACCCATATCCATCTTCAGGATATTGAGTCATATGAAGAAGTACTCACGTGCCACAAAGTTCTCTCTTCAATTGTCAGAGTGATGATACATATAAGTTTTTTGTGAAATATGATGATTTTATGTTATAGGGCCAATTGTATGGTCTATTTGTACAATGAAAATTATATTCTTTTCCATTTTTTTGCAAGTTCATGATGTCTGAAGCCTTTTGTTTTTAATATATTTTACTTTTTGTTCTTATAAAAAATATATATAATTTACTAGTTATTGTCATCTTAGTAAGAACATGATATTGAGTGAGTTGTCTGACATTGCTACACTCTCTCTCTCTCTCTTTAAGATTATGCTTTTGGCTGCAAGTTCATTCTCCCCAAGTCATACTGCTTATCTGAACTTATCAACGATGTCAAAATTTAGAATTCTCATGCCGGAGGGGGCAATATTGAGGATATCGATGCATGTTGTGCTATTTTTTATAGTGCATCTTTTATGATATCTATATATACAATTATGCACTTCCTATTTTTCGTACAGAATTCTGCGACCGACATTTTTCTGCAAATATATGATGTATATTCACCTTTTTGTTATAAGAAAATTGTAAGAGAATATTTAAAAGTCTTTTTATTTTTCAAGTACTGAATTTTTATGTCCTCCGTACATATATATCACTCTCATATATATAAGAAATTCAAGTCGGTTTTGAACTGATCATGTTACAAGTGCTTCAAGGCTAAGTTAACTTTAAAGGAGGACATGTGTAGACCAATCATTTTTCAAAATTTGTATAGCTGTAAATTAAGAGGGATGACATGTCTTGACCAATAATGGTCATCTAGTACATATATGTAACACTTTTTGTTTTTTGGTTTTTTGTAATGCGTAAATGGTCGGCAACTAGGAATCTAGGGGCTCTTTGTGTTTTTACTTCTTCTATAGAGATTGATTGCTTATTACGACCTTGTTAGAGTTATGTTCCCAAATGCTCGATTATGATTCATTGTGAATGACTCTTTGAAAGAAAGTATCCTTCCCCGTTTTCTTAAGTAATTTCATTGCATTACGGCTATTAGACTTTAGGCTCTTCTAAATTTTATATTATTGGAATTCTGTGGGTAATTTGCTATGTTTTAACTTTTAAGCTACTACATTTTAATACCAATATCAACACATTTCTTAATTAATTTGTGCCATTATCTACTTTTACAATGAACTTTTCCATTCTGATAACTTCTGTTTTTTTCTAATTGGGCAAACGTGCTTGGCACATGGTTGAGCCACTATTAGTGTATATATAGATATTATGTATTTATATATATATATATATATATAACAATCTACATTATATATTATATTATATATAACAATCTATATTATGTATATAGAATTAGGCCTCGTTTGGTTATATATATGAGATAAGATGAAAAATCTGGTTTAATAGAAGTAAGATAAATTGTTAATAGTAGTGAAATTATTTGAATTAAGATATTTTATAAGATTTTGAGAAAAAAATTGAATACAAATATTATAAAGTTAAAATATTGTTAGAATTTATAAAAGTCTTAATATAATTTTTGTTCAAAAGTGTGGGAAAATTGTAATGATTAAAAGAAAAAGTTGAATATTTAAAATTTAAAATAAAAGTATTTGTGTTGAATGGTTTTAGATGTTGAGATGAGATTAGATGTGATGAGATGAGTTGAAACTATATGTGAAACCAAACGAGACCTTATATTTTAATTAATAGACTTAAAGACTACTGATAAAGTGTTAGAAATGCATAATTAAGTAGCTTAACTAAATAATTTATTTCATCAAAGAAGAATTTGAGCATTTGATTATGCATCAGATTTTAATATTGGAGTCAAATTAACTCCTGCCAATACTTTGCGCATAAAACATATAGAAACTGCAGCTGGTGGCACTAAGTATAACCTGACATTATATTATATTGTTGAGTCATAAAAATCTAAAGTTCCATCTTTGCCCTTAAAATAATAGGAACCGACAGTTATATGTTGCAGGGCATTTATGGAAGAGAAAATCCCAACTAAATGAAATATTGTTGATGAGTAAAAGACTAGGGGGATGTTGGGGACGTGAGGCAGCAAGAAGAAAAATCAACTAGGAGCTAAGGTGCAAAATTTATAAGCCTAGGTTTTGGGGAGTAACCTATAAACAGATTAGATTGACTTCTCATTTTCTCATTGATTTCCATATACAACTTATAATTGAGTTGCAATGTTTATTATATTTGGAGAAGCTTGGAATTCCTTCTCTCCTCAATCTTGATCTGTTATTGATACAAGGCACAACCGATATATAGGGAGCTTGATTTAAGATTCCGATAGTCTTCTTTTACTGTCCAAGCTTGCTTTGCAATTTAGTAGGAAATTTAGGCTTAAGATAAACTGCTCATGTATTGTTACACTTTCCAACCGGATTCTTAAGAATGGGTGAGTGCAGGTTGAGCAAGAGGGATTTGAGCATTTTTCATTAACAATATGTGAAAGAGTGAAACCTGAAGTTTAGGTGTTTCGAGTATTTATCTCTTAGGTTGTTAGTTTATATTCTGCTCAATATTTCTTTAGGATTTTGCAAAAAGGCAGTCCAATTGGACTCCTTTATGGTACAAATAATAAAAAGACAAAAACTATCATTTTAGATTAAATTTGATCAAAATATTCTTATTTACAGATAAAAAATTTTCAAAATCTAAAAAACTCATTTTATTTACCCATTAAAAACAGACGTATTTCAATTAGATTTGCAATACAATCCATATATATAGTTGCAAAAAGAATTATTCTTTGCAAAATCTATCCATTTTTTTTTATTGCTCTTTCCTGAAATTCTTTCCCTTAGAAATGAAAAGCAGATTTTTAAACCAACCAAAATCTTGAATGCTCAACCATAAAATTCTTCATATGTAACTAAACACTTTCCATTCACATTTACATCGCTGAAAATTCATCTTTGTATCACATTTTGTTACTTCAGTTTTCTGACTTTCTCTCTTGCAAATAAAATCTAATGTCTACATGAATCGCTTGTCCCTGTTAAATCAAAGTTGGAACTCATCCATATACTACTTTGAAAGCTTCTACACTTGAAAGACAGATTCAGCAGCTCATCAACTATAGTCCACTACATATTCAAGTAGTTGATGCCTCGGACATTGTTCCATGAAACTTCAAATACAATAAAGCCATACAGTGTCCTATGCAACTCGCTGCTAACAAGAGAAGACTCACGAAGTTTTTTAACAGGTAGCAGAACCCTCTTATGTGACAACGTTACCGCATCAATCAACGAGAACCATTTCTTGAGCTTGTCTGATTTACTGGTGTTTGGTCTACATGAACAAGAGTCCTTTTCTAATTCCTTTCTGTCCCAACGTGCTTTAGTGTTTGCAAAAGGAGATAACCTTGACTGAATTGTATAAAAAACTTCATTTAAGTAAAGTAAAAGCAATATAATTCAAACACATAAAGGTACTCTTAACCACCTTGGTAACCATCAATTGCCATAGCTGAGCTCGTCTTGAGCCCAGGTCTCTCAACCATGGCCGATTGTCTACCAGGATATACGATTTCTTACTTTCACAAGCCAGAAAAAGGCTAAGATCTGAAAGATAAGACTTCAAGTCTCTGCAATCACATATACAGAATACATTATATCACCATCCATACCAAAAAATAAAAACTACCCCTTTAAAGTCAACACCCACCACATTAGCATTAATTGGCTAATGAACAAAATTTGCAAACATATTTTACTAATCTGTCCATACCTTACCAGCACACACATAGTCTACAACTTTTTTACTTTTTAAACGAGGGATGTTTGCAAAAAGTCAAACCCATTCCAGAAAATCTTATGACTCCATGGACCATGGTTCACTTGACTTTACATGACCCCAATCGAAATTTCTTACGACACAATATAACCGGCCAACTTCAGTGCATGCATACTTAGCCGCATTCAACTCCTTAACTAAAGCCAGAACCAAATTAGACAGTATGAATCTGCAGTGAAAAAGAAGCTGACTAATTAGCTAGCGTAGAAACATTTGAAATCACCATATCTATTCTATATAGTAAGTGACAATTGATTGTGAACAGTAATTTCGTTGACACATTTTCTTCCTAGTTCTCTCCTTGGTTTTGTCCTTCAATTCCCACTTTATCCCGGTTTTTATTCCGACTTTATCCCCGCTTTTTGTACATATAATGCTATCATCCACCTTTTGTACCAATTTTGCCCCTGCTTTTACATTTGCTTTCCCGTTTTATCTTTGCTTTTCTTTATATTTTGTACTAGCTTCTACAATTTTGCCACTCTATTTTATTTGTTTACCCTCTTTGCTGTCGGTTTGTTTTTGTTTTATTCATTATTTTATTTTATTTTTCCAATTTTATTAATGTGGATGTCATTAAATTTCCATTTGTTTACATTGTTGTTGTTACCGAATGACTAGAACGGTCAATTGCATTTAGTCAGAGACTCAGAATATGCCTTTATTTTGTGAATAAAACAGTGTTTATCCATTATTTCTTTTCTGGTTTGATCCCTCTTCCTTTCATTAAATATCAATTTATTTACACTTTTATTTTATTTCACTGTCTACACTGACTCTATACAGGTGTAAAAGAATTTTCTCCCCAAAGAAACCCCTCCCGGCGCCGTTTCCACGGAATTCCGCTTCTTCTTTCTTCTACTTCTTCTCACCAGAGTCAATTTTGTCTTATTTTATTTGCAAGTTTAATTATCACTTCCACCCCCCAGTAGTTGCTAATATTAACTGCTAATATTATCAAATAATATTAGCTGCTAAAATTTTAACATTATAATTAGAACATATTATAGCTGCTAACATTAACAAATAATAATTTCTTCACTACTCTTAGGTATAGAGTTTATTTAGAAGCATATGATGACAGCGCGTCAACCCTAATAGTTGCTTTCGGATCTATAGCAGAACAAATTTTGGATTGTACAACGGCAGGTTACATAGAACAGCATGCAAGGTAAAATCTATACTTTTAAATACGTTTAAAAAATTTAATACATTACCTCTTTATGTGTTTTTGCCATATCTCAACGATATTGCAAACAAAATCCGAGACAAAAATAAAAAATAAAAATGGATGATAGTTTTGGGCGCACAAATGATCAAATCTGGAAGATTGTGCCAAAATAAGCTTAATGTATTGTCTCTCAACAACGTACTAGAAAGAGCAGGATGACTGTTTCAAGCCTTTTTTTTTTAACTTTCAGATATTGTAATCATGTATAAGTACAAAGTATTTATGTGCTTTTTTTTTTTTTTTTTTTTGATAAAACAAAGTATTTATGTGTAGTAGATGTGTTTATGGAAGTTTTATGATATAGTTTTTGATATTTTGCAGATAATATGTGTAGTCTTTTTTTTTGAGTAGGAAGTAAGTTTTAAAATAAGAAAATTATATACACCATCTACCATCCGACTTTCATCCTATTAATAGTAGGTTGTGACATATTTATTACTCTTAAAGGATATGATAAATATGTCACATCTTACTTTATGAAATCTTAGTGAGATGGTAGATGGTGTATAGCATTTTCTAGTTTTACAACTTACTTCCTGCTTAGAAGAAAAACTATACATATTATTTGCAAAATATCAATAACCATAACATAAAACTTCCATAAACACATCTACTACACATTAATACTTTGTACTTATACATGATTAAAATAACTGAAAGTTAAAAAAAACAAGGCTTTAAACAGTCATCCTACTAGAAAAGTAGGTCGTTGAGAGACAATACATTAAGCTTATTTTGGCACAATCTTCCAGATTCGTTCATGTGTGTGCCCAAAACTATCATCCATTTTTTTTTTTATCTCGGATTTTGTATTGAAATTCTACTGCTTCCGGGTTCTTATTTAAATAACCTAAAAATATCGAATGAAATTATAAAAAAAAAAAAAAAGACCACACAGAACATGCATTAAGCCTCGGAAAAATTTAACCTACAAACAAATGCGTTTTTAATCATGCAACTAAAAGAAGAAATAAAAAGGAAAAAAACCAGAAAGCTTACCCGATTTGTAAATTTGTGAGAGGGAAACAGCGCGCATCGCCCATCGTCACCATTCCCCATCAAAATGACTCTGTACGTGTTTCCCACCAAATTCACCACAGTTCTTCACTGCTTCACGCCATTTTATACACAGGTCACCACGTAAACAAATTTACACAAGCCCAAACGCAGACATCTACATAGACGCACATATATATATATATATATATATATACATACATGATGCACATACGTGTGTGTATATATATATACAGTCTATAGAGAGAGAGAGAGAGAGAGAGAGAGGACCTATCCATGAGAAACTGGAAAGAGAGGAACAGAGTACGATGAAGAAGAAGAGGGAGAGGGAGAGATCACCGAAGAACTTCATGAGGAGGAGGGAACCCAGGATGGAGAAATGGACGGCGGCCGGGATCGGAGTAAGGCAGAGAAATCAACCAGACACGGGACAAGAAATGCTTCCCTCTCTGATCCCTGTGTTGTGTTTCTTTTGGTTTAATCTTCTAAATAGTAATTTGTGGATTGGTGTTTTGTTTATATATATGGTTGTTCTATGCAATCTTTCTGTGTTGTGTTTATAAATATGGAATGTTCTATATAATTTTCTTAACTTTCATATATTATTATTTTTTTATTTTTTTTATTTTTTTTTTAATTTTTATTTTAAATTTATTCTTTTTAAAATAATTTTATTTTTTTATTAATTATTTTTATATTTAATATTTAATAAAAATATAATATAATATAATATAATATATAAAAATTATATAAATAATAAGAAATTGTATAAATTATATATATATATATATATATATTGGGTTGCATGTATTCGAAGTCGAGTGGTGTCGTGTCATGTCGAGAAGAGAGGATGGAGATGACTATGACAGTGAGAAGGAAAAGAGGGCTAGAATGGTAAAATGCAACTACGGGATCTGGTTCTCTCTCTCCGATCTGGTTCTCTCTCCCCGCCACGATTGTCCGCACAGACACAGATTTGGGAAGTCTCTACTCATCCCTTTGAAGACGATGGGATATTTATTTTACATAACTTTTTTAATATTTTAAAATATTTTTTAAAAATATAAAAATTTATAATATTATTTAAAAAAACTTACTTAAAAATTATAAATTATATAAAACAAAACTGAAAAAAAAAATCTCAAAATAGAATCCATCAAAATAATTTTTAAAAGAAAGAATAACATTTAGGTGATACTAAGATGCGGTCGGGTTGTACTCCAGCGTTTTACAGTCTATCTCCTAATCTCTTATAATCTGTATAAAAATATAATAAAAAATATTAAAAAATATAATAAAAAATACAATAAAAAAATAAAATTTAGAAAACACAATAAAAAATATAATAAAATAATAAAATGAAGAAAACATAATAAAAAATATAATAAAAACACAATAAAAAAATAAAATGAAGAATTTTTAAAGAAAATTTAGCTTCATCCATCCCCTAGGGGGGATTTGATCAGACTGAACCCCAGGATTTCTCATAATATTTCTCTTCTCGAAAAGCCACACGAAAACTTGGGAAAGGGTGGCTCTAACCGCTCTACAGCTACCTCTGGAGATTCCGAATAGATATCGAATAAGCCATTTTTTTTTATTTTTTTATTTAATGTTAAAAAGTATTTAAATTTTTTTTTTTTACATATTTTTTATTTTTATTATTAAAAAAGAGTGGTGGTACATCTTTTAAGAATTGTAATCAAGGTTTTAAATTTCGTTCCATTCTGACGCCAAAATTTTTTGTTCTGGTGTCTCAACCGGTGCACTATATCTTCCTATTCCGTTCCGATTCAAATTTTGGTCCATTCCGACCTGTTTGATCATTCTGGTTGAATTTCGGCCGTTTCGGTCCAAATTCCGGCCATTTTGATCCTTATTCTAGTTTAGACTATTTTTGTAATTTTTTTTGTATTTTTTTTTAATTTTAAATTCATATGGTATTTAATTAATTCTAGAATATAAAATATATTTATATATTTGGTAATTTTAAATACGTCATTTTTTTTTTAAATATCATTATGTTTTAATATTTTATCTATTCTTTTATTTATTTATTTATTTATTTTTTGTATCTCAATTCAAGTTTGTATTTTTTCAACTTTTATTTATTTTATAAATTTTCAATTCTTCCAATATGTACACATATACATAACACACACTTACATGTATATATATTTATTCTATTAATTGTTAGTTTATATACATATATATATATATATATTATAATATATAATTAATCTCAAAACAGTATACTGGAACGAACCAATATCAAAATATTCTATTCCAGTACTTCAACCGAAACGATCACCGAAACGAAATTCAAAACTTTGATTGTAATCCGAATATGTACCAAATAAACCTATTTTTTTAAATTTTTATTTAATGAATAAAAAAGTGTTTTTAATTAATAATATGATTTTTTTAATATTTTTTTAATAGTTTTAAATAATGATCATTAATTAAAAACATTTCTTAATCATTAAAAAAAATTTGAATTCAATACACGAATGAGAGAAGCATTTCTCTATTAAGAATATTTATTTATCATTGAATAAAATAAAGAGAGACGTTGGGGGCCGGTCGGGCTGCTCCCAACGTCAAAAGCAACCCAACGACAGTTGGGTTGCTTTTTTATGATAAATACAATAATAAATAAATAAAACACAATAAAAAATATAAAAATAATAAAAATAAAAAATATAATAAAAAAATAAAATGAAGAAAACATAATAAAAAACACAATAAAAAATACAATAAAAAATAAAAATATAATAAAAAAATACAATAAAAAAATAAAATAGAGATGAATTTTAAGGACATTCGGCCTTGGACTACAGCCCGCAGCCTCCGGTGGCGGTGGGCGACACTTCTTACCCTATTGGGACGGCGGGCTCCGGACCTATTTCGAGTTTGAGTCTCCGTGGGGGCACACCGAAGGTTGTCGAAACTCGTCGTCGAAGGGATAAACTCGCCGGAGCCTGTCGGTCCCGATGAAATGGGCGGTGTCGCTCATTGCCACCTAAGATGATAGACTGCTTTTAGTGAGGAGGTCGGTCGGACCAACCCCTAATAAATCTCATTTTTCAATATAAAATTTTCGCATCGTCTTCCTCTTCTCCCGTAAAATCAATTCCTTAAAAATCATAAATTTACGGACTCGGAAGTCTTAAAATTTGAATTAAGTAGATACTCAAGTGAAATATAATTCATTTTTAGGTATAAATTTATTTTAATTTAATTAAATATATAATAAATATTATATACGAAACGGACCCACGTTGTAATTGAGGAGGCCTCTCAAACTTTTTTGAAAACACTATTTCTTAAATTTTATATATAATTATATAGATATAAAAAATAACCCTCCTAAAGAATTTATAACCTGTGTATGCTCTTTATGCCAATATATTTAGAAATATCTCTTTAGTGTTTTTTGTTATACTCCCAAAATTTGTTTAATTTTGATATTTTATTTATTTTCAAAAATGTGACATCTCCAAAATTAAAATTAAAACTAAGTTTAAGAGAAATAATAAACTTATTAATAAGAATTCCAAAATTTTTTTATATACAATATTAGGGCGCTTCTTAATATAGAATCTAAAGGAAAAATACAAGAAAAATTATTTAAAATTGATAATTTATTACATCATCTCATTTCATCTTATCTCAATATCCAACCACTACAAATAAAAACATTTTTCAATTGCAAATCTTTAACTTTAGCTAATCACTATAATTTTTCCAAACTTCCAAACAAAATAAAAAAAAAAATTTCATATTTTCAAATCTCAAAATAAAAATTATATTCTTATAATAATTTAATTTTATAGTATTTTTATTCATTTTTTCCTCTCATTTTTCAAAACCTCATAAAACATTCTTTTAGAAACCACTTTAGGGATCAGATTCAAGCATAAAACATCTACTTTAGGAAACATAAAGGCTTTTATTTTAATGCAATACTTTGAATTTGGATAATTCTCATGACAAATTAATAAAACATCCTCTCATTTTCCAAAATTGCATAAAACATCAATCTCATCTTATCTTACTATCCAAACTCAGAATCATCTTGCTTGAATGGTTGGTCGAAGACTATTTAAAGTTTGTAAGAAAAATAAAACAAAATGGAAAAACTCTATTTGTAAGCTGGCGTCACACTATCAATGCCACTAACATAACAAAAATTGATTTGTCAAAAAAATTTTGAATTTAAATTGTACTACGTCAGTGGAGTGGATTGTGTGCTCTCCATACTTGCTTTTAAGTAGGAATACTCAATAAAAAGTGATGTTTTTCCAAACACAAAAAGTTATGTAAAATGCTCACATGCCATAGTTTGATTTGAAAAGAGAAAAATAAAAATTATGTTTAAAAATTACAATTTAAATCTTACAATTTAAATGATGTGAAATGTCAAATGTATGGCTCTTTACACCAGCTTAAGAATGGAATAAAATCTTTCAAAATACCGAGGGAGGTAAGTGTTCCGACGTAACATGGGGCAAGCAAACAATGGTGCGAACAAAACTGCTTGAACCAGAATGAGCAAGGAGCTGGCAAAGAATTCTCGAACCCTGGGGTACTGACTACTGAGCAATAATAACTCCCACACAACTCACAAGGCAAGCGAAAGTACTGCCCGAACTCTAGAGCGAACATAGATAGTACTTCAAATACTTGGGAGAGCAACAACAGCTCAAATCCCAGGGCGAGCACAGGCAGTTCGAATCCTAGGCAATCAACTATATAGCTCCTACACAAGGAAATAAAAAATGCTTACCCCTGATCAAGGAGATTGTCAACGAGAATGAAGGTACGATCGGGGACTGAGAGTGCTCGCCTAGTAGGGTGGTGAGAAAAACTATTCGTCCCAAGATAGTAAAATGAAGATAGACCAAAAAATAAAGCTAGCTTGGCTGAAAAATGAAGGTAGGCCAGAAATGGAGCTTGCCCGGAAAATGAAAGTAGGAAAAAAAAATATAAAGGTAGATTCGGAAAATGAAGCTTTCGGTGGAAGATAAAGGTAAGAAAAAAAATAAAAAAAAACTTCAACTTGAAAATTAATGTAGGATGAAGAAATGAAAGAGGTCGTAAAATGAAAACTAGACTGAAAAATTAACTTAGGTGACCAAAAGAGCTCGCTCTTAAATGTACTCCTATCAGTAGAAAATATGCAACATCCAAACAAATATCTGAAGTGATCTCGTACTTGGAGGGGCATGCACTTTGCTCAGTTCGAGCAAAAGTCCTTGCATTCAAGATTTGTAAGTGAAGCATTAGAACACGAGAAACGATAGTTGTTTTCATGAATGATAGTTATTTTGAAAAAAATGAATATATATAACATTTATGTGAAAAGAAATTAATTTTTTAATAATAGATTCTATTTAATTTTTTTAAAAGTGATTATACGACGCTTGTAATATATCCACGATTGTATATAGTATTATTCAGGATAGATTATTTTTCGCATTTCAAAGTGATATCTTATAATAATTCTATTTTAAATAAACTTTTGAGAAATATTTGGTTAGCAAATAATTATTATCAAAATAAACTTATTATATGATTTAATATGATAAATCTATTTTTTATTTTCTGAACGAGATATAATATTGCACATCAAACTATATTAGTTTACTATATTAGTTTGTAAACTTATTTTTGTAAAGTTCATTTTATAGATCTAGCATTTTTCATCTCGTACTTGCATCCATATTTTCTTTCATTAAATGATAAAATCTTTATAATCATAACACGAATAAAATATTGTTCTTGTTTATGTTCAATTTATAATATCATGTAAAAGTTAAAACTTTGAATGATCAATATTATTTTATTACAAAATCATGTAAGTGCTAACCTCAATAGGCACCAATACATCGGTACGTGATGTATTTCGCGAAACATGATGTTAATGGCAGTTAACATGCGACTCAATTGTGTCGATCACTAATTATGATTGAGGCATATTGCTATCATTTAGGTATCTTATTTCTGTCAACTTTAATTCAACTCCGAATTGAAAACTTTTTCCTTTACGATAGTTATTTTGCCCTAAAGAAATTGGATTATAACATGTGATGTCATTATAATTATCTCTCAAATGAGATTTAAATTTGAAATCATCATCACAATAAGAAACATGTTTACCCTTTACATAATCGAATTCTTGTAAACATGATATTGAAAAAAAAAACACTGTTTTTTCTATATATAAGTTGCTTGAAAATTATTGAAAATTAAGATGACGCAGAAGAAATCATGAAAAGAAAAAAAAAAAAAAAAAAAGAACATGTTTGTATAGGGTAATAATTTATCCAAATGGAGTAGTGATATATCTTACAGAACACAATAAGGAAATTATTGAGTGCTCTCTCACTATCTATTTATTATTATTTATTTTATATTTATAATTTTATAATTTTTTATTTTAGTTGATCATTAACAAATAATTATTAATAAATTTGTATTTTTTTTAATTTTATGATTAAAAATGTTAAAAGAATATTAAAAAATAATTGAAAAATGAAAAATTTCAAATATACTATAAATAGTAAATAAATAATAAGATAACCCTATCACTACCTTTTCACAAGTAGAGCATTGATACTGACTTTTTAAATTCAATTTTTATTCTCGTGGCCTCATTGTTTTTTTCACATTAAATAAAATGAGATAAGATAAAAATTAAAAATAGAATAAAATATTAATAAAATATATTTTTAATATCATTTTTATTTTAGGATTAAAAAAATTTGAATTTTTTATATTATTTTATATGAAAGTTTGGAAAAATGTAATCATTAGATAAGATAAAATGATATGAGATGAGAAGTTTTCTTAAAAAGCCTTGTTTGAAATTTTCAAGTTCATCTCAATTCGTTTAATCTCAATTTGTTTAATTTCATTTAATTATTATAATTTTTTCAAGATTTCATATAAAATAAACAAACAATTCAATTTTTTCAAATCTTAAAATAAAAAATAATATTAAAAAATATATTATAATAATATTTATTCAACTTTCAACTTTTATTTCAATTCATCTCATCTCAAAAAACAAGAGAGTACATTTTGATTATATCTAAGATTTTTTAAAAGGTTAATTTATAGCTAACAATCTTAAAATTAAAATAATTATATAATATTACATATTTTAATAATATTTTAATTTTCTAAGTATTTTAAAATATATTTTATATATTAATTAATATATCAATTTTTTTTAAAATTATCGTTTCCCAATTAATAAATTCTTATTTATATAAGTTTCTACCTACACAAAAAATGAAAATTTAGTTTGATATTCTAAGCATATATGCTGCAACAGGATATGCTTAGGTAGATACGTGCTTCAAGCTAGACAAATCATTTAAAAAGCGGAAATGCTGTTTTTATCGAAAATTTGTACCGAATGCAAATTTTTTTAGTTTTTTCTATTGAGTGATTGAAAAGGTATTTTTTAAAAATATTGTGAGGTTTTTTTTAAAATTTAAAAAATATATATTTAAGGCCACCAAAACAATGAATGAAAATAAATCCAAAAAAAAAAAAAAAACTTATTTGCCTATTTGGGACAGATTCGAAAAATGTCGTTCAGGACATATATCAGTTCTCTTTAAAAAGTTACATGTTTTTGACATGATGAAACTTATCTCAAATAGTCAAACTTAGAACCCCAACTGCATGTTAAAGGATTTGGGTAAAGGCGCCGCTCGTATAATTAGAAAACTTAATTTATTGTAGCTAAATGTTTTACAAATATACCTTTCACTAGTTTAATACAAGAGTTTTAACTTTATAAAAAGCTAATTTTAGATTTTACTGGCATGAATGCTATTGTTCATGTGTGATCATATAAGTTCTCTCATGTTGTAGAATATTGATTTGAGCCATAATTATGATATGAAGGATAAGCCCGTCGCCACAACACTATCAAAATATTAGCTAATTCAAAGCTCATTCCATGAGCTAAAGGTCAATTTTTACTATGATAAGTAGTTTTAACTTATATTCGAACTCGAATTTCTATTCTCAAAATTATGAAATATCAACTTATATCAACTAAGTGAATAAAGGACACTTTACAGTTCAGTCGTCGCTATTAGATCAATCAGAGTTCTAATTAGGCATATAATAAGAACAAACAATTTATTTTACTTTTCATCATTATTCTTTTGTTATTTTTATGTGTCATCCATCAAGTAGGTGAAAAAATATAACGCAGAAATAATATATAATTTTTAATCATATGAAATCACGTGTGGATATAACAAAAAAACGATGATCAAATGAACAATATCAAATAATTAGAGAAAATTGTAAACCATATTGGCTGTCATAGTAGACATATTCCTTATCACGGAAAGGAGAGCATCAACTTTTTATCCTTCTTTCCTTTCCCTTTTTATCCTAATAAGTATGCCACCTTCTATTATTTTGTTTTATTTGTTTGTGTTGCGCATATTCATTCACAACATGACTTTCTTTTCCATGATTGTCAACATAATTCAGAGATTTTTGCATACGAGAGAGCTAAGGTTCATATGCATGATCGAAAGTGGGCTTAGATTATAACTGTTTAAATTAGAGTATATTATGATCGGAAACAATTTAGGCCCGATTTGTTTTACAAACTGGGTTTTACTATTTACAACTCATTTCGTACTTTCAACTTATCTCAACCACTCATTTCAAATTTCAATTCATCTCAACCACTCATTTTATCACTATTCATAACTTATCTCATCTCATCTCTGAATCCAACCGAGTCCTTAGAGATCATAGGTCCTAATTAAGAACTTGGTAGCCCCAGCTGCACGATACTTGTTCAGGCCATGGCTTTTTCAAGATCCGTATGGCCAAAAAGTTGTGGTAGGATCCAGATTCTTGCCGCAAAAATGTAGAGTACGTTCTATGGAGAGGATGAGAGGGTTGAATGCTAAATATGTAATTTTCAAACCCGGCTCACGGAGGTGGGTCGAGTCTCAACAACGTGGTCTAAAGTATGTGGTGGCAATTTGGCCTTCGGTACGGTGCCCATACTTACATTCATAACAACAATAATAAAAAATAAAAATAAAAATAGAATACTGGGAACATAAATAGGTAATAAGACCCGAATTTATTTAGTTTATCACATAGCCTACATTCATGAGTCGTTTGGAAGACAAATATATTATAATAAAAATATTTTACAGTCTCTCATAATTTTTCTTGTATCTCTTTATATAATAGAAGTTGGAGACTCATTTAGCCTAGACAAGATAATATTTGTGGAGCTTTTTGTAGAGAGGTGGAAGAATATGTCCTTGTTCCTCTAGTCGAATTCACCTAGTCTCCTTTATTAAGGCTCAGCCAGTAATTGGTGAGAAGTTTAGTTTTATGTCACTTCCTTTTATCTCCTATTATGTGTCTGGCTTTTCTTCCTTAGATTTTTTTTCTTTTCTCCACCCTATCTTATGTTATACTTTTGCAAAGGTCCATTCAATGAACTGGGTTTGGAGTGCTATAACGAGCTTAGTATATTTACCCCAATGCTACTTGAGGAAGAAAATATTAGACAGGTTGAAAATTGAAGAAATAAGAAAAGCCCATGAACATCACTGTGGATACCACGACTAAGTCGTGATTTATTGAGAAAAGCAAAAATGACATCAACTGTTTGATAAAAGTACTAAATCAGAATGAAAGCCTTTTACAGGGTATTGTATTCGAGATACTACCCTTCATACATTTTTAGAGAGCACAATGTTGAATATATAGAATTCTAATCACAATAAAATTCTCATACTAATGCCACATCCCTATTTCTGTTACAGTCAGAATCTTCTTGAATATTCTCCATTACTTTGATTGGTTTTGTGCTAAGGTAGGTAATGTGATTACCTCAACATCCCCCCCTGAACCAAGCATCATTGGAGCAATAGTAAAGCTTGATCAAAGTTGTGAAAATCGAGCAGATGAGAGTGGTTTAGTTATGATATCTACAAACTGATCTTTGCTGGAAATGAATGACACTTGTAAAGACTTGGCCGCGACACTCTCCCGAACAAAATTCATTGTGCTTTGTTTTTGAATGCATAACTGGATTTAGGAAAAGGTACGTGGAACCGACCCTGTCACACCAAAGTGTCAGTGGGGCAGGATGAAAAATGCCAAGTTCTTATAATAATGATTGCAACAAAAAAACCTCACAAGTAGTATTAGCAATAAATTTGTGCTCAATTTCAATTGAAGACCAAGCAACTGTGGATTGTTTTTTAGAATCCTAAGAAATAAGGTGTTTACGACAATAAATACAAAAACCTCATGTGGATCGACAATCATCAAGGCATTCGGCCTAATCAACATCATAAAATACAGAAAAAGTATAAAAGGAAGATGAAGAAAAACACAAGCCAATATAACAAGTATGCTTAAGGTATCAAAGATTACGCTTAACAACCTTCTAGTGGGGAAGGCGAGGACAATACATAAATTGACAAACGTGATTAACAATAAAAGATATGTCATGTCTAGTAAATACAAGGTATTCGAGGTTACCAACTACGCTTTGATACTAGTGGGGATCCTCAAAGGTGCAACCGTTTAAGGCAGGTAGTTTTTCTGAGACAGAAAAATAAAAGTAACCCAAGATCTTTGATAGGAAAAAATTACTTTCAGGAATTTATGGAATCAGAGATAAGTGTAGAATTCAACCCAATGGTTAAGATGTCACCAACATATACGAAGATGTATAAACAATCAGTCGCAATGCGCATTATGAATAAAGAAGAATTTGAACTTGAACATTTAAAACCTAAATTTAGCAACCTATCACTAAGTTTAGCAAACTAGGCTCTAGGAGCCTATTTCAAACCATAGATGGATTTCTTTAACTTACAGACATGTATTGGAAATTCGGAATTCACGAAGTTGGAAGATTGCTTCATGTAGATAGTCTCTTCAAGGTCGCCGTGCAATAAGGCATTCCGTATGTCGAGTTAGTGTAGTGCCCAATTTGAGGTGATAGCAAGGGAAAGCAAAAGTCTGATGGTAACCGGTTTAACAATCGGACTAAACATTTCATGGTAATCCAAATCAGGTTGTTGATGAAACCCTTGAGCAACAAGGTGCACCTTGCGATGCTCAAGGGTATCATCAGCTCAATGTTTTATTTTCAAAATCTACTTCAAACCAAGGAGATGAAGGTGGGAGAGGAAGGGACTGGATCCCATGTTTGATTGTGCAGGAGGGCATCAATCTCTGCTACCATGGCAGAACACCATTTAGTAAATTTGTAGGCCTTTGTGAAAGAGGACGGCTTTTCAAGTATGGAGAGAAGAAGAAACTATTTGAACAAAGGATTCAGTGAGAGAACTTGATGGCTTTAATGATGGCCATGAGATAGCTGCGTTAGTGCGATGGTTAGGGCAGTATGTGTTGGTCTTTGACAGAGTGAGCATCAGATGTGTAAGGTGAGGGAAGAGGGTGGTAGTTAGGAAGAAAAAGAGTTGAGACGATCATAGGAAGGATTGGTAGAAGAGAAGGTGGGTGAATGATCTGGAGAAGACAAAAGAGAGCTAGGGTTTTGAATGGGCTGAGATGAAGATATGGACTAAGTCATATGAGAAGAGGAAGTTGGTGCCGAAGGAATAAGAATAGAAACCATGGGTTGAGATGAGGTTTTGGGCCTAGAATCTAAATCTAATGACATGGAAGAGGGAATGGGCTGGGAAGTAAAGAGAAATGCAGACTCATTGAAGATAATGTCCCTAGAAATGTAATTCCGGCCCGAAGGAATATGAAGATAGATGTAACCTTTGTGAGTAGAGTTATAGCCCATAAAAACACAGGGATTGATCTGTAATCCAATTTATGTTGGTTAAAAGGCTTAAAATTGGGCTAACATGCAGACTCAAAAATACGAAAAACTCTAAAATTAGAAATTTTACCCATTAAAACCTCAATTGGTGATTTATTTTGCAAAATAGGAGTGGGTATGAAACTCATTAAAAAAAATAGCGGTTTGAAATGCTTGAGCCCAATAAATGCGAGGAATCGATGCATGAGACAAAAGAGATAAACCTGTTTCTACGATTTGTCGGCGAGGATGTTCCACACTCCTATTTTGTTAATGAAAGTGTGGACATGTGATATGATATGTTACCATAAGATTGAAAAATTAATTTAAGGGGATGAAATTCTCCATCCTAGTCGGTTTGTAATGAAATGATAGTTATATTAAAAGTATTACTAACAATGCAAAGAAAAGCCAAAACTAAAGAGATAACATTTGATTTTGCTTGTATATGAAATAACCAAACAAATTTAGAAAAATAATCCACTAATGAAAAATAGTAACATACTCCATTCATAGAGAGCACTAGGCCAGGACCCCAAACATTTAGGAATAAAAGCTGAAAAAGATGCTAAGAATGTGAAAAAGAAACTGGATAAGGTAGAGCATGAGCCTTAGCATTTGAACATCCAATGCAATAACTTATTGAAACACTATAGTAAAAGGAAGGTTAAACTGACAAAGGATAAGTGAGGTTGTGCGAGGAGATGGATGACCCAACCTCGAGTTCTATAGTTGAACGGAGGTGTGAATGCCCAGAAATGCTTGAGGAGATGAAAGGGGGAAGATTGCAATGGAGAAGAACTTTCCGAAAGCGTGAACCTTCACAAAAAACGAGTCAGAATGAAATTCAAAGATAACAAAATTATCACTACAAAATGACGCACATATAGTAGATTGCGAGATATGTAAGGGACATGAAGAATGTTTTTTAAAAGAAAATTTCTAGAGGAGGTAGGTATTTGAGTTGTGTCGAGATGATGTATGGGCAAGGTGGAGCCATCGTCGATGCTAACTTGGTCAGATCCTTGAATGGCGTTGATTCCAAGGTGAGGTTGTTGAAATCTAAGGTAAAGTGATGACAAGTAGCAGTGTGTGGAAACCAGGTAGTGGCTGAGGAAGGTGAAGCAGAGAGATCCATATAAGAGGTGATGGTGAATAAGCTTGATAGGAATGGTCAAAACATATGGTAGCAAGATAGAGTTGTGTGGCCATGTTTATGACACACTTGATACAAAGGATGGGAGTTTGGATGAGATGAGAATGAATTAGAGTATGGATAGGGTGGATGAGGTCCCGACTGAAAATATTGAATAGAAACATGTCCTCACCAACCTTTATAAGAGGGGAATGGACTTCGACCACGAGTGGGTGTGAAAAATTGTGAAAACCAAGTAATAGTATTATGCAGGAAGAGTTGTGTTAGATAGGAGGGATTGACGAAAAATATAGGATTCATGGTTGAAGAGATAACTATAAAGTTTTTTTTTGGGGGGGGGGGGTGGTGGAAGTGGATCTGGACGGATTATAAGAGAAGAAAGAAGATATTCATATTTTGTACTCAGATCCGTAAGAAGATAGATTGTAAACTCGGGATCACTAAGGGTGTGGCCCGAGGCACCTAAAGTTGCAGAAAGTGATTTTACTTTTTTATAGTAATTTGAAACTGATTCAGCATTTATTTGAAGTGGCTAGCAAGTATTGAGTTTGTATAATATGGGTTGAAACTTTGGCAGCAAAGAGACTTTGGAGGGTGATTTCAAAGGAATGAAGTACCCGAACTAACACAGATTCAAAGAAGTAAGAGTTAAAGGTAGACATGAATAATTTGTCTTGTAAAGCCCATTTTGTATGTTCTGGATTTGGCTTATTAGTAGAGGATGAAGTTAGCATGGGAAGAGAGCCATCAACATAACCTTATAACTGATAACCCTTTACAAATGAAGCAATTTGTGCTTTCCATAGAAGATAATCATCTATGATAATCTTGATTGTGATGAAATGGGGAGCAGAGTTGAGACTGTTGGTGGTGAGAGATTTGTCAGGTGACGCCATGGGAGGGAAGGAAGAAGAAAATGGAAGCAGAGGGTCTGGACATGAGTTTAAATTAAGCTCTTGATACCATATTAAGGAAAGCGAACATATACACCAACTGTTTGATAAAAGTAATAAATCAAAATGAAAGCCTTTTGCAAGGCATTGTATTTGAGCCACTACCCTTAGTACATTTTTAAAGAGTAGTGTTGAATATATAAAATTATAATCACAACAAAATTCTCATACTAATGCCACATCACTATTTCTGTTACAGTCAAAATCTTCTTGAATATTCTCCATTATTATGGAAGTTTGCTTTGATCGATTTGTGTTGTAATGCAAATGCCCCAACATGATGTAGATAGCATATATCACTTCAAAAATTTGGCTGCTGGTGAATTGGGAGAGGAAAATAATGCTTAGAGGAGTGATTTCTTCCTCATGGTGGAGGAGTTCAAATCCTAGCAAAGTGATTGCGAGAAAAATGGTGGAGGATCCTTACCGGGCGTAGAGGATCAGAGGAATTATTCTTCATGGTGGAGGAGCTCAAATCTTAGTAAAGTTATTGCAAGAGAAATGATGGAGGAGTCGTGTGCCTTACTCAAGGGCCGGCTCAATAAGTTGGGCCGGCTCAATAAGTTAGGGAACTTATAGCAAAAATTTTGATTGAGGTTTTTTGTTTTAAGTAAAAATAAATAAATTTATTTTAATTTTAATTTTTACAATAGATTTTTGTTTAAAAATAATTCCTATCATTTGCCAAATAAATTACTACTTAAGATTTTATACTACATTTTTAACTAATATTTTTAATTGATAATGACATATATAATATCTACTTGATACTTTTGATGTTTTCTTATTAAATTAATTAATATCTTTAATTGGATTTTTTTTTTAAATCTACTTTAGACTTTTTTTTGGGTCTTTTTCTATTAAGAGTACCTAATGAAAGGGCTGGCACTTAGGGCCGTAGAAAGATCGAACCGAACCGGCGGACTGGACCGGACCGATTGGACCGAATCGAGACAGGACCGAACCGAATGGAATTTGGTCTGGTCCGGTCCAATTTATATATGGACCAAATAATTCCAGTCTGGGCTCGATCCAGGAGATTTCTCCCCCACCATACCGAACCGAACCCCTACCATATATATATATATATATAAATAATAGTATATAAATTATAATATTAATATTAATATAGATTAATATAATAACATATTAATATATCATATATATTAACATATTAATGAATAATATATACTCTTATAATATTAACATATTATAATTTATAGTAATTGACTAGTTGTGATATAAAAATATAAATTATAGTATATCTATATAGAGTATTAGTAATAACTTATAAGTAATAAGTGTATTATTATTATTTAATATATTATTACTAATTTATCACTATTTACTAACATATAAATATATAATATATTAATGTAATAGTGTTATTAGTAATATTTTTTTCCTATTTTTTTATTTAGATTATTTTTATTTTACCATTTTTTTAAGAGTAAGTTTTGTTAATATTTTTTGGCTTAAATCTGTGATAAATATGTAAATTGGGTTAAAACTAATTAAATTTGGGCAAAAACAAATATTTGATCATTGTATAATTTTTTATTAAATTTAGTCCATTAAATCATATGAGGTACCCCTGGACCAGATCGGACCGTCCCTAGACAGAATTGGACCAGACCGATATGGACCGAATAGGAGTTCGGTCCGGTCCGGTCCAAGGTGACAGAATTCTTGGACCGAATGGAAACCAGTCCACAAATTTTTCGAACCGGACTGGACCATTTACACCCTTATTGGCACTGTCTTACCATTCCTATGTCTTGTCTTAGAAGAGTTGTTGTCCTCTTTGTCTGTGCGTCCATGATTTTTTTGTTAGGTAAAAATTAATGTTGATTTATTTTTATAGATAAGATGAGATAAAAATTAAAAATAAAATAAAATATTATTATAATATATATTTTTTAATATTATTTTTGTTTTAAAATTGAAAAAAGTTATTTTAGAATTTGAAAAAATTGAATTTTTTATTTTATTTTATATTAAAATTTGATAAAGTAGTAATAATGAGATGAGATTAAATAAAAATATTTGTAAAAACAAATCAGACTTGATATGAACATATCCATTAGGGTTAAATAATTTATGATTTGAGTGATTCTACACTTACAAATGGCGGGTCCCAATTAGTTAAAAAAAATCATTTTTTTTTTAAATTTTTACATAACTTTTTGTTTTATCACTTATAAATATTTTTAAAAAAATTACAATATTATAAAAATATATATTCTTAATCAATGTATAAAAAAATTAACAAAAATAAAATAAAAATAAAACTCCCACAGGAATTCCCGAATCTCGTTTGTGGGAATAGGATTTCTCTTATAATTTTATTATGTGATTTTGTCCATAAAACGAGATGTGATTAGTGATTTTGTACATGAACTAGATTGGATGATTTTGTGATTCTGTCCATGAAACGATATTTGTGAGATTGGTTGATAGTATGATTTTGATTAGAGAAAAATATTGAGTGCATCCAATATTTATTGTATACACTCACAAAAATAATATATATGTACTGTTTATATATATTATTCATATAAATATATAAATGTGTACAATGAGTATTAGATCTTCTCTAACATTACTCTTTTGATTATGAAATCTGACCTGTGGTAACTGACTTGTGAGACCAAAGCACAGAAAGTAGAAACCCCAGATATTTCGTTTTTCTTTGTTTTATTTTCTTTCCTCCTACCCCGCACCACCATCTGCACAAACAGACCCCATATCATATGCACGAAGCCCACCTCATCGCCCCACTCCCTACGGTATTGTTTTTGCCTCACACAGTCACGATTCACTCCCTCTCTCCGAGAATTAAAATCTTCTTCTTTTCACAATCTTCTGTGCCCTCGAGAATTAAAATCTGCAGTATCTAAAAATCCGATAATGAAGATGTTCATGTGACGTAAATTTTTGGGGGAAGTTTGGAACAGCCACAAAGCCACTCGAGAAACCAAACTTGATCATTTGGTAAGGCAATCTTTAGTTACTTTACATTCATAGCTCTCGTTGTGCCTCGCTTTGCTCCAATACGGAATAATCCCAATTTCGTGCCAAGTTTTGCAACTTTGTTTTCGATGCTCAATGTGCTGCATTCCATGACTGTTTCTGTCACAAATCTTGAGAAACAATCTTAGTTTGGCAAAATTTTGTAGACACAGAACGGGAATTGCGAGAAACGAATAAGAAACGAACTATGGGTGTGACGACGTTTATCGCCACTGCAATAGCTACTTACAGAAACTTTAGCACCAAAAGTTTTGGGAAAAACACAAAATCCGGTCAAAATTGGTACAGGAGTAAATACAAATCCAGAAAGAGCGAACCCAGAAACCCTAGGACTAGAATCAAGTGGACTGACGAACAAAAGAAAATCATATCTGCAGTTTCTGCGGGCAGTTCCGTGTTCATCACGGGCTCGGCAGGGACCGGAAAAACAGAATTGGTTAAGCATATTATTAAGCTGTTGAAGAAATGTCACTCCCCATCTGGGGTCTTTGTCACAGCGTCTACTGGGGTCGCGGCGTGCGTTATTCGGGGACAAACTTTGCACTCGTTTGCGGGCATTGGGTACCCCATGGCGGATCGCCGCACTTTGCTGGATAGGGTTCTTCAGAATAAGAAGGCCTACAGGAGGTGGAACAAAGCTAAGGCATTAGTTATTGATGAGATTAGCATGGTTGATGCAGAGCTGTTTGAGAGTCTTGAATACATTGCGAAGAACTTACGTGGTAGAGATGAGGTTTGGGGAGGGATTCAGCTTGTCGTGAGTGGTGATTTCTTTCAGCTACCACCATCTTCTGGTCATCAGAATTCGTCGGGTAAAGAGTTTGCATTTGAAGCTGATTGTTGGAATGCAAGTTTTGATATGCAAATTGAGCTTGAGGAGATTTTCAGACAATCAGATGCCCGGTTCGTCAAAATGCTTCAGGGTATAAGGAGAGGGGATTGTGATCCTCAGGACTTGGAGGTTCTCGAACAGTTGTGTTCGAGGACCAAGTCGGATAAGTTAGATCCGACTGTTTTACAGCTCTATCCATTGAAAGAAGATGTAAGGAGAGTGAACGCGATGCGGATGGAAAGCTTATCCGAGGCTGTCACCACATATGTAGCCTATGACAGTGGTGAAAATCCCTGGAAGACTCAGCTCAAAGAAGGGATGGCACCCGATGAGCTTTTCCTCTGTGAAGGTGCAAGAGTAATGCTGATCAAGAATTTGAATACTTGGCTTGGACTGGTGAATGGTAACACAGGTACAGTTATCGGATTTTTGGAGCCACCAAAGGGTGTGGATGTAAGGGATATATGTTCTGAAAACCTGTTGCCTATAGTCAAATTTGATTCAGGGACAAAGAAGGTGATTGAGCCAAAAACTTGGGTTGTGACAGAGGGAGATACAGTTGTTGCTGAAAGAAAGCAGCTGCCCCTTTTATTGGCATGGGCTCGAAGTATTCACAAGTGCCAGGGCATGACTCTTGATAAAGTTCACACCAATCTATCTAAAGCTTTTGGCTGTGGAATGGTCTATGTTGCACTCTCTCGAGCGAGCAGTTTGGAAGGCCTTCAGTTATCAGGTTTCAGTCCCTCAAAGATCAAGGCACACCCCAGGGTCTTGCAGTTCTACAAAAGTTTTGCTTGTGAACCAAGTACTACTACTAAGGGTAAAGATGAAGGTGACGACAAGATCAGAGTTGACACCAGTAGCTTAGTGCATGTTTCAAACACAACAAACAAAGGAGCATCAAAATACCATTTTTCTCTTTCTGAATTCATCTCTTCACGTCAGAAAAGAAAATGAAAGTTGTAGATATTTTCATGTTTTTTTCTCAAAGGATTAAGATGAAAGCTTAGCCAAGCTATCATCATGTTCTTTCCTTTTAACGACCACAACTTGCTTGGGGAATCTGAAGGAAGCCTTGATTACAAATCCTTAAAGTGGGGAAATACATAAATTCTTGTTGATGTATACAGTGAACAGACTTAATAAGAAACATTCTCATATTTAAGATTACTGCACAAATGAGTGGATTCTTCATGGTTTATGGTTCTGCTGTTGAACATTCTCATTGCAAGTGGAGACATCGTAAAAGCAGAATACAATCTTAATAAGAACATTAGTACTGCAAGACAAACAATGATATTTGCCCGTGTGAGACTAAATTCCACTCGTTTTAACCGAGGGAGGCCACGACAATCTCCTATGGCTTGTGCCATCAACCTGATTAAGATCAGAAATCTCACTGTTTTCATCCTCTGCTTCTTGTCTCTCCATTTTTTGCCTACTTAGGCTCCTAGTAACTATGTCATCAAAGCTTGGGCCATTTCTCCAGGGTGGTGGAGTCACACAGTTGGAGTCCCCTGCAACTCTTTGGGAGCTGTTTTTGACTGGTGTTGCAGGCAAAGAGGAATTGGAATGACCCACTCTCAGATTCTGAAGAGTTGCAAACGAGTCTCTCATGGCAGACATGGCCTCAAAGAATCGGGTGCATGATGCTAAAGCTACTGGGATCGGGCGAAGCATTTCCTGCATCGGTAGAAGAAGATGAACATTACTTTTCTGAGACAAAACCCACTCTTTAAGCACATGTTTCATGGCTACAGTAATTAGAAAGAAAGCTCACGAACGAGTCGACTGGAACCCATGAACTACAGCATGGATATAAGATCTGTATTAGCATATCTTTAGGATTTCATGAAATGGATAGCAAATTACATTGATCTAAACACCTTTTACCTCCAGTCCATAGTGGATGTTTATCATTTTGATTATCGTAATTTGTGAATGAGTTTAGAAGGCAAATCAACCATTCAAAAGGCTAATAATATGCACGCTGCTTCACCATAACCATAAGTCTCCCATGATCTCTCAGGCTTCATTAAACACCACTTATTAGTGTAGTTTATACTATACACTTTTTAACTTAAAACAGGAAAAATGGGTGTCTAACCGTGGAATATCATGACATACATGGCATATCAGGCATTCTGGAACTTGTTTAAAAACAAATTAAATGCATCTAGAAACTTACTCCCCATACTGAAGGAGGCTCCTGAAAGTTCTGACTCCATTGAAAATCTGCAACTGACGTTGTCAAGGCACCATAATCACTAGCAGCCTTCATCAGTAATTCAGAAAATTGTTTCTGCACGAACCCAAGCAAAAGATGGCAAACATTTAAAAAATGCTGACTTTCAAGTGTCCAAAAAGTTAATGTAACCGTTTAATAACCTTCTACAAGGGCTAAACTTAGAATTTACAATTTGGACTTAAAATAAGGGCAAACTTTCTGATTACGATTTACATGTTAAATTTACGCGAAATTAAAAACACCAGTACTAGCAACTATATATTGTGGTTTATGCTTATAGCACATTCGTACATTGAAATACTAGATCAATTCAATCTCTCATCCATTCTCTTCTCATCTATCCATAAAAATATGCTGTCATTCAACAAATACATTATGTTATTCTATCAATAAGTCCCCACCTTAGGGAAGGTACTTGGTGATAAAAGTCACTATTTTGAATTCTAGCATCGACAGTCCCACTACATGGGATCACAAGCTGTTAGTTTGACAAGCAGACTAGTTATGAGATGGTGAGTGAATGAGGAAAACAAGCTAGGGGTCAAAGTATGGGTTGAGAGAGAGAGACAGAGATGAAACTTCTTGGACCAACCTGATATTCTGCTTCGACTGGAATGCAGTCCAGTGAATATGGCTGTTGAAGACGAGCTATTATGCGATCCTGCCAACATTCAACATTGAAACATGTGTTCACAGGTTTCATAAATTCATTTGTAATGTGAGAAAGATTTGTATGCGGAAGAAATGGAAATGATTTTCCCTCTCATGGACCCACGGTCACAAGTATTTAACCTCAAATACATAAGTATGTTAATGAAAACATAATCATCCATAGGATCAGCATTGATGTCAAAACATTCCCGTTCAGGTTGCACTATAATTACGTAAGCTATAGTCCTTACTGACTACAATGAAAGATCTTGGCTGTACTCATTTAGTAAGAATAATCATGAGGACAGACGCCTGATACTAAGCCTAATAAAAATACTGTTGAAGGCTGGAGGAATCTATAAATATTTTGTATTACAGCAACATAGACAAAGGCTCTGTTTGTTTTCACTGGGAATTATTACTCTGGGATTATAGTTCTTCAATAATTAGAACTGCCATATGAAAATTTCTTTTTCAAAATCCAAACTATAGGCCCATGAGTAGAAGAAATTAATTTATAAGCAATATTTTTATAGGATCTTTTATCATAACGTAAAAGTTAAAAGAACAATATTGAATGCGCTAGGTATAAGAATAAGAAAACTTCCACGGAAGCAGAACCTGGTTATGTAACAGTTTACAAACAAGTGAACTTTACTCACAAATCATAAACAAGATAAGATATAGAAATAAATGCATCTCTAGAGGCCCATAGTGAGGAAATCCATGATCCAGTGTAGCATTTGAATGCAAAAAATCCAATCCTCACTCCCCCGCTTGCTCATGGACAGGAGGAATAATTGTAGAGAACTGTAGTAGTCACAAATTTTCCGAAAACTAAGAAACCAAATAGTCCTTTAAGTTAATCACTACCATAATGTAAAAATACCATATATTAGAGTAGCCCATGCTACTCCAAAATCTAGAGCGAGAAAACAGAGCATATAGATGCCCAGTTTTCAAAAGTGTGTTCGCATGCACGATGCATACTTGGTTCATGTTCTGCATATGTATACATGTATAGAAGATTGGACATGGAGATTTTAAAGTAGAAACAGAAGGAGCTTTAGAACGAAGCATACACCATTTGACCTTAAAATTGCAAAGAAGCATAATGACAAAAATGAAACCAAAATAATACCTTATTCTGAATGACATCTTTCAAAATAGTTGTAATCCTTGCCAGAGTCTCAGTCTTCTTTTCCATTTCGGTCACGTGTGTCAAATGTGCCACATTTTTATCATCCTTAAATTTTACTAACCAAGTTAGAATAAGTGAAACTGCAACCCAAAACATCATATTCTAGTTTCATTTTCTTCAGTTACCCAAAACTATCATGCTGTAAAATGAAACAGGCCATAAATGAAACTGGTATTACCCACCTTTCGTCCTTGAAGTTCCACTTGCAGATCTACTATTTTTCTTTGTACGGCGGTAAGTTCTCTTAATACCCTTATCAAGTCATCACCCTTCTCACCTGTTGTAGTGGATAAGTTCTGGAGTTCTTCCTACCCAAAAGGGGAAAAAAGTGATGACCTTAATCATAATTCGACTACTACATGTCGTGCACTTAAATGTTTTACTGCAAAGTTGCAATTTTGTACTTGAAGACATTTAAAAATAAAAATAAAACAATGCAACAAAACACACTGCCTTTAGTACCAGCCCACAAAAAATAACTCCTTCATACATTCCCATTAAAGAAAGAACTAATACAACTTATAAATTTATAACTTGGACCTCATTTATTTCTGGATGGAGTCATGTTGAGGATCCAAAACAACAAAACTGATGTCAGCTCCCTTCATTTCTGAATTGTATTCCAAAGTACCCCCACTATATAATCCCCCCCACCCTTCCCCAACTTAATTCCACACAAAAGACCGATATTTAACTGGGTGTTTCAAGTGAACTGCAATATGGACAACACACACAATTTGTGGGTAGAAATGGAGCTACATTCTATCAAACAGAAGCAAAATGGGACGAGATCAGAATTCCCAGAGTGAAGCAAAATGCAAAACAGAACATACATTACTGTTAAAGACGGTTAAAAAAGGATAATAACAATTGCACAAAAGCAAAATGCAAAATCAGAATTAGCACCTGAGTAGGAGAAGGGGAAACAGAGAAGCCGAGATCCGCGGCGATGGAGAGAGCATCGGACATGCCTGCAATCCGCCTCAGAGACTTCTTTCCAACCCAAGTGGAATCTGTCCCCATTGACATTTCCTGCTTTCTGTCAAATTTGAGTTGGGTTTCTGCCAATGCTAGTGCTTTAGACGGCAATTTGAAATCCTCCGATATGTGGAAAGACTTTCTTCAGCACGCTCCCCTTTAACATCACAACTTTGAAAAATAACCTAAAAAATAAATGAATAAAAATGTTAAAATAATTCGTATTGTGGTTTGTGTCTTGTAAGTTATATATCAATCTCTCCATTCTAATTAACATTTTATTTTTGAGATCAAATCAATCTTTCTATTTACACAATTAATAATGTCATGTAAAGCCCATAAAGTAAAGATAAAAATCATTTAAGAAAAAAAATATATTTTCTTTTTCAACAATGGGACACAAACGGTCAAACCAAGCATCTACACTTGGGTTATCTCATGCGGGTGGGTGCCTTGGGTGCAACCCAAGCGATGTGGCCCAAATCACCCTACTTAAAGAGGCTTGCCATTTGGGATCAGATCCAAGAATTCGAATTCAAATTCGAAAGATAAATAATTTTCTTGAATCTTTTAGGTGAATGTGTCAAAACTAATAAAAAATAAAGAAAATTTCAAAACCAAATTGAATAAAACTCGACTCGAATAAACAGACCTATAATTATCATTGCATAAAACACGCGACTTAGATATGATCTTTTTTTTAAACGATGTCATATATTCATACTGCTAAAAACGATTACAAGTGGGTGGAGTATCAACAGTCCAGATACTTTCTAAAATGCTTAGGGCATCCCGACTTAGCAAGTGAGCAGTAGAATTACCTTCTCTTACAATGTGTTGTACAGACCGTGAAGGAAATGAATTGAGGATGATCTTCATGTCTCGAACAAAGGATCCCGCATAGGAGTCTGAAACCTAGCTATCTTTTAGAGAGTTGGCTGCTTGGAGCGAATCGTCCTCCAGGATCAGCTTATTGATTCCATACGATCGGCAATGTAGGCAGGCTTAGTATGCAGCGAAACACTCGGCCAAGTAAGGATCTGGGTAGAGGTCTTTTTTCATCCTTAGTGTCGCTAGGGTTTTTCCTTGTCAATCACGTAGAATTGCCCCTATATCTACTTTGCATGAGACTTTATCCAGGGAAGTGTCCCAATTTAGCTTTAGGGTGTCCCGAGGAGGGGCCTTTCATTGGACAGGGGAATCTGGGGGTTTGGGTTGTTCGTGCGTGGTCTGCTGGGATCGTTGGAGATCACTTTGGAAAGTGAGGATCTGCTGGTGGAGGGTTGAATGGTCTCTAAAAACTTGATCAAAGATCAATTGGTTCCTTCATTTCCTAATTTTCCATGCTGTGATGGCAAAAGAGACTAGGTCTTCTGTGTCGAGCACTTCAAAAAAATGGTTGATCATATCTTTAAAGGGCAGGGAATGCTTTCTGGAGCTAAGACTCCATATGTCTTGTGCTGCGGCGCATTCCCACAGTGCATGTTTGATGGTCCTGGCATGGATGCAGCAAATAGGATAGGAATAGTTTCACTCCGGACCTTTATTTGGAATAGTTTCACTCTGGATGGCAGAGCATCAAGGGAGGCCCTCCATAGGAAAACCTTTGCAGCATTTGGTATCTTCAACGTCCATAGTTTGGTTCATATCTCGCCTCATACTTTGTCTTGTGATGACTAACCATTTCTTGCCTTGTGTAGGTCTGCTTGGAGAAAATAGGCACTCTTGACTGTGAAGGATTTGGAGTCTGTGCACTTCCAATATTGCTAATCTGGCTTGGGGGAGTTACTCAGTGGAAGTCCTTAATGAGTATGGATTTATAGGGATGGAACATGACAATGATCAGGTCATGATTCCATTGATTAGTAGTTGAGTTAATCAATGTTGCCACTTTTGTATCAGCTGGGAGGAATCGCAGTTGGGTCTAGGGTCTATGCATTGTCTCCTGTGGCAATCATTTGTGATTCCAGATTTCAGTGGTCTTTCCATCACCAATTCGCCAACCAATACCTTCCTCTAATAGCAGCTTGGCAAACATGAGACTTTGCCAGATGTATGAAGAGTTGTAACCTCTTTTAGCTTCGAGGAAGGGCTTGTTATTGAAATATTTCTCCTTCAATACCCTGGCAGCTAGGGAATTGGAGAAGGATAGGATTTTCTAACATTGTTTTGCCAAGAGGGCAGCGTTAAAATCCTTGAAGTCCCTTAGACATAGTCCTCCTTGTCTCTTGGATTTGCTCATGTGCTTCCACCCAACCTAGTGAATCTTCTTTTCCTGCACCTGTCTCCCTCACCAGAAGCTACTAATAAGTTTGTTTAGCTTCTGGATTAGAAGTTTGGGCAATTTAAAGATTCCCATGCAATATGTGAGAATGGATTGGATGATAGCCTTGATGAGTACATCCTTTCCTGCTTGTGACAACAAGCTTGTATTCCAACTGTTTATCTTTGTTTGCACTTTCTCTAAGACTGCTTTGAAGGAATGAGTTCTGGATCTTGCAATCAAAGCAGGGAGTCCTAGGTATTTTTCATGAGAATTGGTGCCTCTGATTCCAACTATGTTAGTGACCACTTGCTTTGTCTCCTGCTAAAAAATATAAACGTTTTCTCCTTGTTGAGCCTCTGACCTGAGGCCTTCTCATAGGTGTCTGCAGATGATAAAGTTGACACCATTCAATTGAGTTTGCCTTGCAAAAGAGGGGTGCGTCATCTACAAAAAAAGATATGGTTAAGGTGTAAAACACTCTTGCGAATGGGTAGGCCTGAAATGTAATCTTTCTTTTTTGCTTGATTCAATAGGTAGCTTAGGGCTTCACTGCAAAGTATGAAGAGGTAGGGGGATTGGAGATCCCCTTGCCTCAAGCCTCGAGATGGTTTAAAATAGGGTTAGGGCTTTCCATTGATAAGCAAGAAGTAGGAGACAAAGGATACACATTTCATGATCAAGGCTATCTATGGTTCTTGGAAACCCATCTTGTTCATGACTGATTTTAGAAAAGCCCATTCAATCGTATCGTAGGCTTTACTCATATCGATTTTTAGGATCATGTAACCATCCTTTCCTTTTATCCTTGTTTTCATGGTGTGTAGTGACTCAAACACAGCAATGACATTGTCGATTATTAACCTGCCTGGCACAAATGCAGCTTGGGTTGGGGCTATGATATCATCTAGGATGAGCTTTAGTCTATTGGTCACCGACTTTGCAATAATCTTGTAAAAGACGTTGTAAAGGCTAATTGGCCTAAAGTCTATGACTCGAGAGGGCTGCTGAGTCTTGGGAATGGGAGCAATGAAATTTTGTTGAGGTCCTCATTCCACTGTCCCCTATTTAAAATCTCAGTTGCAGCCTTACATACCCAAGCCCCAATAGTACTCCAGTGGTCATGGAAAAGTTTTGCATTGAATCCATTTGGCCCTGGGATCCTAGAGGATTCATAGAGAAGATTGCATATTGCACTTCCAATGTAGTGAAAGGTCGAGATAGGTTGGAGTTCATGTTGTCTGTGACAGACTTATTCATAGGTTCCAGGCAGCTTTCAATTTCAATGGGGTGGGAGGTGGAGAGTAAATCTGTAAAGAGCATTGGAAAGCCTGGCTAATGGCTTGAGGGTCTGTGCATTCTTGTCCTGTGTCTGAGATGATTCTAGTGACTGAGTTTGCTTTCTTTCTCTAAGGGGCACAATTGTGAAAAAAATTTGTGTTCTGGTCCCCCAACTTTAACTAGTGCTATTTTGCCCTCTGTTGCCATTTTCCATTCTTCTCATCCATGAGTGCATTTATGTCTTGTTGCACCTTTTGGATTTCACTATGTAGGTCCCTTTTGTTGGCTACTTTTAGCTCATCAAACCTGATTGTTTCTGTTTCAGGGAGAGGCTCTGCTGCTTGTGGTGCGTCTTGCTCTATTGTGAAAGCCTTTCCTGACATGCCTGTAATCCATACAAGGTGCTTTGCAGTGCACTGGGTTGGTTTGCTGAGAGTATCCACCACGATTGGATGATCTTTGCACAGTCTTCATGTCTGTTCTAGTTTAATTCATACCTGAAAATCTGCTGGGGTTGAGGCAGGATAGTGGCAGCTTGTGTTTGGACCAGAATGGGCACATGACCAAATTGGGTGCATTCTAGATGGTGCACAGAATGATTGCCGAACTTGTCAATACAGAGGGAGCTGCCACAAGCCTTGTCAAGTCTTTCTTTAGTAAAAAGGGGTCCCTCTCGATTGTTTGCCCAGATGAAGCACTCTCCTTGGAAGCCCAGGTCAAATAATCCGCAGCTGGATAAGGCTTTTTTGAAGTTGTACATTTGCTTATAAGATCTAAGGGAGGCCCCTGACTTTTCGGTTTGGTGGGTAATCTCATTGCTATCCCCTAGACAAAGCCAGGGAATTCTGTCATCAGGTTTGAGAGCTTGGAGTAGAGACCAACTAGCTTGCCTATGAGCAGTTTTTGGGTTTCTATAAAACCAATGAGCTGCCAGTTGAAGTCCAGGGCTTTTGTTTTATCGAAACTGATATGTGCCATTGATTATATGTGGTAAGGTCCACCTCCAAGGAGGAATCCCAAAGGAGAGCCAGTCCTCCTCCTTTACCCCTACTATCCACACAAAAACAGTGGCCGAAACCCAATTTAATTTTTATTTTTTCCATTTTTGAATCTGGCATTTGGTTTCTATCAAAAAAACCAAGATGGGAGACTTTGTTTTCACCAGTTGGTGAAGCTCATGAATTGATCAGGAGTTTCCAAGCCCCCGACACTTCCAACTTAAACAACTCATGGGGTTTGGTGGGGCTGCATAGCAGCCTCCATGTGAAATCCCAGATTACGTGTATTTTTACGTAATGTTTTATTCTTGTTGTTGATTTTTTTAATTTATTTTAATAATATTATTGGTTGTATTTTATTTGTTTGAAATTATTATTTGAACTATTAATTTGTTAATATTAGTTTTACGTTGTTTTATATTAATATGGAGTTATTCAGTTTTTCTTATTAATTTACATGTGAGATAATTATTTTAATAATTAGAATTTAATTCCTTTATTTTATTATGTGAGTTTATTTGATGTGTTTTTATTTATTATTTTATCTTAAATAGTCTCTGCATTTAAATTAATTTATTCAGCTCTCTGTTTTGGAATTCTTTTTATTGGATCAACTCTGTGAACAGAGCTGTGAGGACTGGAACTTGTTCATTTCCTTCCCTTTTTCTTTTTCTCTTTTCTTTTCTCTTTTTCTTTCTTTCTTCCTTATTTCCTCTCCCCCAGCCCGTGCGACCCCTCCTCTGCTTCCTCTCTCTCCTGCCCGTTTCTCCCTTCTCCACCAAGCGCCGTCGTGCGCCACTTTCCGGCGACACCGCCCACACCACCTCCACCACCTTGCTCCAGCGAGTTCATCCATGCCAGTGGTGCCAACCACAACAACCCCACCTCTCGCCGGCAAGCTAGAACCCGAAATGGGTATCTTGGCTTTTCCAGCATTTTCCGGCCACCGCTGGCCATCCATGATACCGGCGACCTACAAGTAACCTCCCCTTACTCCGGTGAGCATAACCCACCGCCTAGAACCACCCAGTTCTGCCTCTTGCGCCTCCATCCGAAATGGGTCCTTAAATGGGTTGTTCTTCGCCGCGCCGCCGTCTGGCCACCGTAGGTCGGACGACCATAGAACCACCCAGTAACCTCACCACAACCACCAAAACACCCCCTACCTCAGTTGACCATCCCCCTAGCTCAGTTTCCCCATACACGGCCCCACCTTCCTTATACAACCCCAAATACGAAAATGGGTTTCCACCCATTTTGAGCCCAATCCGCCACCTTCCGGTGGTTGCACCACCACACCACCACCTTCATGAGATTCTCCACCCTTCATTGAGTATTTCTCTAAATTTTGGTGTCAAACTGAGCACTCTAACTTAACGTACAAAGTGACCGCTACGAGCGTTGTGGACCGGCGCTTGCTCAAGGATTAATGTTTTACCCATTGTAAGTATTTTTCAAATAAATTTTAAGATTTAAATATATTTTTGCATCGAAAGATATTGTATTTGGTTATTGTTGGAATTTATTGGTTATTGAATATTTTGTGCATGGTCATCTGCATTGTGTATTTATGCACATGTTCATGGTTATATTTGAAAATTGGATTTTAGCATGATATTGGATGTTCATGTGTTGGAAATGGAAACTGGGTTTTCATGTGTTTATGATTTTCAGGTACGTGTGTATCACAACCCCAACCCGGGATGGGGCATTATCCCGGTGGAGCTCCTCTGGTCACTCGGGAGCGAAATATACTGAGTGACGTCTCCTGGGTTGTCGCCGGGGGAAATGGGATCGGACAGGATGGTAACGCTCTCTTGCCGACTCTGTGGCTCCTCTGCTGGCGGAGGCTAGGGCATGCCTGTTCATGGTACGTGCTGGGCGCAGTTAGCTAGACATCGCTCGTTCCGAAGTCACATGCGTGGTCGTTACCTTCGGTGTAATGATGAGAGTTAGGGTGTGCGGATGGTTCCTAGGGGAGGTCATGGTGCATACGGTTAATAAAATGGATGTTTTGACTATTTTCTGGAAAAGTAACGGTTTTGATTATTAGTCTTATGTGAACCATTTTCTGGGAAAATGGTTGTTGTTTTAATGATTTTACGGACATCATTTTTTGGGAAAATGATGGATTTTTTATTGGAATTTTATCATAGACCAAAATGGGATTTTGGTGTGGTTATTTTATTTATTTTGAAGAAGATCATTTTTAAACTTCATGCATATAGTGTCATGTTCATGTGTATTATTGTTGCATAAGTATATTTTATATCTTGTGGTTTGTTTAGGTTGTACTTATCTGCGATGTCATTTCTGACGTCGTAATTTTTGGATGCAGAGTTTTGTGGAGGCTGAGCCTGAAGAGGCGACTCGGCTGTTGAAGTGTTCATATTATAATTTGTTATCTTGGAAAATTATTTTCTCCTTTTTATAAATATGTATTTGTATAATTTGTATTTCGGATAACTGTATTAAATCTTCTGTTGGAGAATTTGTGTTAAATAGTTTGTAAAATAATTCTAAAAATTCTGGTACTTAAATATTGACTTTAATTATCCGCTGCTTTTATTTATGCATGTCACGTGTTCACACACTTAGCACTTGATGTTTGGGGATGTGTGACCCGTGTTATCATTATCTCGATGCCTCGATTCCCGTATTATTTTAAGGAAATTTTGGGGACGTCACAGGTAGTATCAGAGCAGTTCGACTTTGAGTAAATCCACAGATTACCTAGGGACAGTACCAGAAAAGTTTGTTGTTTTATATTTGTTTGTTTGATTGTTTGGTTATTTAATTCTATTTTTATTATTCTATTTATTCTCTATGTTTTTCCTACTAACTTATATTGTAAGATTTTCGATATATATTTCGTTGTGTTGTGCTTTTTGTTCTTATGTGCATTTTATTTATTATTTATTTTTAGAGTTATCTTAGTTCTGATTAGTTGGTTTGCTTTGTTTTAATTCATTTTAATATTTATCCAATAATGTAACTGGGTAGTAGTTAAGATTTTAGTTAGTTGATTTTAATTATTTGATTTTATTTAGTTAAGTTGTTAAGCATTTATTTATTTCTATATATGCCTTTATTTTGTTTAATTTGAAATTTGGGTCTTTCGGATTAGATTATTATTTTATATCATTTATTTAATTGAATCCTTTATTTAAATAATTGTATTAAGGAATTCCTAGTTATAATGTTTATTATTTTGTTGTGGGTTGTTTTGTTTTATTAAGCTTTTGTGCATTTATCATATGGATTTGGTTTTATTTTAATTTCATTTCATGAGTTTCCTACAAGATGGTTTTGGATTTTGTTTATTATCTTTTTATTTTAAATACGATGTTTTATCTCTTAAATATTTTGAAACTTTGAGATTCTTTGTGATAAAGATTTAAAGGAAATCGCTATTCTGTATTCCTTTTAGAGATAGGCCTTGAAGTAAGTTTTTAAATTTATTATCTTTTCACCTTTTTGCTTGAATTATTTTAAGAGTTTATTTATTTATTTTGCTGAATGAATTTGTTTTGGCGATTTGTTAGTATTTATTCATTAAGTTATTTATTTATTTATTTTTATTTTGGTTCAATTCTTTTAAAAGTTTTAAATCTTAGAGATTTCTACAATAAATCTTTTTAGAGTTGGATTTTGAGGGGAATTTCAAAACTTTAATTGTCATTTTATTTCTCCGTTCTTCTTTTAATTCAATCTCCTTGTTTTATTTAATAAAAACTTTTGGTGATTTTCTATTTACCAAGGGAGGTAGACTTGTATTTTTGAACGGCTAGCTTTTAATTATTTATTTATTAGATCTTTCTACTAGTTTTGTTTATAAATAGTATTTATGTGAATTACCCAAGTTTTATTTAGTGATTGGGTATATTACTATATCTTTGCAAGATGGATTTGTTTTGATAAATCGTTGGTATTTACATGATTGTATTTCTTTATTGATATTTTATATCTTAATTATGTGTATTATTTGGATCTCACTGAGTGTTTGCGTTTCTAAGTTCTAATTTGTTCTATGGGAGATTGTTGAGATTGTATTTTATATGGACTCTTCTTGTGAGTATGAAATTATTGGCCATTGATATATCGTTATGGAATCTGTTTTAGTAATGCTTATGATAGTAGACGATCAATTATTTCCTTAGTGAAGTTTTGATTTTGTTTGTGGATGCTTAGAGATTGTTGTCTAATATTTGTGTGTGTAAATTTTGGAGAGTACTTGTCTTTGATTTGTGCTTGACTTGATGGAAGTTGTTTTGTTAAGTGATAGAGGTTGATTTGATGCGATGGTATTAAATTCAAGAAATCTAAACTATAGGATTTTGGGCAAATTAATTAAGGTGAGTAATTTAAGCTTGATATTTGATGAATTTAATGGTTGCCTTTGCCGAGGTATTTTAAGGAATTAGTTGTGACTTAAGGTCGCATAAGAATTTAAATATTTGAGGCCATCACATCTCATAGGTATTGAAGGTCTGGTTGGGAGAATTTTGTGTATCTTGGTTATCTTGCTAATTAATTTGAGTAGAGTAATAGGATTTTTATGTGATATAAGTTGGAGTTTAGGTGTCCACCATAGTAGTATAATCAGAATTATAAGATATTAAAATTTTAGGATTTGTAAGAGTGGTATAGGATTTATTGTTAATAGGTGTTGAGTCAACTTCTACTCATGGTGATAATTTATAAGGACTTAATTTTATACAATTAGTGAGTTATCAGAGTGCGCACGAAAGCGCGATGTCTTGTGACGTAGTTTGAGATTTAGGTCATGTGTTGGTTTTGAGAGATTAGTGGTGACTTGAAATTTTGGGATGATACTTGTAAGGAGAGATGTATCTTTTGGTTGAGTAAATTATGTTTATTGATGGTTAAGTAAGGAAGATAAACTTGAGAGTTATTTGAGGGTGTCACAAATTGTTGTATGGAGTTAGTGAACAGGGTTTTGGAAGATTATACTAAAGTCCTTGTACCTATGGAAATTTCAGATTACTTTGCTACATTAGGAGTCTTAGAGATGAAATGTTATTTGGAAACTATACGATTATGATGGAATAACATTTAGTTGTATTTGAAGAAAATAGGTGATTGTGTAAAGGCATGAAGTGAGTATTAAGCTATGTGGCAAGTGAGCTATTGGAGTTTCTATCAGTTGTAGCTGAGCAAATTTCGAGGACGGAATTTATTTTAAGGGGGGGAGAATGTGAGATCCCAGATTACGTGTATTTTTACGTAATGTTTTATTCTTGTTGTTGATTGTTTTAATTTATTTTAATAATATTATTGGTTGTGTTTTATTTGTTTAAATTTATTATTTGAACTATTAATTAGTTAATATTAGTTTTACGTTATTTTATGTTAATATAGAGTTATGCTGTTTTTCTTATTAATTTAAATGTGAGATAATTATTTTAATTATTAGAATTTAATTTCCTTTATTTTATTATGTGAGTTTATTTGATGTGTTTTTATTTATTATTTTATCTTAAATAGTCACTGCATTTAAATTAATTTATTCAGCTCTCTGTTTAGGAATTCTTTATATTGAATCAACTTTGTGAACAGAGTTGTGAGAACTGGATCTCGTTTATTTCCTTCCATTTTTCTTTTTCTCTTTTTCTTTCTTTTTCTTTCTTTTTCTTTCTTTCCTCTCCCCCAGCCCGTGCGACCCCTCCCCTGCTTCCTCTCTCTCCCGCCCGTTTTTCCCTTCTCCACCCATCGCCCCCGTGCGCCACTTTCTGGCGACACCGCTCACACCACCTGCACCCCTTCGCTCTGACGAGTTCATCCATGCTGGTGGTGCCAACCACGGCAGCCTCACCTCCCGCTGGCAAGCTGGAACCCAAAATGGGTATCTTTGCTTTTCCTGCATTTTTTGGCCACCGCCGACGGTGGCCAGCAACCTCCCCTCACTTCGGCGAGCATAACCCAACGCCTAGAACCACCCAGTTCCGCCACTTGTTCCTCCACCCAAAATGGGTCCTTAAATGGGTTATTTTTCGTTGCACAGCCGTCCAGCCACCGTAGGCCTCACCACCACCACCAAAACACTCCCCTACCTCAGTCGACCATCCCCCTAACTCAGTTTCCTCATACACGACATCACCCTCCTTGTACAATCCCAAATTCGAAAATGGGTTTACACCCATTTTGAGCCCAATCTGCCACCTTCTGGTAGTTGCACCACCACACCACCACCTTCATGAGATTCTCCACCTTTCATTGAGTATTTCTCTAAATTTTGGGGTCAAACTGAGCACTCTAGCCCAACATACAAAGTGACCGCTATGAGCGCTGTGGACCGGCGCTTGCACAAGGATCCATGTTTTACCCACTGGAAGTATTTTTCAAATAAATTTTAAGATTTAAAAATATTTTTGCATTGACAGATATTGTGTTTGGTTATTGTTGAGATTTATTGGTTATTGAATATTTTGTGCATGGTCGTCTGCATTGTATATTTATGCACATGTTCATGGTTATATTTGGAAACTGGATTTTAGCATGATATTGGATGTTCATGTGTTGGAAATGGAAACTGGGTTTTCATGTGTTTATGGTTTTCAGGTGCATGTGTATCACGACCCCAAGTTGGGATGGGGCATTATCCCGGTGGAGCTCCTCTGGTCACTCGGGAGCGGAATATACTGAGTGACATCTCCTGGGTTGTCACCGGGCGACAACTGGATTGGACGGGATGGTAACGCTCTCATGCTGACTCTGTGGCTCATCTGCTGGCAGAGGCTAGGGGATGCCTGGTCATGGTACGTGCTGGGCGCGGTTAGCTAGGCATCGCCCATTCCAAAGTCACATGCGTGATCGTTACCTTCGATGTGATGATGAGAGTCAGGGTGTGCGGATGGTCCCTAGGGGAGATCATGGTACATACGGTTAATAAAATGGATGTTTTGGCTATTTTCTGGAAAAGTAACGGTTTTGATTATTAGTCTTATGTGAACCATTTTCTGGGAAAATGGTTGTTGTTTTAATGATTTTACGGACATCATTTTTTGGGAAAATGATGGATTTTTTATTGGAATTTTATCATAGACCAAAATGGGTTTTTGGTGTGGTTATTTTATTTATTTTGAAGAAGATCATTTTTAAACTTCATGCATATGGTGTCATGTTCATGTGTATTATTGTTGCATAAGTATATTTTATATCTTGTGGTTTGTTTAGGTTGTACTTATCTGCGATGCCATTTCTGACATCGTAATTTTTGGATGCAGAGTTTTGTGGAGGCTGAGCCTGAAGAGACGACTCAGCTGTTGAAGTGTTCATATTATAATTTGTTATCTTGGAAAATTGGTTTCTCCTTTTTATAAATTTGTATTTGTATAATTTGTATTTCGGATGACTGTATTAAATCTCCTGTTGGAGAATTTGTGTTAAATAGTTTGTAAAATAATTTTAAAAATTCTGGTACTTAGATATTGACTTCAATTTTCTGCTGCTTTTATTTATGCATGTCACGTGTTCACACACTTAGCACTTGACGTTTGGGGATGTATGACCTGTGTTGTCATTTTTCCGATGCCTCGATTCCCGTGTCATTTTAAGAAGAATTTGGGAGTGTCACACTCCACCAATCTGTTCTAATTTAAACTCCTTTTTGACTTAAGTCTTGCTTTTTGCTTTTTGTTGGTCGTTAGGTTCATGCTACCATCTTCTTCAGAGGCATTTCTCTTGGCTTTAGGGATTTGGGCCAGCATGGTGATGGAATTGGTGATGTTAGAAAGGGCTAGAGGTGTGTCTTGGGCTATTCACTTCCAAGTCTTGGTTTTTTGGTTCTTTTTGGATATTTGTGGGGTAATAGAAAGGTCCATAGGAGTTAGGTTATTAGGAGGGTTGACATTTGTGGGGACAGAGGTGAAGGGGGGTGGAAGGGAAGGTTGGGTCACTATCTCAGCATCAGAGGTGTCAGGTACAAGGAAATTTACCTTGTTTGCAGTCATGCCCCGATTTTTCGCATTGATTACAACGCAAATCGACGCATCCGGACAAGCAACACAAGGCTACTTATCCTACGTAAACATAAAAAGCAGCATGCATGCATCTAAGCTTACTAATGAAATGCAATGCCGATCGCAGCTGGAAGAAGATCGCAGCTGGAAGAAGTAAATTCCCAATATGTGCAAAGAGATCTAACTCTTGCATCAGTAGATCACATGGCATACTAAAATTACACTTCTCATAACATTGTATTTACAACAATATTCTGTATTTACTTTTACATAACCCAGTTAGTTTTCTCTAAACAAAAACTCATATCCTACCATCATCCAGTACTCTTACTTCTTCACTTGATTACGCACATGGGATCATCTCAACCGGAGAGGAGCATTCCATAGGACCCTCAGGGTACCTCAGAATCTCCCGTGCTGATCGGGTCTCAATGCAATTTATCTATCCCTGCAACAACATCTATCATTCCATAAGGAATGATAGATAAAATAGATAAAACATAAAAGAGTGAGATTTACAAGAAATCTCAGTAAGTACACAGTTAACGAAATAAAGCATAGATAACCTCAACTATCATCATACATAATCATACTCATCAACATATCACTTATAAGAATACTTTATGGAACATCACAAGTCAAATACCCATCTTACCATACAAACTTAGATCTTAGCTAGACCCATCATCACATACAACTTATACTTATACTTTCCACTTTACTTATTAACCTCATAAGTTTCTTTTATTTCTTATCCTCGATGGGCGTTACGTCTCACCGTCCCCATCGGGATCTACTTATTGCATTACCTCGACAGGCGTTACGTATCGCCGTCCCTGTCGGCACGTCAGTCATACGGGCGTTACGTATCGCCGTCCCCGTCATGACGTGACTAACTCATCAATCATACTCATCAATCATCGGGCGTTACGTATCGCCGTCCCCGTTATGATGAGTCTCGTGTCAATCGTCCGGGCGTTACGTCTCGCCGTCCCCGTCATGACACGGAACATATTATTATATCACGACAGGCGTTACGTATCGCCGTCCCTGCCGGCACGTCAGTCATACGGGCGTTACGTATCGCCGTCCCCGTCATGACGTGACTAACTTATCAATCATACTCATCAATCATCCGGGCGTTACGTATCGCCGTCCCCGTTATGATGAGTCTCGTGTCAATCGTCCGGGCGTTACGTCTCGCCGTCCCCGTCATGACACGGAACATATTATTATATCACGACAGGCGTTACGTATCGCCGTCCCTGTCGGCACGTCAGTCATACGGGCGTTACGTATCGCCGTCCCCGTCATGACGTGACTAACTCATCAATCATACTCATCAATCATCCGGGCGTTACGTATCGCCGTCCCCGTTATGATGAGTCTCGTGTCAATCGTCCGGGCGTTACGTATCGCCGTCCCCATCATGACACGGAACATATTCTTTATATAAATTGTTTTCTTTCGTTTTGTTTCTCTCTTATTCATATGAGTTATTTTCACCTATAACTCTACCCATTTGAAACACCACTGCTATTCTAAGAAAACCCTAAATCTAAGCAAAACAGAGTATCTCGCTCGAGCGGGTTTCGAGCGAGTGTCAAGCGAAGTCACGGGTTGGAACTCGCTCGAGTGGGGTATCAAGCGACAGTCAAGCGAGATCACGGCTCATGGGGTTTTTCAACCTAAACCAAGCAATCTTCTCACATAAACCTTATTTTTTTCTTATTAAAACATAAATCTAGGTCCTTATAATTTTCCTAACACTTTACCATCACCAAATCATATCCAAAACACCATAGATTCCAAACACATCATATAAGCCTAATTCAAGATCCAACCAACAACAAACTTAATTCCATCAATAATCTACCTATTCTATGCTAAGATTAAGTTAAATTGTATACTTACAAGTTTCTCCAAAGCTTGGTTGAATGATCCAACTAGTCCTTGCAACATTTCTCCTCAAAGCACCCACTTAGCTCACTTAGGAGATGTTTGGAGGTTCAAGGGTTAGGGAGGCTTTTTCTTTGGCTTCCTCTCCAAGTGAACGTGAATCTCCTCTCCCAAAAGGTCTCCTATGATCTAAAGATGACTATATATATAGAGGAATAGATGGCTTGGGGAAGAAGAGAAGTAAACAAACCAAAGTAATGGGTTAACCCAAACCGTGTAAGGGTATGGCATGTTGTCCAGCTTTGCCTAATCCAATGATCATCCATATCTCCCATGATCTCCAAGGATATTCATCCTATGGCTAAGCTTCTTCCTCATCTAAAATTATCTTAGATCAATGGCCCCAAATAATTACCAATTATAGATATAAAAGTAAGCTCCAAAAAGTCTAAAATACCCAAGATAAGCTTAGCTGGCCATTGGCCTTCCTTGCATCCTCAAGGCTTCTAGAACATTTTCTCCCTCTTTGGCCACACGTCCAAGACCTCCTTAGCACCCTTAGAGTAGCTGGAAAATATCTCATCACCTAATTCCCAAGGTTTGGTTACCAATTGGTTGGAAACAAAGGGGATAGTTGACTGTTTTGGCTAATCAGATTAGTCCTTCACTCTTGTTTGGTTCTAAGCTAATTATTCTTCTAGAAGCTCTTTCTCCACCTAACACATGCTCTCATACATGTATCTAGCAGATAACCATGAGGAGAACCAATCAAATTCGAACATCTAAGGTGAGGTGATGGAGTGATTTATTTTCGAGCTCCAGTTTGTACTTAAAACAGATCAGTCCCATTACAGCCCAATTAATCCATTGATACACTTCGATTCTATAAAACCTCCAATCATAAAAGTTATAGATCTAAGTCTTAAGGTTCTATAGGAACTGGAATCACTTCATTTGGAGTTCATATGACCAAGTTATGATTTTTCTAATAAAACTCGACAGATAAACCCGAGAACACCAATCCGGGTACACCAAGTGTTGGATAGATGATTCATCTTATTTCACACGAAATTCACTAAATAAAATCTCCTCATTTTCCACATCTCTACACACTTGTCCAGATCTTAGGATAATTGAGAAAATAACCCAATGGCTTAATCTTATCCAATGTTCTTAGTCAACTTCAAGTCAATACTCATCTATCTCCAATTCAGACCTAATACTTCAATCTCTATTTCTTATTTGATTAAGTCCATATCTCTTAAACCTCAAAACATAAAAGTTGTAGATATTCCTCTTAGCTTTCCATAGCCTCTTGAATCACTCAAATCCGACATCAAATGAGCAAGTTATGACCATTCTACTAAAAGACGTCTGTCTGTCCCTGTATTTCGCTCGAGCCATACATCAAGCGAGAGTTGAGCGAGATCTCGGGTCTAGGCACTTTTTCACCTTAACACAAGTCACATTTATACCCAACCTTATTCCCAAACTTTCAATATAACAAATCCTATACATATATCCCAAAATTCCTAAAAATGGTCTTGGAGAGACATAATCATCCCACACATGAAAATTAAGCGAATATCTAAAAATCCGGGTTGTCACAGTCTGATCCGGAGCTGTGGTGAACTTGTTGAGCCTGCAGGTGTAACTATGCTAAAAAAGGCTTGATCAGACTTTTCTTGCATCTAGGCTGGCATCCTTGTCCAGAGTGGGTTGACCTGTGTGGCTCAAGGAGTCACTTTGATTCTTAGAGATGTCAGGACTTAGTGTGAGAGTTTTGGGGGTTTCAATTGTCACATTTCCTACTAAAGTGTCTGACATGCCAAAATTGGAGGGAGCACAGTTGTCCTCTCCCCTAGTTCTTTCTTCAGGGGAGTGGCTTGAGGGAAGGGGAATGTTGCCCGGAGCCGTTGCCCATATTGCTCTTTTGTCTTGGGGTCTTGGGAGGTGATCGCACATTTACCTGTGGCATGTGCAAGCAGACCACATTTGAAGCATAGCATAGGTAATCTTTCATACTTGAAAGCAGGCTTGTATTGTTTCCCGCCCAAGTTTACCACACGTCCTCTGGGGAGGGGTTTGTTGACGTTGAGCTCCACTTTAACTCTTAGGAAACTACCCATCCCAAAGTTGTCATTGTTTACTTCTACTTCCAGGACTTTCCCCAACCCTGCTCCTAAAAAAGTGCCAATATCTTTATTCATCCCAGCAAACGGTAGGTTGAAAATCTGGACCCAGAAAGGTTCCTCTTTGAACTGAACTTATGGTGGAGAGAGAACTCCGTCAAAGTCTTGGAGGCAAACCAAGTGGTGGTCGAATGACCATGGGCACCCCTTCATAACCTTGTGTTTGTCTAAATATTGTTGAAATTCCAGGAGGAACTTGTTGATTCCAAACTCCTTAAAAGTTATCCATCCCTCCGTGTGCCAGGCGTTGGCCATTGTAGACTTAAATATTCTATATTAACAAGTCTATCATTAAATACCTTTGCTAGAATGCATTGCTTCCCTTTGAGTGCAAAGGGTAACGTTGCATCCTCGGGGATTGTTAGCTCAACTGGGTTCTCTTCAGTGAGCATAAGGGACTCCCACCGTCGAGTTAGTTCATCTGTCATTGTAGGAGATTGGCTATTCTCGACAGGCAAAACCTTTGAGGGGAAATAGTTATGCCTTAGCAAATTGAGGAAACCTCACCCTGCGAGAGGAGAGGGGAATAGCTTAGATATGATCTAAGTACCTAGACCTGTATTTCAAAAAAAAAAAAAGCACCTAGACTTGTATGGTCTAGTCCGTCTTGGAGGAAAATTTTGTAGTCAATTGTTTTGGTCTACCAAATATCTAGACTAGACCGATAAGGCCTTTGGACCATATTAGATCACTTAGGTTCGGTTTGGCCCGATCAATCTTACCATGGTGTTTTTACTGATTATTTTTCTCTTTTTTTAAAAAAATATAAAATAATAAAAATAATTTAATCTTAGTTATCTAAGTATATATTTAAATAATGAAGTATTTTAATTAAATATAAAAAATTAATGATGTCAATACTATGTGTATTATTAATAATACTTAATAGTTAATACCTTGTTTTAGAATTTTTAATCTTTAATATTTTATATAATCTAAGCATATATAGTTAGGTTAAAAGAAAATTACATACTTATTATTAGTTAGAAGAAGATTAAAGTAATTACTTATAATTAATTAGAAGAAAATCACATAATTACTTACTTTTAATTTATATAACTAAGAAAATTTTAGATTGTAAGTAGTTAGGTAATTTCTTGAGTCGACTCTAGCTAAAAGGGTGCCAGAAAGGTGCTTGAGTAGGTTGGCGCGTGGGGATTGAAGATGGTTTGATGGTAGCAAATCTTAAAGAATAATGCTAATATATGTCCTCATTTTCTGTCCTTATTTTCATAGTTTATATATTTAATTTTTTTTACGATTAAAAAAATGATTATTAGTGTATTAGTATTTGTATTTTAAAAATATTTAAATGTTTAAAAAATATTTAAAATAAAAGCCAAAAAAATGTATAATATGCACTAGAGGCCGCATCAAGTGGACAAATTAAAAAGATATAGTAGCACTACCTAATCCTAAAACCAATGATTAAGAAAAAAAAAAAAAAAGAGTTAAAACACAATGAGGACACGGGATAAAGCCGAAAATGAAATGGAGATGGTAAAAGCATTAGCTTCTTTCCTCTCTTGGTGTTGTTTTCTTTGGGCGTTGGGTAACTTGTCACACCCAACAAAATTAAGATCATTTTAGTAGTTAATTAATCAATTGAGATTGAAAAGAACCATAAAACAAAATAACCATCTGCTTGTAGCTGCAAATAACCATTCTGTGCAAGGAATTCAAACTCGTAGAGATGCTCCAAAATTAAACCATTTTCTGTTTGTGGATGATTGTATCATCTTTTATAGAATTAACACCACTACCAATAAGAATATTTAAGAGCTATTAGAAAAGTATGAAATGGTTTCTGGGCAGAAGATTAACAAAAATAAAACATCTTTGATGTTTAGTAAGAATGTAGCAGCAGACATCAAAGATGATATAATGTCTCTTTGGGATGGTAGCAATGTTTTAACAGTATGAGAAGTATTTAGAGCTGTCACCAATGGTGGGTAAAAAGAAGTCTTATGCTTTTTCCTGGTATCAAACATAGAGTGTGGAAGAAGTTACAAAATGGGAAAGAGAAGCAGTTATCTCAAGGATACTTAAAGTTGTGGCATTGTCTATTGCTTTATGTTACCTGATTGCCTTTGTAAGGAGTTGGAGGGAATGCTGGCACAGTTTTAGTGGGAAACGAACGAAATGAAATAAAGATTTACTAAATCAATTGGAAAAGATGTATGATTCCAAATTCAGAAGTGGGTTAGGCTTTAAAGATTTAAAAATTTTCAATATGGCTATTTTGGCAGAACAATGGTGAAGGATATTGCACAAGGAATTTACAAATTGTTGTTTTTGCAAGGTGAACAAAAGGACCTTTCACATGCTCTAGAAGTCTAGAAGAGTTATCTGCCTATACTGCAAGATGATGAAGAACATCAAAGCCTCCTAGATTTAGTTTTGATGCTGAAAGAGAATGGGACAATAGATGACTCGATTACTTTTTTCTTAATTGCATGGGGTCTTTGGTTTAGGAGAAACAAAATGATTCTTGAAAAAGCATATTACGAACCCAGACATACGATTGCTCATGTAGTGTCTTCGCAAAAATTTCACGAGGAGTTGGTGACTATATCTTTCTCAAACCCTAAGAGACATTGCAGTTGGAAACCTCCTCCTCATGGTTTCCTCAAACTTAATGTTGATGGAGCCATGTTCTTTAATCAACATAAAGTAGAAGTGGGGTTCGTACTCAGAGATGGGAAAGGTGATGCTGTTATGACAGTCAGTAAAGGTGAAAGTGAAGTTGCTGCTCTTGAAATAATTGAACTCTTAGCTATTATGTTCATAGGACTTCAATTTTGCTTTGCATATTGGTGACGATCAAAGAATTACAAACATAATCTCCCAATCTTTTTCAAGGATAGGGAATCTGCTTAAAGAAACTCAAGATCTAAGGAAGTTGTTTAGTGTGTGCAAAGTTCAACATGTTCACAAGCTGTCTGGGTAGGTTGATAAGAATTTTCTTTGTAATTCTTCTATTATTAATACATTCCGATTTCATATAAAAAAAAAAAATAAAGAGTAAAAATGAACTATTTTTCAGAAGAGTAAAAGTAATGTAAATTGATGATTTGAAAAAGATGACCAATTTAAAAAGGGAGTAGCACAATGACCACAACATGTGCGCCCAAATGATATTTCCGAATTAGGATCTTATGTGTAATTTGATGTCCATAAGTACAGTTACGGCAAAAGTTTCACACGTGCATAGTTTTGCTCCAATCCGAAAATAGAGGTAGGAGGATCGATCAGGCTGAAGCTAGTGTAGCATCTCAAGCTTCTCTTTCTTTTGCACCTATCCTGTACTGCCGAATGTTTGTTACAGTTATGATCCTCTATAATAACGAATAAACCTTAGAACTGGCTATGAAGTATTCATTTATAATTTGAGAAACAAATTAGATGTTAAAGCAAGCAGCCTAATCCGGACCATGTTAAATTATTTGTCCAGAGATTAGATAAACAAAACATTACAAAACCAATTGAAAAGCTTAAGAGAGATATATGGAGATAGAGAGAAATGGATTTCATTTCTTATTGCATCTCTTAAGCATGGATCAAATGATGAGCTACAATTCTAATCTGGACCATGTCACAAGATTTGGCCTACAAAAAATAAAATGCCAGGGACTTGAAAATTTGCAAAGACAAGTTTCATGGTGATCATGGATTTACACGAGCTCCAACAAGAGATATTAGGTCGTTTTACTGCTTCTCCCTGAACTCGCTATGTTGGTGGGAAAAACCTGTTTAGATTGAAAGGCAAAGTGTAGAACTCTTCATTTCTGTTATCACCTCGAAATGTTCTGAACTTCACCCACCATGGCATCCCTCTATCTTTCTTTGACTTCTCTACTTCTAATGTGTTGTCAAGAAACACTGCAACGATCAAACCCACCGTCGGCGGAGAAGAGAATATGGTATTGAGAAATGCATTGAACTGCAAAGATGTCATTTTGACTGTCAGATTAATAACCTCTACCAGGGAAGATAAACAGCCTGAGAAGGTACCCAAATTGCCATCAACAGGAACCCAGAAATCTTTTGTTTGAGAGACTCAAAAAAAATATGGTCATGGCCAAACAAAATATAACCCATGTATCTATGTTGTGTATACTTTGTCTGCCATAGGACCTATTGTTTATACTTTTAGAGTCGAACCAGGCTAAATGGGTATATTGAGGATAATAGTGCTCACCCATCCGGCGTCAGTATGAACAAGACCTCGTTGTGAAGGATTCCAATATTCATTGAAAAACTGAGGGACGGATATCCCAAGGAACAGTGAAAGCCCAGTAATAATGAGATTTCTCATACAGTTCATGTTTGTGAATTGAAGAAATGATAACCCAACAGAAGCTGAAAAACAAGAAAACAAACTGTTAAGTGCCCGAGGATCTTAAAAGTAGAAAACTGAATTTCACTTGGTTAATGACGTACCCACAAGGCCAAAGAGAACACAGTACAACGCAGCAAATATTGGGAAGGGTATAGATGCAAACACAGCCCCAAATTTTCCTGCCAACATGATTGAGTGAATAAACCACGCAAAACAATTTTTCAATTGAGATTGGTAACCTTAGATAGTGACCCGTAGATATGGATTGAGCTCAAGATAATAGAATTTATTATTGATGAAAGAGAGGAAAAGAGAGAAAATGCAATGACTCTAGCTCCAGCCCAAACAAATAAGTGGATAATATACTTTCGCCACTTGGCAATTGGCATGTTATCTGAGTTCTCAAAACAAAAGCCCTTATATATATGAAATGAGAAGGAAAACAATCAGGAAATGCTTTTCATTCCACATGCACAGATTCTTTTGAAAAAGATAACGCCAACCTAGGATAGAGAAGAATATCATGAAGCCAGAAGAAATTTGAACAACTCTGCGACTTCCAACTCGGGTTAATCCAAGGAGGCCAACATTTTCCCTGAAAACATGATCCATGACTCCTGTCAAGCTAACTCTGTATGCAAAGAAACTAAACACAAGCCAGTGGCTATGGCTCATCTAAGTGCATCTTACACAGAAACAGTAGAACCGGTGCCTGTTCCATAAAGACCATCAAGCAAGATTCCTATTCCCTGCCAAATTGAGAAACCAAAATTACTCAGCCCTCTCAAACAAATGAACTGATGGGACCATGCAAAACTCAACTACTTTTTTTTATGGGTAAAAGTAATTTTATTAATACAAATGAAAATAGGTGTTAATTAAAATATGAGTACAAGCAAATGGATGATACAAGGAAGAAAATCTACTTGAATTGGTAGAATGATAAGAATCCAATTCAGGGAGAACTGCATCTGTGATGAAGATTTACAATTGTGTCAAAACAGCTTACCTGCCAACCAATACCCCGGCTCAATACATAAGCAGGAGGTGGAGTAGCAATTGCCAACCTAGAAGTTGCCTTGTATGCACCAGTTGACTGCCGTCAAATACACAAGTTCGTAGTTAATTAATGAAACTGGACATCAAGAATTAGAGCCACTAAGGAGACAACCAAAACATCTGTTCACACTCAGTTCTTTCTTGGGATGTAATATGATATACATCAATTTGATCAATATTTAGGGACACATAGTGAATACATACCTCAACCATAGAAACAAGGACCGCTGACATCATAGCAAATGAATGACCAGCTGAAAATGTCGGTGGACCCCACTGCAGAGGGTATGGGAACTTGAACCTGAAGTCACAGAATTCAAAACCAGGGAAAGGAAAAAAGATACAGCATGATGTAAAAGAACTAGTTGATTCTTGGTACTACCATGGGGCAGTAGATATAAGATTTGCTCTGTCAGTACGACAACTGATTTGCGTTCTCGTGGGCTTGTCTTGATAAGCCCCACTGGCAGTCAAGATGAGGGAATATATCCACATGATCGAGACACAGATCAACACTGGGAACCGTTCAAAAATAGGGACATCTCTAAATGGCCTCATATGCTTTAAATACTGCAATCATACAAATAAATCTAAAATGAAGGGAATTAATTATTAGAATAGGAAAGGATTACCCAAAAGTACACTAAACCACTTGCCTGTGACAATCCAATGACCAACAACAGTGTCGGTATGCCAATCTCCACACAATTGCCCAACTGCAACAAATATTCAAGTAATAAGTTGCATAAATATAAGGAAAATGGCTGACATAGGGGAAAACAGACGAATATTGAGCTTTCCATCAGGTACAGTGAGCACTAATTATAACTCATTTGTTTTGGCACCAATAGATTTCCTAGTTGACACATTGCACAAGACTTCAATATTGGTCCTATTTTCAACTATGCAGCCAAATCTTTCAATTTGTTAAGATATTGAATGTAGACTCTAAAATTTAAATTTCTAGTTCCTAAGTCAGTGCCGTGATCAAGGTCACAAACTATAACACGAAGCCTTAAATGTTACAACTTGTAATCACCTAGAATACAATTTTTGCCCCAAGAAGTGGTTACCACATCAAATGGAAGCTCTCTTCAAGGGTAAACCAATGGGTACCATAAATAACTTATCATAGCAATACATACCGCAGGAAATCCTCGTTGAAAGAGTCCCAGGCCAACCAATGCAACCACAGGTGCCATACCAAGAGGACTGAAGAATCTGTAGAGAAAACCATTGAAACATAGTAAATAAAGTACTTCGGATTGTGAATGAGTAGTTTCATCATTTTCTTTACAGATTAGAGTGATATCAACCTACCGTGAAAAGAGACCCCACAGTTGGCTGTAACCCAAGACTATTTGTATGCTAGAGGCTACGATTAGAGCTCCTTGAATGGCTCGCATAGTTTGTATAAATCTCTGCAAACCAATCACATGGGGAGATCTCTTTCAATAACCTACCAAATAGGAAAGTTAATTTGTAAAATCTCTGAGAAGGTAATAAACTCGACTCTCAGAGTTATCTGTTATGACTCAGTTTGATCGACATGAAAGCCATCAATTCGTGGGCACTTTGATGCCACATGCAACAAAAACCCTTTCATCTTTCTATTCATTGCATTAAAAAGATTTTAAGAATAGTATCGTGTCTCAAAATTATAATAAGTTCTGTTAAATAATGCATTGTAACATGACTTCTGGCATTTTGGTCATGACTCCAGTCAGCAAAGAAGCAATCTGCCTAGGTATGTCCCTTAGAACAGATGATAAAAAAAAAAAGTAGAATTCTGGCCATTCCCGAAGTAGTTTCCTATGGAAAGACATCAATTAGCCCACTGGTTTAATCAAAATTGAGATTCTTTGTCAATAATATCGTGTATCTGATTGCTGTGAGATAAGTTGATAAATTTATATCCTTGTGTTACCAAACACCTCACTAATACAGAGAAGGGGAAGACTGGATGACTTACTTCATGAGGATCACTAATCCGTTGCAAATGGGAGTCGCTTACTATGTAAGCTATGGGAATGACATAAGCAAAGGACCCCCCAACAACCGCCGGCAACCTGGTTCCAAAAAGTGCTTGCAGAAGTGTATTAATGCCAGCCACAAAGAGGAGAGTTTGCATGACTCTTACTTTTTCCCCCTGCTTGTGAGCAAGAAAATGGTCAAATGGATGAAAGAGGACAACATAAGGATTAGATAATATAAAAAAATTAAAAATTAAAAAAAAAAAAAAAAAAACCAATTCTGTGATGTCCCAAATGCAAATAATGCTACCAACATCTTTAAGGAAAAAATGAGTCATATATAATTACAATGAGTTCCCTGTCTATGGTGAACTTTGGCAAAAGGGTCAGGAGAAAACACATTTAAGCAGTGTTTCAGCCTATAATTACTAATGAGATGCAGCGATTAGTGGGTCCAAGATCTCCTGCATTGGCTCTCTAACTAAATCAGGAAAAAAAAAATATGCCTTTCTAAAATCCTCACAAGTCAATTGAGCGTAAATGAAAGCATGGTCATTAATCTGAGAGAAAGTAGAAGTAGTTTATCAGAAAACCAGCTTACATCATCTCCACCCATTGCAGGGACGAGCATTGTTGGGATCATAACACTTGTGCCCAGCACTAGGATGTAATTTTGAAATGCTAATAAGACAGTTTCGGCTGCAAAAAAAATAATCATGAACAAAAAAGGAAAAGGTGAATGAACCAATTTAACACGAATTGATCTGTACTTGCCTAATGAGAAAAAAAAAACATAGCTTTCACATCTCAATTTTGAAATGAAAAACATCACTCATCTGAAGCAAGTGTATTTACCTATGTCAAATTTTTTAAATAAATACTCAAGTTTACTGAGTCATGAAGCCAAGTTTTCTACTTCAAAAGGAAATCCTACAGCAGGTGCAAGTTTTGGAGGTTATGATACATTAGCACCAATATCAAACCCCAATTGAAGTAGAAGATCATTGGCACCAATCACTGAAATTTAAGCTATTTAGTCAATGGCCATAGAATATATGAAATGAAAGGGAAAAAACCCGTCCCTTTTGGTGCTCGATATCCAGCTGACAGATTACCTCGCAATCCACACATAAGTTCTCAAGAAATTTCGCTAAAGCATATAAAATAAAATGTAGCTGCATTGGAGAAGTCCTAAAATCCGTGCTTACAACTGTTACTCAAAACTGTATCCTTAAACTTCAGCCACCATAAAATCTACTAAGATTGGAAGTAAATCCAGCTCAACAGGATGTCAAATATTGAAATGAATCATTTGCAGAAAACGAAGGATGATCCTTCTATGAACAAAAATGCAATGCAACCAATATCAATGGGCAAGATCACTAACGTGTGCATGAATAAACCAGAATTTCAACTTAAGGCCCACACAACCCAATCTTTGGGATTATTCAAAGCAAGCAGGTCAATTATTGGAGGCCAAATCACGACACATCATGAATGCCAACACTATAATTGTCAGCAACCCCGCAAGCAGAAGCAGAAAATTTTGGCGCTGGTGGGTAAAAGAGTAATTACATTACGCTATCGGGTCCATTACTTTGAAGTATGTTGACCCGTGTTGCCATGAAAGCTGTGTTTGGTATCTCAGAAATCCTACGATTTAAGAAAGGTACATAAAACGCTTGGAGCGTCACAACTTTACTAACCCCAAAACACTACAAGATTTCAAAGATTATCGTTTTTTTTTTTCCTTTCCTTAGAGTTTCCCATTGACCAAACAAAAGCATAAAGAGAAGTTAAAAAACTGTTCAAGAGTTGTACTCAGTCAATATCATAAGCATTCAAAACTTCAATTTTTCTTATCAACCCTCGACGAAAAAGGCTAAAGCGCAGTCCCAAAATCTCTCAACGCACATCCTAAGAAAAATAAAAATAAAATTCCTATCATCCGCTGGGTACCAACCGTCAAACTCAAAAAACAACAATAAATTTTGGTTTTTTATTTCATTATTTTGAGATAAATGAGCATCTATGAAAAGGGATGACTATATATGTACATTCTCCTTTACTGATGTAACATTTGCATTCTGCGGGGCCTTGAGTTCTATTTGCAGAAAAAGCTACAATGCGCTGCTTCGACACCCACATGCCCATATATATCTTCCACAGCATATCCAAAAATCTTTAATGGAGGAAAATACAGTGGAGAGAGAGGCATTGAAACTAGTTTGCAAATGCATGAAGAACCTGAAGCCCACTTCACTCTCATAATAAGAAAACTGACCCATATAGAACATATACATATATATGAAGAGAAAGAGAAAGAGAGTACCCCAAGGAGGGTTGGAGTCTATGCAATATTCAAGGTCTTGGAGCTGTTCCATGGGAGGGTGGGTGATCTCTGCTGCCATTGTTGAAGCTTCCAAAAAGAGCTTCACAAAACTCACAGGCCAGAGCAAAAGTAACAAAAGAAGAAGAGGAAGAAGAAAGAAGCGAGCACAAAAGCAAATGTACAGATATAAAGCTAACAATAAAGAGTGGCAAAAACAAGAAAAAAAAAAAAAGTAACAATATGCGAACTGCGAAGCCAGGCTTCTCGCTGACGTTCCCTGCTTCCACTCTCTGCCGTCGATTCGACGATAAGCCGGTTTTTTTTTTTTTTTTCTTTGAATGAGCGTCTCGGGCTCTCAAACAAGTAAACTTTCGATTGTTATATTTTCAGCACTTTTGCCAAAATGTTTAGATTAATTTTTATCTTGTATTATTGATAATTTCAGAGATAAACGAAAAAAAAAAAATTTAAATCATTATATGTCAAATAAAATTTAAGACAAAAAAAGTATGATAAAGAGGATCATCATCACGAAAAAGAAATGGGGAAATGGTTGGGGACTACGAGGTCTGATCGGGAGCTGACAGACAACGTGGTACAAAGAACTATTGGCATGTTGCAGCAGTAACAGTATTCTTTGGTACAAACGAATAAAGTAGGTCTAATTTAAATTTTAAAGTTATTTTTATTTTATTATTATATTTTTTTAATTTTTTATATAAAATTTAAATTTTTATACATATTTTTCAAATTTCAATATATTTTTTTTAAATTTTAATTTACTTTTTTTAATTTTAGAATAATAATAATATTAAAAAATAAATTAAACTCATTTTATCTTTAAATCCAAACGAAACTTTAATAAAAATTTAATTTTTAACAAAGAGGCGACTTTTCTTTTTCTTTCTAAAACAATTTTCTTATATTCAATCTTATTTTTATGAACTTAATAAATTTTGTTGGTTTAAAATCAAAGTTAACTTTTACCAACTTTTTTAAATCGATTTCTTATAAATTTATTCGGTACAAATATATATGAGTAACGGTATCATCTTCAATTTTCCCATTTTATATGTCTTTTTAATGTAAATTATGTTTTTTTTTTTAAACATTTTTTAAACATATTTAAATATTTTTTAAAAAAATAAAAAAATATTAATATACTAATAACTATTTTCTTAAAAAATTAAATATATAAACTATCAAAATAAAAAGGCAAAGTAATATTACATAATAACATTGTATATATATAAGGTTACTGTAGCCTAATTAATACCGCTCATTTCATCATTTTTTATTAAAAAAATGATAGAGCTTTCGAGAGAGTTGGAACTTGGGTTGCCATGGATTTCGATAATATCTTGTTTTATTTATTTAGTGATTAATTTTAATAATATTATAATTTTTTAAAATGTTTAAGAATATAAAACCAATCATTAAAAAAAAAAAAGGAGGATTTGGTCTTAATATATATATATATATATTTATATATATACACAAAAAATAACTTAAAAATAAATTTATAAATTAATATAAATTTTTGTAATTCGTTAAAATATCATACATTAAAAAATGTTTTATATAATTTGATATATATAATATATCTTATATATAATAAGTGCCAATGTAGAACAAGATTTCTTTCATTTTTGCCCCTATTTTTAGAACAAAATTTTTTCTTTTTACCTCCTGCCGCTTCCACCGTTTGTGCTTATTTTCCATCTGCTGCCTTCCTTAATTAATTTGTATATTAACATCTCGAATCAATTAATATTTATTAATTTGTATATTACTAATAAATTTGATAGTGATAACAACGTTTTTTTTTAATAGGAGTAATAACAATGTTAATGTTGTTATTAATAATATTACCTATACTGAAAAAAAAAATTGTTTTATTAATATATAATATATTTATCATAAAATAAGAAAATATATTTTATTCACAATTTAGATATGTCTACCTATTTATCAAATCATTTAATATGTTAATTAATATAGTCTTATATAATATAATTTATTAACGAACAAGTTGAATAGCTAAAAAAATATTTTTTACATTAATCAACATAAAAGAAATAAAGTAAAAAAAAAAATCATATATAATTTTACTGTATGTAATGAAAAGAAGAAAATATTTTTTATTTATTAATTAAAATCCACGTGCCTGGGCACGTGGTCCCTAGTATATAAATATATATAAAAGATTGGCCCACCTGTGAATTTGCCAATTAAATTTTTACTCCTACCGTACCGCCTAAAATATGATTGTCCCACAATTTATTTGGACATTGAAAATCAAGGACCAGTCCCATTTTGAGATGTATGCCACAATAAAATCTATACACAGAAATTTTGAACGAAAATTTGATTTAATGTGTTAATGTGGTGGCTCTCACGGGTACCCTCTTTGGCTGACCAACATCAACCACCCAATATTAATAAAGAAAAATAATATTTGCAGTCGTAAATATATAAATATTACATATTTATTTTTTTAAAATAAATAAATATAAAATTCACATAAAAATAATAATTTTTTTAATAATAAATCTTTTTTTTTTTTTAACTACTAAACAATTTTTTATGTATTCCATAATCATATATAGCATTACTTGTTAATAAATGTGGTCACCCAACCCCCACCAATTGAGGTGTTGGCAAAAGGTTGGTGCAGATGTATAAAGCCCAATTAGAATCTTTTTAATAATTAAATAAGATAACAATATATTTACAATTCTTTTATAATTTAATTTAAATTAATTAATGCGATTGTGTCATTTGCATAGCCAAATATTTTCCTACTTCAACTATTACAACTTCTGTTTTGGACTCGAGATCTTCTCTTTTATGGATAAGTATTTGCCATTTGGCAAGGCACTCATTTGCTTAATGAGGGACTTATTTGGAGGATTGAGGATGAAAAGGATATATAAGTGGCTACCTACAACAAACTCCCATAAAGTTCAAATTCTAGTGAATACTCTATCTGAAAATGCACTAGCTGCTAATCTTATTGTTTCATCTGCAGATTGGTAGAAACAATGATTCATACAAAGTGTCTTTTACAAAGATTATCTTTCTCACATGCTGCATGTCCTTATAAATCCTAATGGATCTTTTGATAAAGCTTATTTGGAGTGGCACATCCAAACCTAACCTAAATCTTTACAAATGAAAGATGATTGCTGAATCTCTTTGTCCAATTTACTTGCAAGAATATGAAACTCCTGGACATCTTATCTGGTCATGCTCTGCTGCCCAAAATGTTTGGCTTCTTAGACCCAAGGTCTTTCAAAAGGCCTCTATTACATCCACAACATTCGATCTAAACCTCTCACCGATGATGGATAGGTTATCTTTAAACAATTAGGTTCTATTTTCTCTTTAGGCTACATCAATTTGGCTTAGAAGAAATGCTTTAAATCATGATGGTTCTTTCCAACATCCTGCTATTCTATACAATAATGCTCTAAGTACATAATAATTATGTTGTTGCAATGGAGAATCTAAGACAACCACTTGGATTATATGCTGGGAAGCACCACCAGAATGTTGGGTAAAAACTAATTGGGATGTGGCTGTTAATACTAATAACAGATAAATTGGCATTGGTGTGGTTGTTAGATATAGTTCTGGATCAGTTCTAGCTCTTTGATAAAACCTCTCATTTTCTTTTTGAAACCAAAAATAGCTAAAGCACGAGGACTATTACAAGCAACTGTGGGCTGCAAACGATCCGATCAAAGACGAGTTTGAGCCAAATCGAATCAAGTTGGACTCAAATAACTTGAGTTCGAGTTAAGAGTTTGTCAAGTCAAATCAAATTCAAGCCGATCAAAGATGAGCTCGAGTCGAATCGAGTTATTTATCGATCTTTATTTTTACTCTAATAATCTGCACGAACCGAGCCGAACTTAGTCGAATAATTACTCGAATTTCTTACTCTTTATAAATATTTAACTCAATAATTTTTTTGTAAACTTAATACATTATTATTGTAAAGAAACAAAATATGTTACATTTAGTTAAAATAACAAAATATATTACTTATACAAAGTATTAAAAATAATATATATAACATATAAAATATATATATAATAAAAGAATATATGTAAGAATATATGCAATATTATATATATAGAAATATTACGAGTATTGTTACAAGCCCCAAATGAATCGAGTCGAGTCGAGTTTATACGGATCTTGCTCATGAACACAAATCAAATCGAGTTGAAATTATACGAGTTTAGTTAATTTAATATTCGAACTAATATTAGTAATCATAAACAGCTCATTTATTAAATAAACTAAATTCAAAATGAATTTATACAAATCAAGTTCAAATTTTACATGAACAATTCTGTTCATTTGCAACTTTAGAAATAACTCATTTATGCAAGAATCTTGGTATACAACAAGTTATTTTTAAAGGGAATTCTGCAAATACTGTCGATGCAATTATACTTAGGGAGCCATCTTTTGCTAACTTTTGTTACCTTACAATTGAAATAGTCTTTGTTTTTTGAGTTTGAGTGACAAATTAGACATATTAAACGTGGAATAGAGAGGCTAATTATCTTGCAACAGAGATGATTGATGGTGTGTCTACTCTATGATGTATCTTTATTAATCTTGTAGTGGCTGAAGGCAACTATGTAACTTATTTTTATGAATGTCAATTTTACTTTATAATTTCAAACAAAAAAGTAAAGGAAAAAAAATTGAGCAGTAACTAGCACACCACATAGATTTAGATCTAACAATTTTTATGTTAATAATTGATCAGCAGTAACAAGTAAATAATTATGCCGTTCACTCATGGGACAGCCGTTTTATATTAAAAATTGTTTCATAAAGAAATTTAAAACATTATTTGACATTCTGTTAGCAATAAATATTAATAAATATTCACATTTCAGCTGAGATACTGATCTCATTCATGTCACATAGTAATTAGGTAGAATTATGAGATATAAAACTTCCTGATTACTCTATTTCTTCCCACTAAAGAATTCAAAAAATAATAATAATTTAGAGACTTGTTTTTGTAATTAAAAAATAATATTTATAATCGTAAAATATATAAATACAATATAATCATTTTAAATGTGAATAAAATATAAAACTCCACATAAAAAAAAAAATTAACGTTTTAATAATAATTTTTTACTTTTTATAAAAAAATTTGTACAATATTTGTATTATTAAACATAACATAACTCTTATAATAATAATCAATGTATTTTCTTATGAGTGATTCTATTCTTATATATGGCGGGCTTGACTGGCATCTCGCCTAATTGTGAGTGTTTTTATTTTTTTATATATTTTTTTATTACTGTTAAATATTTTTTAAAAATTAAAAGAAATCATAATATTAATAAAATAGGTATTTTTAATTATTATATATAAAAAAAATTAAAAAAAATTATTCTTACAAGAAGAATTTCAGTTGGGAGTTCCGTTTGTAAGAGTAAAAGTACTCATATATTCCAAACAGGAAGAGGGGAAATGATGGCATTAAATGCAAAATCAGGATAATCTGGAAACATTAATTACTCTGTATCCTGTTTTCCTTTTCGTGCCAGAGAGGCAAAGAATGTGTGTCGGCTAATTTGGGAAGAGAAAGTTGAAACACTACTTCTCACGAAATTATCTTTCGAAATTAATTTTTTTATTTAATAATTAAAAATGTATTTTTTAATAATGAAATAAACTTTTTTTTTGTTAGAAAATATTTAAAAACACCAAAATAATAATAATAACAATAAATAAATAATAAAATAATAAAAACTTACTTGACCTATTTAAAAGAATTTCAGACTGCATCTCTTGAGAATGTAACACTGCTCATTTAAAAAAGAGTGGGAGTATTTTTTTTTTAATTTGAAGTAATATTAGACAGATGTCGTGTATATTTTAAAATTTTTAATTTATTATTAAAAAATAAATTAATTTGTTTTCTAAAAAAATATACAACTTATACCAGCGTAAATACTATTTCTTAAAAATAATTTATACAAATTTTAAATAAATAAATAAATAAATAAATTTCATATAACTTCTTATAAAAATGAAGACTTTACCTATAAAATATATTAAAAAATTATTTTTTATTAATAAAACCTACTTTAATAAAAGAAAATTATATAAAATTTATCTATTTAAGAATATATATATATATATATATATATATATATATATCTAGGGTGACGTTGGGGTCGGTTCAGCTGCCCCCAGCGTCAAAAGCAGCCCACACAATAAATACAATAAAAAAATTTTAAAAAATATAATAAAATATATAATAAAATAAAATAATACAGTAAAAAATATACTAAAAAAATAATATGAAGAAAACACAATAAAAAAATAAAAACATAATAAAAAATACAATAAGAAAATAAAATGAAAATGATTTTAAGTGAGGATTCTGCCCTCGGCCAAACGGAGCCGCTGCTGGTGGCGATGGTTGACACCGCCCATGCCATCGAGACCGACTCCCTCTGGCGATCTTACCCCTGCGACGGCGACCCCCCATCTTTCCATTTCGGATTTAAGGCTGTCGGGAGAACGTGGAAGGTCGCAGGGAGAAAGTGGGAGGTCGTCGGGGGTCGCCATTGCAGTGGTGAGGTCGTCGGAGAGAGCCCGTCTCGATGGCATGGGCGGTGTCGACTACCGCCACCGAAGGTGGCGAACTGCTTTTTCTAGGGGGGTTAGCCACGACCGACCCCCAGGAAAACTCATATATCTAACATTATTCTTACTAGAAATTAGAATTTGCATGTGGGTGATAATCGGCTTTCTCTCTGCTAAAGTTCTAAACTAAACATTAATCAACTCCAACGCCTCGTACACACGTGCAACTGCAACAAACAAGGTCAGATCCTTTCATATAACTGAACTCACTCCTCTTATAGTATGTTTTCATTATCTTTTAAATAGTTAAATTATATTTTTTTTTCATTTCATTAAGTTCTTAAAACAAGTCGAAATTGAGGATGATACCAAAAATTTCAAAACTGATATATTTGAAGGATGCAAGGGGTTATTTTTCTTTTCTTATTTGTTTTGGGCCAACTGAAATTAGGTGCTAGCTCAATAACGTTTAGGTTTTTTCATTTTGTTCATGTTAATGTGTAATTTTGCACAATGGACCAAAATTAGAGATAGAGTCATCTAGAGGTTGTTAGGGCATCGATACACTATTCAAATGTACATCTATGAGAATAAATAGTAACTGAATGCAATAAATATAAGTAAAAAGAGACAAATGAATTTATGTGGTTTGGCATAAAAGCCTATATCCCCGAGTTATTTGAGATGAAATCCACTATGATGATAATTTTACTTTCATAGCCTCACATATATCTTAATACAATAAAAAAAAATTAGGAATGTGGGGGATTGAAGAAGATGTCATCCTTATGAGAAGATGAGATTTTTTGAATCTGTGCGTAGTAAAGACCCTCTAAAATATGATGGGATTCCCTCTCTTTATATATGTATTTTTCCTTCCTTAGAATGAGTGAATTGTAGTTGCCTTATGAAATCTTATCCTTGTATTCTAGGTCAACTTGTCTTGGTGGTTGGTTTTATATCCAACAAATGCCCGCGATTCTTAAGGGTGCTTGTTCAATAAGAAGGCCTTAAGAATCTTTAAGTTCACTGTGATAAAAATAGTCTGTAAAAAAAATAAAATTTGGAAGTTTATTTGCTTAAATGTTTACCTAATAATCGAGTGTTCATATAGTTGCATGCGATTGTTTATTGCAAACAAAGAGCATGCATTTCCATATTTAGAAACATTTTTGTTTTTATTGGTACCATCGGATTTTTTGGCCCCTTAGGCAATATGTTATTTGGAGTTAGGGTGTGTTTGTCGTAATCTGCTCGTAGATGGTCAGGGAGCTCATTGACTCTTTGAGTCCATTCTAAGAAATTGATGATCTTGTTAATTTATTCTCTAAAGTAACTCGCAAGGCGGTTGCGTAACTTGGAGGCTCATTTTCAGAAATAACTTGTGTGAAGCGAATATGGCACAAGTATCAACACTCGACGTCTGCTGAAGAAGATGTCTGAATACGGTGATGTTGATGGCCAAGTTTGAGTGCAAGAACACTTGACTTTGATAGAAGTCAGGAGATGAGTTCAACCGTGTTGACTGATAAGGAGTGATGCACTTGAGACAATGGTGTGACCCTTAGATCGTTTGGTGGAAGGGAAGAACATTTAGTTTTGATGCGAGGTGGGGGATGAGCTCAACCGTGCTCATTTGCGAGGACTGATGCACTTAAGGAAGTGATGTCGTCCTTAGATCTCCATATGTGAGTGTGAGAAACTCAAGTTTGATGCAAGGTAGGGAGATGAGCTCGATCTTGCTCGTTGGCAAGAAGTGATGCACTTGAAAAAGTGGCATCATCCTTAGATCGTTGGTTGTGAGCATGAGAACACTCAGCTTCAATGCAAGGTGGGATTTGAGTTCAACCATGCTCGTTGGCAAGTAGTGATGCACTTGAGAAAGTAGTGATGCCACCCCACAAGCCCCTATAGTCGCCAATCTTCAAGTCATGGGTGAGACTACACGCGCCGCTGCTACCATGGGTCGTCTACTAGAGATTTGGTGTTGTTTTCAACCTCGTATGTTCCTGCTTTCCCTAACTAAAGATCAAGCGAAAGTGGAAATGGAAGCTCCTTACAGTCTGCCTAGACTAATATGGTATAGCACACACCTCACCGTTGCGGCTTCTTGCTACAGCCTAAAACTGTCTTCAGGCAGCCCTCTATTTATTAGGATTATGGACAGGAGTCTTTTTTGGCTAAGCAGCCCCTCTTTTGGAAGTTATCTGATTGTATGAGACTCACACCTCACTGAAAAACATATTTGAACAATTTTTTTATACTTACATATCTTAAATAAGTATAAAAAAAAAAAATCTCAAACCACACTCATAAGATTTATTCCCTTTTTGGGACTAGCTTACTATTTTAACTAATGCTTTTGTGTTATAATCTATGAAAGCATGTAATTTTTATCATCTACTTAACTATAATTATCTGTCAAATATTTATAAGAACTTACATTTCTTTCTCTACAAAATTTATTTCTTTTATCAAAATCGTATCAATTTTTAAAAATAATTACTTCAGTAAACTAAGCAAATGTGCTTTGCACATTACTTCTCCCTAATATATGTATATATATATATATATATATACATATATATTCAATTTTAAAACTTAGAGAAAGTTAAATTTATAGTTAATTTCATAACATAAATATTTAATAAAAATTCAATATAATTACGATAAGAGCTAATTTAAATGTATAATTTGTATGGTTCTACATTATAAAGTTTTATGAAGAAATTTACAAAATGTTAATGTAACGTATGTTAGCACGACATCCTGATCTTGTGAGAATCCATAGCACGAGGATAGTTGAGAACAATCATTGCCTCATCTTACACTGTGATTATCCAATTAGAAACCAACTTTACTTTGTAGACATCCCTGATGACTACAACAAGGAACAAAAGTTGAAAAGGTTTCATGTGCCTTTTAGGGCTGAAATGCCCGAGTTTAGTGTGATAGGCTCATGTAATGGTTTGGTTTGGGTTTCATATTCATCATATCATGATTCTCTATACATATATAACCCTTTTATTAGGATCTACTAAGAACTTCCCAAGTCTATATTGCAGTATTCAAATGTTGAATAGGTAGTTTTTGGATTCAGATTTGATCCCACAACCAAGGAATATAAGGTTGTTAGGATAGTAAGCTACAACATTAATTTAGATAGAATAATATGTGGGCGTTCCTTCAAAGTCTCAGATATGATTTCAGAGGTTAAGGTTTTTAGTTTGGGTTGCTCAACCTAGAGAAGCATGGGAAAGTTGAAGTACCATCTTCATCTGTGGTCTTCACAAGTCTTGGTTAACAGAAGACTTCATTGGGTTGGTTGGACCCAAATATGTAATCCCAAAAGCACAATTGTCTCATTTGACTTAGCAGATGAGGAATTCAAGGATATCACCCAAACACCTTTCCTGTGGTGAAATTATCATCTGGTGGCTCTAGGTAACGGCCTTTTTGCTGCAGTTTATTGCAACCATGGAAGAGAATTGGAGATATGGGTGATGACAGAGTACAATGTGGAGGAGTCTTGGATAACAAAGTTTTACATAGGAACCCACGTACCCAATGGAATTGTAGAGGATGTGAAAAACAATATCTTGTTCAGGATTTCGACCACACTTCGGGAAAGGACATTTGTATGAGTTGTATGCCTTTTGAATGACGACAATATATATCTTGTTGGAGTACAAAATTAGAGCTTTGGTCTCTTACGACCCAATGAGTGAAGAGTTTAGAAATCTCATGTTTAAGGGAATGCCAAGGTGGTATCAGACATTTGTTCATGCAGGTAGCCTCAACTGGACCAACACCTTCATTGATACGTGAAGCTCTTCAATGGTAAGAGTAGCGGTTGCATGCATGCTTCTTTCCCTACGTTTTGCTAAAAGTTGACCCGGTAGCTGTTGGATAATCAATGACTCACACTAAATTTGTTTTTCTCACAGCTATAACCTGCATTGATGTGCAACATGAGGATTCAGGAGTGAAAGCTAGAACATCAAGGATATCTATCAAAAACATTGAGCTGCATGCACTCCTTAGCATACATCCAGTATACTGCCACAAAGTGGTCTAGTCCGGATCCCTTGAGATCAACTTGGACATTATTCTTGACCTAATTAGGCAACTGCTATGATCAGAGAATATTATCATGAATGATCAATATATTTCGTTCAGTCCTATATATATTTCCTTTGTTTGATGCCCATATACTATTACTTAAGATCAATGAAAGTTTTTCTTTGAGTTCGTCTCTCAATTACATCTCCTAGCTATCTAATTGTTCTTAGGTGATTAGTTCACCTCTTAGTTTTCATTCTGTTATTCCACACTTACACCATACACCAAAAGTTCTAAGCTCGGTCAATTTTGCAAAACATAATCTTGCCTTTTAAAAAGGAAGTGTTTTACACTACTAACCACCTGGATGATTTGCAATAAATGAAAGGGCGGCATTGAGCCCCCGGAAAAAACTTCAATGCTTAATATAGAGAAGTGGTCTCAATGTAGGAACATAAAAAAAGTCGAGTGATAATTTGTTACCTTTGTGAGTTATTTGATTTCAAATAATTTGTTAGCTTCATGTGCAAATTATATTCATAATAAACATGTTTCATTGATTGATTGCAATAAGGGATCTTGGTTATGCAAATCGGCTAGTTGTTGTATAATGGAGGTGCTTCGTTTATCAAAATGGAATGTTAAGGAAGAAAATGTATCTTTTTGGAATGATAGGTGGCTTGAGAGAGGCCCTTAATGCAATTACTACGAATAACTGAAAGGCCAAATTTACTAATAAAAGACTACAAGCTGGAATCAGATTGGCATGTTGAGCTTTTGCAACATATGGTTGGAGTGGATAGAATAGACGAAATTATAAATAAAATTGATGAAAGAATATTTTCCTCTTTTGCTTTGTTGGGAGGATTCATGTTTTATTTATAGACCAAAAGCAAATAAAACCTGTTACAAGTATTTCAAATAAATATTTCAAATTTACAAAGTTTGTTATTTCCTAGATTTTCTCCCTTGCTCTTTATCTTGACCTTCATGTTTGTTTTGATCTTGAATAATATATGTTTGTTGAGATTTAGTCGTCTGTGTATCAGCTTGAGGTTCGATTGTTCCATTACGCCCCCTCAATCGCAATGGGAGCTCGTGGATATTGAGATTGTACAGAGGTTGCAGAACCATGTATTAGGGTTTGCTTTTGTGAATGAGTCAACTAGTTGATCGGTGCTTAAGATAAACCGAACCTGGAGTTGACATTGGGCAACCTGATCATGAACAAAGTGAATGTCGAGTTCAATGTGCTTGGTGCGCGAGTGATAGAGAGGATTGATGGTTAGGTACGTGGCCTTGACATTGGTTCACCATAGTGTAGGTGGATTTGGACTTGAGATGTCGAGTTCAGTAAGAAGAGACTGAAACCACATAACTCCAGCAGTGGTTTTGGCGACCGCATGATATTCTGCTTCAATACTTGAACAAAATACTGTTGGTTGTTTGCATGAGCTCCAAGATATAAGATTAGAACCAAGGTAGACACAGTAACCACTCACTGAACATTGATCATTAGGACAACTTACCTAGTCAGCATCGAAAAATGCATGTATCTCGGTGGATGAGTTGCGGCGAAGAAGAATGCCATGGTGGATTGAGATAACGAAGAATCCACTTGTTAGCGGTCCAATGCTCTATCATGGGACGCTGCATATATTGAAACTGTTGATCAAATCGGTACCAATAATTTGTAGCGATATGGCCAATTTTGGAGCAGATTTGGCACTGGGGTCTGCTGGTATTTGATGATTGATGAGTTGAGGAGTTGTGGGATCCACGCCCCCTGCCTTTAGACTGGAGCACCTTTATTATTGGAAGGGGAACCTCACTGACCTCGAACAGGGTGGGAGGTGACGAAATTTGTGGAATGTAAGGTAAATTCAGTTGAGGTGTTTTGTTGGTCAAGATGACTTTCATGAGTGAAGAGGTGGCCATATAGGTCATTAAGAGACATAGGATCGAGTCTGGTGGTGATAAAGGTAACAAGAGGGTCATATGATGAAGGAAGACCAGTTAGAAGGTGAGAGATGATTTTTGAGGAGCTGAGGGGTTGGTTGATTGCAGAGAGAGTATTGGAGAATTGTTTGACTTTGGTGAAATATTCTAAGATAGAGAGGGAGCCCTTTTTTAGAGTGGAAAGTTGGAAATGAATGCTAAGAATGCGAGCAGCGGAAGTGGAAGAGAACATTTTCTCTAAGGTGAGCCAAACATTTCTAGAGGTTGTGAGGCCAACAACTTGTATGAGTTGAGATTCGGTGAGGGAAGAGGGGATTGCACTTAGAATAATTTGATCTTGTTGAGACCAGTGAGCGTATGCAAGATTGGATTTTGGTGTGAAATTGATTGAAGATGTGGGAATAGTGGTGGGTAGGCAGGGAAGGGAGCCATCGAGATAGCCAAAAAGATTTTGAACCAGTGGGTATGGAATTAATTGAGCCCTCCAGAGAAGATAATTATCGCGGTTGAGTTTAATGGTGATGAAATGATGGAGTTGGGTGGGAAATGGGGAGCTAGCAGCGGGGGTGAGGAGGGTGGGGAATTGCTGGAAGCACTGCTAGAAGAAGATTGATCGGAGGCCATGAGTATAAGACGTTTGTCTTTGTGGCTCTTGATACCATAAAGATGTAAAACAATAATTGATGAAAGAATATTTTCCTCTCTTGCTTTGTTGGGAGGATTCACGTTGTATTTATAGACCAAAAGTAGAGAAAATCTGCTACAAGTATTTCAAATAAATATTTCAAATTTACAAAGTTTGTTATTTCCTAGATTTGCTCCCTTGCTCTTTGTCTTAACCTTCATGTTTGTTTTGATCTTGAATAATATCTGTTTGTTGAGATTTAGCTGTCTGTGTATCAGCTTGAGGTTCGGTTGTTCCATTAATGAAGATTCTAAGTTAGTGTCACAATGGGGTTGATTGTTTGATATGGCTGGACATTGGGGATGAAAAATTTTCTTCTAAGAGTGCTTTGGACTGCATTCGGGTGCTAGTGCCGAAAAATGGTGAAAATATTTGAGAAATACTATCTTACGAGTTAAGATAGAGAATGTGTATTCATTCATATATATAGCAACATGTACAAGCTGTTTTACAGCTGATTTACAAGTAGATATCTATCTATGGAAAGGCTATAAAATAGAAATAATTCAATACAAAGAATCTACAATTAGCAGTACTTAATACACGAGATTTGATCCTAAAAATATAAACTATCTTGGACAAGTAACAAGTCTTGATTTGAGAGGTGATTGTTGCAGAGATTGCTGATTTCCAGAATACAGTGATTGCTGTGATCGTGTGTTGATATCTTGGATTGATGCAAAACTGGATTGACTTATTTGATTTCATTCCTTTTATTCCCTCTCAATTTTTTAAATAAATTCTCAAGTTTACTAAATCATGAAGCCAAGTTTTCTACTTCAAAAGGAAATCCTACAATAGGTGCAAGTTTTGGTGGTTATGATACATAAATACTAATATCAAACCCCAGTTGGAGTAGAATATCACTAGCACCAATTACTGAAATTAAGCTATTTAGTCAATGGCTATAATATATGAAATGAAAAGGAAAAACTCATCCCTTTTGGTGCCCGATATCCAATTGAAAGATTACCCAGCAATCCACACATCTAAGGGTAGGTTTGCTTTCGGAGAACAAACACAAAACTCTTGAAACTTGTTTCAGTTTTCGTACAGAGAACTCATCTCCCAAAACTAACCTTGTGTTCACATCTATATTTCATCTCACTCGATCTCACATCTCTCTGTGCACGAAAATCCTTTCTCTTCTCAACTAGTCATCGACAAGACTACACAATTCAAAAAGTAATTAATGTACTTTCCTAACGTTGTTATGCACTTACTCGCTTACTCTTTTCTCTTCTTTTTTTCCCTTTCTTTAAGCACTCGCTTACTCATGAAACTGCTTTTGGTATGTGTTGGGGGGAAAACACATGCAAAGCCTCGTATCGGACAACGAAATACAACGATAAGATATAATAAATAAAATTTTAAAAACTTGTCACTTCATATTTTGGGGCCTCATGACAGAAAAATACTAGAAAAAATCAAAACAATCTCATTTTATCGATTTAAACAAACATACATATTTCATCTCGTCTTAATTCAATATCAAAAAATTTCAAAATTCAAACATATCTAAAAAAATCTCATCTTATCTTCGAAAATAAACCAAGCCCTTTCTCAAGTTCTCAAGAAATTTCACTAGAGCATATAAAGTAAAATGTAGCTGCATTGGAGAAGACCTAAAATCCTTGCTTACAGTTGTTACTCAAAACTGTATCCTTTAACTTTAGCCACCATATTTTCTACTAAGACTGGAAGTAAATCCAGCTCAACAGGATGTCAAATATTGAAATGAATAATTTTCAGAAAATGAAGGATGATCTTTCTATGAACAAAAATGCAATGCAACCAATATCAATGGGCAATATCACTAACTTGTGCTTTAATAAACCAGAGTTTTAACTTTGAGTAATACTACGTACAAGTAATTCTATGAATTAACATGTGCATCAATATAATTTTATTGGTTGTCTTCAATCAATCATATTATATGAATGCATGTATTGTTGAACAAAATTACTTGCAACAAGATTTTTCTTTCAACTTTAGGCCCATGCGACGCAATCTTTTGGGATTATTCAAAGCAAGCAGCAAAATTGTTGGAGGCCAAATCACGACAAATCATGAATGCCAACACCATAGGGTACTCTTGTCAGCAACGACGCAAGCAAAAGCAGAAACTTTTGGTGCTGGTGGGTAAAAGAGTAATTACATTACGCTATCGGGTCCATTATTTAGAAGTGCGTTGACTCGTGTTGCTATGAAAGCTGTGTTTGGTATCTTAGAAATCCTATGATTTAAGAAAGGTACATAAAATGCTTGGAGTGTCACAACCTCACTAAGAGAAAAGCTGGGGGTCGACCGACCCCCTTGAGAAAAGCTGCCCGCCGCTGAAGGCGGCAGTGACCGACACCGCTCACCCCATTTGGACTGACGGGCTCTGGCGAGTTCACCCCTGCGACGGCGATTCATAGCGACCTCCGACAAAACCCCAGCAACCTCAAACCTGAAATGGGTCCGTGGCAGCTCGGTTCGGCTAAAGATCGAATTTCCCTAAAATTCATCTTCATTTTATTCTTTTATTGTATTTTTTATTATGTTTTTATTTTTTTATTGTATTTTTTATTATATTTTTATTGTATTTTTTATTGTGTTTTTTAATTTTATTTTTTTATTAGATTTTTTATTGTAATTTTTTATTTTTATTATATTTTCTATTATATTTTTTTATTGTATTTATTGTCAAAAAACAGCCCAAAATAATTGGACTGCTTTTGACGCTGAGGACAGTCCGACCAGTCTCCAGTGTCACTCCTTTACTAACCCCAAAACACTACAAGATTTCAAATGTTCTCGTTTTTTTTTCCTTTCCTTAGAGTTTTCCATTGACTAAGTGTATGTTTGGATGTCAAAAAGTTTTAAAAAATTCTGTGAATATTTGTGAATAGTTTGAGTAGAGAGTGAAAAAGTTTTGTGGGTCCCATTAAGAGTGTTTTAAGTTTTTTGGATGTATAAAGTATATTAAGTATTGATTTTGGATTGATTTGATTATTAATAATAGTGAAATAATGATTTTATTTGTATTTTATAATAAAAAGAATTATTATTAGAAATATTTTTAACATATTTAAAAATAATTTCGCACAATATTTTTTAAAAATATTTTATTTAAATTAAAATTGATAAAAATCACTTTTTAATAATTTTTTAAATATGCAATTTTTTCTTATTTCAAAATTAATTTATAATTATAATAAAAATTAAAAATTAAAAATGAATCACAACTTTTAATTTTATTTTTTTTTAATGGGAACACATTAAATACGTTCAGATTTTGCTGCAGTGGTTTAAATTTTTTGGCGTGGTCTACCGTTTTTAAACAATAGTGAACTGCTGCAATTTGTGTTTGCATGCAAAAGTATTTCATCCCTACAAAATTTGTTGAGAAAGATTGAGATGATTTGATCATCCAAACCTGCCCTAAACAAAGCCTAAAGAGTTGTACTCAGTCAATATCATAAAGCATTCCAAATTTCAATTTTTCTTATCAATCCCTCGACGAAAAAGGCTAAAGTGCAGTACCAATATCTCTCACCGCTCATCCTAAGGAAAATAAATAAAAAATTCTACCATCCGCTGGGTATCAACCGTCAAACTCAAAAACCAACAATAAATTTTGGTTTTTTATGTCAAAAAGCTTCTCGCTGACGTTCCCCTTCTTCCACTTTCCGCCGTCGATTCGACGATAAGCCGGTTTTTTTGAATGAGCGTCTCGGGTTCTCAAACAAGTACCCTTTGATTTGTTATATTTACAACAATTTTGCCAAAGAGCTGTACTAGGCAATAGATGGTACGAAATAGCACATTGGATATCCACTCTCAACTATAAAATCGGCTGTACCTCACTTATAATTTTACGATATATATTTATTTTAAAATAAATTAATTTTTTTTCAAGTAGATCTTATATATATTTATTTTTTTCAAAACAACTGCATGCCACTTATAATTTTATGACTGTATTTATCATTTCTCATTTTTTTTTCTTCGTCTTTAAACTTGTATGCCGCGGAACATAAGCTGTTATCCATATTTTCTATTTGCGAAACTGTTTAGATTAATTTTTATATTGTATTATTGATAATTTCATAGATAAACAACAAAAATAAAAACCATTTAAATCATTAATTTGTCGAATAAAATTTGACAAAACAAAGTCTGATACGAGGTTCATCATCACGAAAAAGAATCGGGAAAATGGTTGGGGAGTACGAGGCCTGATCAGGAGCTGACAGACAACTGGTTCAAAAGAAGTGTTGGCATGTTGCAGCAGTAACAGTGTTTAATGGTACAAATATCACTGAACATGTGTAAGGTTACTGTAGCCTAATGAATACCGCACTTGTCATCGTTATTTATTGAAGAAAAATGATGGAGGTTTTCAAAAATAGAAAAATGATAGAGCTCGATCGTTATATGGTCGACGTGTACTTTGACATTATTTTTAATTTTTAACTTTTTATTTATTTAAGACCCATTTGGGTACATAAATAATTTTATTTTATTTCATTATTATAATTTTTTTTAAGTTTTATATAAAATATAATAAATAATTTAAAATTTTCAAGTTTTTAAATAATAATATTAAAAATAATAATTTAAAAATATTTTATTTTAATTTTAATTTTCATCTAAATTTATGTCATCTTATTATCTATCAAACCACAACCTTATTAATAATATTGTAAATTATGTTTTAAAATATTTAAGAAAAAAAAAACTATAAAAAAATCAAGAATATAAAGGAGGATCTAGCCTTATCGAGACCCATCTTTAGACTACATTTTGGATTCGTGTAGTAATGCTTTTATTACAAAAAAAAATTAAAAATATAAAAACAAAAATTACAATTTTTTAGATACTGTCTTGTTTGTTACATCTGTGTTTTAATTTTTTTAATAAATCATATCTAGAAGACAAAGTGACTCACATAAATTAGAAGCATAATAAAATAACGCTATTCAGCCTCCAGACACTCCTTTGAATTGAGAAACTATCTCAATTTATATAATCTCATTTCATATTCTAATTTTAGTCTTTTAATTTTTCACACAAAATACAAGAAAGGCGGTGTTAGAATGCTCGTTGCAGCTTACAGCAATGCCAAATTCCTCTTTTCATTTTTTTCCTTTTTTCTGATTCTCATTTTTTCTGATTTTAAAACATTTTAAAAAAATAATAAAAAAATAAGAATATATTAATAATCACTTCCTTAATTATTAAATAAAAAAAACTAAAAAAAAAGTAAAATGTATAAGTTGTCAAAATGGGTAGGCAAACTAACATTTTTAATACAATAAATAATTATATTTTTTTAAATCTTAAAACAATAATAACATTAAAAAATAATATTAAAATAATATTTTATTTAACTTTGATCTAAAATCATCTTGTCTCATTTCATTATTTAAATGGGACATATATATATATATATATATATATATATATCTAAAATGCTATATACATAACAAGATTACATAAAAGTTAACTTATAAACTAATATGATTTCATATAATCTGTTATATCTATTTTACGATAAAAATAATTTTATAATCTAACGTATCATGTCAAATCATATCACTTTGTAAGTTTATTTATGTAGGTCTCATTTGGATTCGGAGATGAAATGAGTTGAGATGAGTTTAGTTTATCTTTTAATATTATTATTATTTTAGAATTTGAAAAAGGTATATTAGGATTTGAAAAATAGTATTGAAATTTGAAAAAAGTGTATAAAGATTTATGTTTTATATAAAAAAATTAAAAAAATGTAATGATAAAATAGAGATGAGTTGAGATGAGTGTAGAATCCAAACCGAACCTTAGAAAAATACTCTAACCACAAAGTGAATATATAAAAATAATCTTATAAATTGACATATAATTTATTTGATTGTAAAATTATTTTTATTTTAAAGTTGACATAATGGACAGATAAAACTAAGCAATTTATAAAAAAAAAAATTATGTAACTTCTTTATACATGTAATAGTCCTCTTAAATCTTTACTCTACCTGACCTACCGTAAAATACGATTGTCCCACAAGTTATTTGGACATTGAAAGTCAAGGACCAGTCCCATTTTGTGATGTATGCCACATTAAACCGATGCACAGAAATTTTGAAAGAAAAAATTGATAATAAGTTTTATACGTTAACGTGGTGGCTCTCACGGGTACACTTTTTGGCTGACTAACATCAACCATCTATTGTTGATAGAGCAATGCTGGGGAGTAGCCACACTCAGGGCACTCCCCCTCACATGAACAATGTCATGCACTGTTCATGACACTGTTTATGTGAGGGAGAGTGCACTGAGTGTGGCTTCTCCCCCTCATTTTTCTTGTTGATAATGTGGCCATCCCCATCAATTGTGCAGGCAGAAGGTTGGTGAAGAGATATAAAACCCAATCAGACTCGTTTTAATAAATAAATAAATAAGATCAACGTTACATACAATTTTTATTTGAACACTATTGTGCAGGGTAATTTTATTTTTAAGATTTTTTTAAAATTACAAAACTATCTCTTTTAAAATATTTTTTTATTTAATAAAAAACTTGCACATGCAATCTCCAAGTGAAAACTGCAAATAAAAATTTTCAATAAATAAATTAGATAACCATATACTTACAAGTCTTTCATAACTTATTTTAAATCAATTAATGTGATTGTGTCATTTTATTTAAAAATAATTTAAATTTTTCATAACCATTCTTCATTTTAAGTAGAGTTGTTAAATAATTGACCAATAACTAATCAAAAATTTTACTTATTCTTCTTACACACCACACATCATATATATTTTATATTACTTCTTTATTTCTATAACAAATATATAGTGTATGGATGATAAGTAGAATAACTCAATTAGTTTAATAAGAATAAAATAAAATAAAAATAAAAAATAATTTAAAAAATATACAAAATATGTGGTATAGGATGATAAATAACATTCTTAGTAAGTGATACGTCACATAGATTTAAATCTAACCTGTTCACTCATGGGACAAGCGTTGTGTGTTAAAGGGAAATGCTTTTTATCCCCATTCTGGGATCCCCATTTTTGTTTATATTTTAGTGTTTTTATATGATTTTTAAGTAAATATTTTTAAATAATATTATAATTTTTTTATATTTTTTTTGTATTTTTAAAAAAATATAAAAAATTACAATATTATTTAAAAATATTTACTTTAAAACCATGTAAAAAAAATCGAAATGCAGTAAGAATCCCAAAATGAGGATCCCTAAAATCCCCTATGTTATTTTATTTTATTTTTTTATGGGATCTCCTATGTTAAAATTGATTTATAAGAAAAGATCAAACATTATTTGACTGTTTGATCCGAATATATTATTTTTATGGGATCTCCAATGTATATATATTATTAAAGCTGATCTTACCAATCAAATCCTAAATCTCGTGCACATGAAGTATAAATGTCATCAAAATGTTGCAGGTGTGACCAATGAATAAATAATATGTTAACTGTGAGCAATAAATATTCACATTTCATCTGAGATACTGATCTCATTCAATTTTTTCTAAGAAAAAATATGTGACATGTCATATTGTAAGGTGGAGACATATGATAGACCATTGTCTATGCAAGGATCAACACGTTTGTTCTTAAGAGTTTTTTGAATTACAATAATGCCATTTATGGCATTTTTTTTTCGAAATCGGCCGAAATTTTCTCCTCCCTCCTCTCTTCAATTCCTCTCGACGGAATAATAGTAGTCGAATCCTCCACTATTGCTAGCCGCCTTCGACTTGAATTTCTCCTCCACCAATGTCGGCATTGATCGAGTACTTACAAATATTAATGGAAGCTGAGGCAATACTCGTGGATTTTGGAAATGTCTTTAATTTGTAGAAACTTTGACAGCTTTGTTTATGATAATAAATTACTCGAAGTATATGCAGTACAAAAATAATACGAAAACAATATGATTATTAAGGCTGTAAAAAGACCGAACCGGACCGGTTGTCCCGGACTGAAATTCGGTCCGGTCCGGTCCAGAAGCTTTCTCCTTCTGGACCGGACTAGACCGGACCAAACTCCACATATACATATATATTTATATATGTATATATAAAAATAGTATATAAATTATAATATTAATATTAATATAAATTAATATATTAACATATAATATATATTAACATATAATATATAATATATATACTCTTATAATATTAATATATTATAATCTATTGGTTGACTAGTTGTAATATAAAAATATAAAATATAATATATCTATATAGAATATTAATAATAACTTATAAGTAATAAGTGTATTATTATTATTTAATATATTATTACTAATTTATCACTATTTACTAACATATAAATATATATATATATATATATACTAATGTAATAGTGTTATTAGTTATAATTTACTAACATATTTAATATATAATATATACTAATATATTAATATATAATATATACTCTTATAATATTAACATATTATAATTCATAGTAATTAAATTTGGGCCAAAAAAATATGTGATCATTGTAGAATTTTAGATTAAATTTAGTCCATTAAATTATATGGGGCACCCCTGGACCAGACCGGATCGCCCCTAGACCGAATTAGACCGGACCAGTATGGACCGAACTCCTGTTCGGTCCAGTCTAGGGTGAGAGAATTTTTGAACCGAATGGAACCGGTCCACAAATTTCCTGGATTGGACTGGACCGGACCGGACCATTTACACCCCTAATGATTATTGTGTATGGTCTCTAATTTTTCAATTGAAACCTTCAAGTTGCAACAAAGCTATACAAAATATCAATGCAAAATAATTAAAGAGAGTCGACACATATGATTGGAAGTTGCATCCGTTCCTTATTGTCATCATCATTTTCTAATCGAGAAGTGATATACACACAACATAATTATACAATATATTTTATAACAAGTATTAAATGATAAATAATTCTGTAAAACACTTTATACAAACACAATACTTTACAGAATTACCCTTCAATTAATATTTATTGTGAAATATTATATATGATAAAACTCATTCCTCAAAAGGCAACACATATAATTGGAAGTTGCATCCATTCCTTATCGTCGTCATCATTTTCTAATTGAGAAGTGATATACATACAACACAATACACAATATATTTTACAACAAGTATTAAATGATGGATAATTCTATAAAACATTTTATATAAATACAACACTTTACAGAATTATCCTTCATTTAATATTTATTGTAATATGTTGTATACTTGTATTGTGTATATATCATTTTCTTTTCTAATCAAGATAATGTAGGAACCTTATTCCTTCGCAAACTTGTTCTTTTATCAAATGAGAAGTCTTTTGTGGGCCAAAGTCAATTTCGTACAAGAGATGCTTTAGACAATTCCGACTATTATTTCCCTATAAACAGCCTTCTTATCTTGCATGTCACATCAGATATTACAAGAAATAGCAAATTCACTCCCCACACTGAATCACTTATTTTGGTCACCAGATTCACAACCCTCACAAGATCTCCATCGTAGCCGAACTTCCCTAATATCTTCAATCTTTTTTTTTTATAAAATTAGTTCGTGGAATTATTAGCCAAGATAGTCATTACATAAACAAATCAACAACATTAACATTTGATTTCCAAAATACAAGTCATGGGCTAGAAAAGAGAATATGAGCCAAAATCAAGAAAATTAAAAAATAAAAGTTGAAGAATCTTGTTGTAACTCCTCATATTCTACATGCTCAATTCCACATGGACACAACTTAGCGCCATTGGTTCTCAAAGTAGAGAACTCATGACCATTTACCTTTCTGTAAATTTTGGCAAGTATACTGCTACATCCATGGGGACTTCATGGAAGTGCATAAACGTAGCAATAGACACACTGTTCAGAGAGAGAGAGAGGAATCTAAAGATAACCATTGAAAAAGCTAAATATCAACTAAAAAGAGCCAAACAAAAATCATCATTAGGACTCAAACCCCTAGAGATGGCCAAGGTCATTAAAGATGGGAAGAGACGAAGGGCAAAGTGATCTAGAGAGGCGCGAGAAATCGCACTACTAGTTCCGTCAAAGCTCTGCCAATTTAACTCGGATTTTTGATGATTGGCTATAGGCGTCGAAATGAGACTAGAAAATCGAAGTAAGCAAACTCCGACAAAGGCAGGTGTTGGAATTTCCCAAATCTTATGGACTTGCCTTGCCACCACACATGCACGCAAATCCCAGTCGCATCGTTTATGGATCTATCACCGTTTCACTACTAGCATCGCAAAAGGGAGAGCCATAAGTTTACCAACAATGTTGGAAACCCTAGAAATGGGACTGGAGACCAGACACAAAGTCAAAGAGTGTTCTGGAACAGAATGGGGTTTCAACAAGTACATACTTTGGAGTGAGTTGAAAACTTTAACTAAGGACGTTGTCGTTTAGAGTTGGCGTAGTTTAGAGAAAAATTGTAAATACCATACCGGAAGTCGTACCAGTCAAGACACTAGTACGAAATATTTTAGTATCGGTACTGTTTCGTGTACCATTTCAAAATAATATTTCGATATTAATACTGTTTCGATACCGGTATCGTTTCGTGTACCATTTCGGAATAACTTACACCTAGATAAATTATATATATATATACAAATATTAACTGTTTTCCAAAATAACAACAAAATAAGTCATAAACTCAATACTTTTCAAACAAGTCTTAAGTTTTAAGTTGCAACAAACATCATATAAAAAAAAAGTTACAACAAACATAAAACTAAATAAGTTCTTAACCCAACCATTAAAATAAAATCACTCATCCTCATCAAAAAGAAAAGAAGGATCAAGATTCGACATGTTCATCAAAATATTTTCATCAATGTCACTACCATCATCAATATCAAGACTAACATTATCATCGTTTTTATCATTTAGTGTGGCTAATGGCTCCTCAATATTGACCTAATTCAAATCTTCTCCATTAAGAAGCTCAGATTCTTCACCCACCCATTCTTCCATCAAGTCAATATTTTCAAAATTGATTGGATCTAAAGCATCTCTTCCATTTTTTATGCTCTTGTCAAAATAAAATCAAACATAAGTGAAAATATTATAAATTTTTCAATAGTGAAAAACATTAGTATTAAAAAAATTTACCTATCTTGTAGCTTCAAGTTATAACGAATAAATATTAAATCATTCAAATGTTTATGCACTAATCTATTTCTCTTATTCGAATGAATAAAATCAAATGTGCCCTAGTTTTTCTCACATCCAGTTGTACTACAACATTGACTTAGTACTCGAACAGCAAACCTTTGAAGTGTTGGAACCTCGTAACCAAATTGGGCCCACCATGCAACTATAACAATAATTCAATTATAAATTATTAATTAAATGCAAGTAAAAATAAAATAAGATAAGATTTAAAGTACAAAGTCACACTATTTAACAAATGATATTGATAAATGATAATATCTGGATTAATCTTATCATGCTGGCAGATTGCTAAAGAATGCCCAAACTCACCTACTGCATTTTTATACAAGTCAAGTTCTGCAATGATATTGTTTTGATTATCGAGATTAACTTCCATCTTCATAACACAATTGTTGAAACCTCTTATAACTTCATTTTTATTTTTAAAGCAGGGGTTATAGTAAATTCTAGAATTAAGAAAACAACCCGTTGCATGTAATTGACTGTGAAGTTGCTTATCCCATCTAGAATCAATGATCCTGGTGAGTGGACTGAATATATTAACTTTGTTATTGCATCTCGCTTTTATGTTCTCTTTGATTTTTTTCATTGCATCATATAAATATTCCATCGTAGGCTTCTCATCCCCATCAACAAGTCGTAGAACACGAACTAAAGGCTCACTAATTTTTACAATAAATTGACATTGAGCCCAAAACTCTTTATCTAGAACAATCTTAGTTATCTCCTTCCCTATGTTGCTCTTAGAATGACTTGATGCAATCTATTTATCACAAGTAAACATTTGTCTGAGTTGTTTCTTATACAAGAGCAAACATTAGACACTTAAAAAATTTGTCGCAAACCTTGTAACTGCAGGATGACACAAGTTCAACGGTCTCCATCCCTTGTATCAATGCATGATTACAATATTTACCATGAAGACTTGAAATTTCCTATTTTTCTAATCCCCCACAATGACAACAATGACATGTAGCTTACAGGAACAATAAGCATGCAATGTAAATGAATAAGAAAAACTCCACCCTTCGACCTCAAGTAGTCCTAGGATTGATAATTATACAAGAGAAAATGTTGGCAACAACTTCCATGAAAAGATTGATAATGTAAGATGTGGTGATCATATAGAATAGACCAGAGTATCTGGAACCACAAAAAAAAAATGGTTTGATTATACATATGAGATAATATTAGATTAAAGTTGAATAAAATAAATTAAGAGGAGACGAGATGCAAAATCATCAATTTGTTTCTATTTTTTATTCTAAAAAATCACACAAATATAAAATATTTTTTAATTTTAAGTTTTTTTTTTTATCTAACCATTACCTAATATTTATCCAAACATAAATATAATACAACCTTTACTAACTTTAAAATAAAATACAAAAAAGGAAAAATTATAAATTTCAAAACAAAAATATATTCAAATAATTGTGACTTTATAATAATTTTATTCAGCTTTTCCACTATTATTTTTCAAAATTCCATAAAATATATTTTAAGTCAAACCATTCTATTGACATAGTTATAGGAAAAGTATCAGTCCTAAATTCAAGTTGTGTTAAATTATAATGAAAGGAGCCGCCTATAGCACATGATTATATCAACAAAATAAATTTATTTTAAAAACATCAACAAAATAAACCAAACAACCTTTGTGATGAAAGGCCCCAAGCCGCCCCATCTACATTTTATCTTCTCCTAGAAGTTTGTAATGTCCCAGCCCATGGGAACCAGGCACAAGCCCTCAGAAATCCTATTTTTCCATTTTCACCTTCTTCCCAATACCCAACACCTTTGGGCAGCAAATCCCCCAGGCGTCTCTCTTTTGTCCCCCTCGATCTCTTGCCTCTGTCTTTCTTTCTTTCGCATCCTTGTCCCTTTCGTCGACATTCAATGATGAGTCGCATCCTTGTAAGCATAGTCAGCCTCTCTTCCATCCTTCAATCTACTTCTCTCGCTCTGCACCTCTTTAGTCGTTCGCAGCTCTCTTCCATCCCCTCTCTCTCTCTTTTCCTTGTTGTGTTGCATCCAGTCATGCAAGGCCTTGCTCCATAGGTCACCCCATGTTAGAAGATAATTAGTTGAAGAAGGGATAACTAAAGTAGTGAAAATATATCTATTTGAGAAGATCACTTTCCTAGGATATTGTTGGCTAAAAATTCTCTGTCTTTCTTTGATTAATTCAAAATATCTAAAGCTGATAATCTCAAGTGACTTGGCAAAATAATTGCCTGATAAAGAAATGAAAACAATTGACTAACTAAGCAAAATAATTGCCTAAATACATGGAATGAAATAACATACCATATTTAAATGACATGACTCCACTACTCATTCATTTGAGTACTAGAACTGTTGAATGATTTATTTGCAAAATTTATGTTGACTAAATCCAACTTAAGATTTTGAGCCTAATGGCCACAAGACCCAAAGGTTAGCAACCCAAAACATTGGGCTTGGACCATAAAAGTCCCTCCCTATTATAGGATCTTGTTCACAAGATTAGGGAACTCAATTTTAAGTTGGTGGAAGTTAGGCCATGAAGCATCTTCATTTGGTAACCCTTTTAATTTGACAAGGACTTCGATGCCAGCTCTATCATGCCTCTAAACCATGGGGCGCTACAAGATCCTCCTTGGCGCCATCTTACAAGATCTACCAATTGTTGTCGGTGGCAACATGATGGAGTGGAAATTGCGGTGACGCAGCTTCTTCTTAAAGCTTGAGATGTGGAAAGTGGGGTCAACCCTAGAATTGATAGGAAGCTCCAAATAGTAAGCCATTAACCCAATCTTTTCCATAATCTTATATGGACCATAAAATCGCGGAGAATAATTCTTGGTTGTGTCAATTTACTAGGAAATTTTGTTGGTAAAGTTGTAACTGTAGATACATAAAGAGGGGCGCTGCTAACCAGCCTTACTAGTCATGGGAAAAAATCAGCTCTCCAATCCGGATTTAACACGTTAGCTCTCCAGCCCTACTAATCTTAGCATTGCTGCAGTAGATTAAAACTGTAGAAAATAAGCCTACCCCACTCAATCTCCATCTACCCCAAGGTTTAGTCCCCATCTCCCACATTTGGCCTCCATCTTCGAAACCCACAGACGAAACCATGGCTCCCACCTTTGCCTCCCACATTCAACCGTGAGATCCATCTTATTTCAATGGTAATATTATTTCTTCAATTTTTTTGCCCATTTTGTTGCCGTGAACTATTTTAGTGATTTATAGCCGTAAGTTGGTGTTATCTGGTTTTTAATTTTTTTTTTCCATTCTGTTGGCCTAAACTGATATGTGTGTATCTTCCCCAAATGCATATTAAAGTCATAACTAATTTATAGTGATTTTTTGCTATGTTTTTGCCGTAGCATTTTGTAGCAATTAAATATGTTATAACGATGAAGTAAACTGATTTATAGTAATTTTTTGCAATATTTTTGCTGTAGCATTTTGTAGTATGGAATATTTTATGGTGATGAAGTAAACGAATTTATAGTATGGTTTTTGCATCGTTTATTTGTTGTAGTGTTTTATAGAGATGAATATTTTATAGTGATGAAATATAAATGTTTTTTAAGCAATGAAGCATTTTGTAGTGATGTTTTGCATTGTTTATTTGTTGTAGCATTTTATAGTGTTGAAGTAAAATGATTTATGTAATTTTGTCCTGATTTATTGTGATGAAGTAAACTGATTTATAGTATTTTTTGCAATGTTTTTGCTATAGCATTTTGTAGTGATGGAAATATTTTATGGTGATGAAGTAAACTGATTTATAATATACTTTTTTGAATTGTTTCTTTATTGTAGCATTTTATAGTGATGAGGTAAAATGATTTATGTAATTTTGTACCGATTTATTGTTTCGCTTCATATTTTATAACAAAGGATGATCAAATCTGGAGTCCTGATAGTGATGAAGTTGATATAGAAGATGTGATTGTAGAAGATGTTGTCGATTTGGAAGATGAAGTTTGTTTGAGCGATGATGTAAATGTAGAAAATATAATGAATATGGAAGGTGGAGAAGATGGAGTCAATGTGGATGACGAAGTGAATTTGAGACATTGTTCAAGTAGTGGTTCAAATGAGCCATTTATCGGTATGGAATTTGAAGACATAGAAGACGCACAAGCATTTTACAAGGCATATGCAAGAAAGAGAGGTTTCTCAATTCGGACCCAACATACACGATTGTCAAAAGAGTATAAAAAATTAATTGCTATAGATTACGTTTGCTCAAGATAAGGATATCGACGGGAAATGAGCAAACAAAAAGAATGAATAAATCCAGAAATTGCTAAGACAAAGATTGGTTGTAAAGCATTGATGGGGATAAAAAGAGAGGGTGAAAAGTGGATAGTATGTAAGTTTGTACTTCAACATAATCACGACCTACATAGTCCAAAAAGTACTGCATTGCTTCGTGGACATAGGGGAGTGACACATGTCCAAAAAAATCTTATCATGACTTTGAATGAGTCTGGTGTACTGACAAAGAAGATAATGTCGGTGTTGAGTAAACAAGTAGGGGGTGACTTCAACGTTGGGTGTATTGGTAAGGATGTGGAAAATTACTTGGGGACCAAAAGGAGGAAATTGTTTAAACAGGGAGATGCGCAAAGGTTATATGCGTATTTTATAGACGACAATGCAAAGAGCTTGGATTTATGTACTCTATGCAACTTGACAAGAATGAGTTTATGAGAAGTTGTTTTTGGGCTGATGCTCGATCAAGGATTGCATACCAATATTTTGGAAATGTTGTAACATTCGATGCTACATACCTGACAAATATTTATAAGATGTCCTTTGTTCCATTTTCTGGAGTTAACCATTATCACCAAACCATAATGTTTGGTTGTGCCTTGTTGATTAACGAAACAGCTGAGTCATATACATGGTTATTGAGAACATGGCAAGATGCAATGCTTGGATGTGCCCCTACAACTATAATCACTGATGATGATAAGGCTATGGCAAAAGCTATTGCAGAGGTACTCCTAAATACAACGCATAGGTTGTGCTTGTGGCATATTCTGCAAAAAGTTTCTGAACATTTGGCTCATGTATATAACAGATTTCCAAACTTTAAAAATGAATTTCATCATTGTATTCATAAGACAATTACGGTTGATGAATGTAAGCATGAATGGGGGTGTTATATTAGTGAAGTATAGGATAAGAGATAATTCATGGTTGCAGAGTCTTTATAGCCGACATGAAAAGTGGGTTCCAGCTTACTTGCGTTCTACATTTTGTGCCGGTATGTCAACAACTCAGAGAAGTAAAAGCATGAATAAGTTCTTTAAGGATTATGTTCATTCAAGTACTATGATCAGTGATTTTGTACATCAATATGATAAAGCATTAGATGCACGTTATTTGAAGGAGAAAGAAAATGAGTGCGAACAAAATCTACTCGGGCCATATTGAAAATAACTCACAAAATTGAAGTAGATGCAGCTATAGTGTACACAAGAAAGTCTTTCATAAAATTTCAAAGTGAGCTTTTTAATACTCCATGCTACAAGTCAACAAAATTGTGCAAAGAGGGTGAAAGCAAGACTTATATAGTGACACCTCATGGCGAAGACACCCCATTCTATATTGTGACCTTGGAGAGTGAAGAAGACAATGGGACTTGTACTTGCTATATGTTTGAGTTTGTTGAAATTCTCTATAGGCATATCATGTGTGTACTTTGCAAGAAGGATAAGTTATATAGTTTGCCACAACACTATGTTTTGGAGAGATGGACTATCAATGCTAAAAGTTGACCTATTACTGACATACTCATTCCCGAAGAGCGTGTAACGCCACAAGATGAGCTAGCAATAAAAAAGAAGAAGGTTGATGATGCAATTTTATGCCATTACGAAACTTGGTATGACTATACAAAACTAGACCACCTCTCTCTTACTTTAGACAAGGCCCATAAAGAGCTACTTTTGATGAAGATCATGATGATATTGATTATACAAATTGCCCAGGTATACTAACTTTATTTAAGATATACCAGTCTTAAATATTTTATATTTTTATGAACTTTGCTATGCCTACTTAGTTGGAGTAAAATCTTATTACATATAAAAAAAATATCGCTTAGGTGGCAGGATGTCAACCAATGATGAGTTCAATAGAAGAAATCAAATTGTCTCAAACTTTTCACAAATAGTGCAAGATCCTCCACAGGTACCCACAAAAGGACGTCCAAAGGCTTTGAAAACAAAAAATCCAAAAGAGAATCAATCAAGTCAACCGACCAAAAAAAGACGCTGTAGCATTTGCATTCATGAGGGACATACTAGAAACAATTGTCCTTTATTAATGTATTGTTTAATTTTAATTATTGATTTTTAAGATATACTAATTTTAATTTTTTAAAGAGGATTTGATGTTGTTTATGTAGGGATATTGGGCAAACAGCTGAGATTGAACGTACTAACTTGGATGCATCGCTTTCTACTTTTGATCCAAGATGAGCTTTTGTGGATTGAAGCATCATATTTTTGAGTTTTATGGATTGACGATCCTGATAAATGTAATTAGGAATATTTGATTTCTGAAATATGCCTTATAACATATGTTTTTGATGAATGGAATCTGTAGATGGACATATTTGATCAGACAATTTAATGTGTTTTCACACTGGGGAATGGAATTTGTTAAGTTTAAATTTGTTAAATATGTGTTTCCGCATAGTTACCATTTTTTTGCAACTTGTTTGTGGGAAAGTGGATTTAAATTTACATTTTCAGAATTTGTGTTTCAACATACAGCTTTGCCAAATTACAAACTCGTTTTCTTTTTTTGGTATCACAGGTTTGTTTCCATCACTACCGAGTAGGTCTTTGCAATGGTATTACAATTTTTGTTTTTACGTAAAGAAAGTGGATATATCCATTCTTAAAAAGAAGTGCAAGCAAGAGTTGATGTAGTTCATTTCTTGCATGCTACTGTTTTGCCACAATGGGAGAGAAGGGAAAGAATAATAATTGTTTCTTGCATGCATAATTGTAATAACCAACCATACAAGATTGATTATATCACACATTCATTACAAATTAAGTGCCCAAAGTTAAAGCTAAATTGTAACCTGAGTCGAATCACTGTTGGACATACACTAATATGTTGGATACATAAAAATTACAGTGAAAATCGCGATGAAAAACAACCATGATGTTAACAACGCCTTCAATGTTCTCTTATACTTCTTCTCCATCACTTTATATTTGACATGTTCAAGCAATCGGGGTTCACAAAGTAACCTCTCAATCCTTCGTTGAACTTATCATTTGCTGAAAAATATGGAAGACAGTATGTATATATGGGAGGAAAACTCAAATCTGAAATTTTGTTTATTCAAAATTATTGGGGTTTCCTGTAAAAAAAAAAAAATTATTGGTGTTATGGCGTGTTACTAGCCTCTATATTTTCAGAAATATTGTATCTCAAATATATTTTCATATCTAGCATATAGCACAACAATGGACTGCAATATTTTCATATATAGCATATTTTCATATTGCGTTTTACTAGCCTCTTTATCTTACAATATTTTCATACTCTTACCTCAACACTAATGCAAAAAGGAGTATACATACTTGACAAAGCGAAGTGCATTAGTCAATCCAACTGATACCACAACAACGGACTGCAATAAGGTTCTATAAATAGAGACTTTGGACTTAAAATTGTAAAATAAAGATCAACATTTGCTTTTAAAATATAGTGGTAAATTTTAGTGAGTTTGCGACTCTAAAATGGTTGAGGTTGCAAATGAGCAATTAATTACATACTCGAAGAGATTTCCTTCGAGTCTTTTCTACAAACAGTTGCTATGCGATCTACATGCCCACAAATTTACATGGCCCAGATTACAATCATGACCAGACCAGATTACACTCACCTCATAATTCAATCCAATTTAACTCAAATACAAGAGAAAGAATGAAAAGAGTTTTGTCCCAATATACACAAAGCATTTTGAAGTGAGTGTTACTTGCCTTTGTGAAGAACACCGCTAGGAAGTGAGGGTTACTTTCTGGTGATCGATTTCTGCCTGGCAAGGCTGTGAGTTGCCGTCCTCCAAATGAGTTGCCATCCGTCAAGGTGGGGGTCCGAGAAAAGGACTCACGTCACGCACGAAGCTCTGTTTTGTTGTTTTTCAGCTGCCGTCGAGTTTTCCGTCCATCGAGATGGCTGGGTGGTTTGAGCACCGTCCGGGAGGGCTGGGTGGGTCGAGGTCCAGCACCGTTCGGGAGGGCTGGGCGGGTCGAGTTTTGTTCGTGACGTAGCCTTTGGGAATGAAGGCATTAAGGGGGAGTGGGAGTTTCCGTAAGAGGGGGGTGGGGGGGCGAAATCGAATAGAATTAAGGTTTGGTGTCATGCTTGAGTGTGGGTAAGTGCACTGATAATTATTTTCAGAGGCTAACGTGGCCCAATTCGATTGGTGAGCTAATTAAATCAGGAGACCAGTTGGGCTGGTCTCCAGGTTTTCTCATACATAAATCCCCAATTTGAAATTCAAGGTCTGTCATTCTCATATCAGCATATCTCTTCATATGGGCTTGGGCCAATTGTAGATTATGTTGTAATAGCTTAAGGATCTCTTGTTGTTGCTAGAGTGTAAGATAGAAACTTTGGGGGTGGCTAGCCATAGGTAGCTTCAAATGGTGTCATGCAGAAGAGTGAATATTGGTGCTGTACCACCAATCAGTTAAGGCCAACCAGTTTTTCCAGTCCTTAGGCTTAGTACCTAAAACACTCCTTTAATATTGTTCAACACATTTATTGATGATCTTCGTCTGGCCATCAGACTGTGGATGATAAGCTGATGTGAACTGCAAGGAGGTTCCTTGCAATTTAAATAATTCTTTCCAAAAATACTTGTAAAAGTAGGGTTACGATCCGTGACTATATAGGAAGGCGTCCTGTGTAATTTCAACACATAATCCTAAGAAATATGAGCTATTTTGAAAACTGTATAAGGATGAGATAGGGATATGAAATGTGCATACTTAGAAAGACGATCCACCACCATCATAATAACACTATAGCCATGGGAAAGGGGAAGCCCTTCAATAAAATTCATAGAAATTTCAATCTACACCTAGGTAGGAATTGGAAGAGGTTGAATAAGTCCCGATATTGAAATATTTTTCTATCTTATTTTGCTGATAGTTATCACAGAGATTTCCTTGAGTGGATAGTTGGCAACCACATAAATTCGGTCTTTATAAAAGATGATTCGATCCAAGTTGCCCTTAATGAAACTGATCCTGTAATGTAAGTAATTCAAGAGAAGTTGCATAATTAGATTTGAATTGAGACAACAAAGAATCCATATGCAGTGTAATAGTTTAGAGTTCCCCATCATATTTTCTGCAAAATACATCGGCAACAAAAATTTCCTTCCTTTCCTGTAATGAACTTCCAAATCATACTTGAAAAGTCTGGTAAGCCAACGTTGTTGAGTTAGGTACCCACACGCTGATCCACAAGTACTCGAAACTTTGTTGGTTAGTTTGTACCATAAAATTCTGCCCCAAACATATGTCCCCACCTTTTTACTCCTTTTCAAAATAGGTCTCCTAAATGCAATGTATTTCCCTTGCTGTAATAAAACTACTCCAATATCATAACCTGATGCATCACATTGAATTGTAAAAGGTTTGGAAAACTGAGGAACTGCTAAAATAGGAGGTGATGCTATAGTTTTTTTAAGGTCTTGAAATGACAATTTCGCTTTGTCAAACCAAGTGAAATTATTTTTTCTGAAGTAAAACAGTTAATGGGGCAACAACAAGTCCATAATTTTTAATAATTACATTCCACCAAATCACTAGCCACCCCTACTCACCGAGGCCCAAAAACCCACCACGGGTTGCACCATTATTGTAACTAAACCCAGTGACACTCTGTTTCACTCTAAACGAAATAGGGTATTACCCACCACTTGTACCAACCACCACCATATCTCGAGAAAAGCCCCTGACGTCGCCACCTGCAAACAGTGCTGTCGGGCATCTAGCGCCACCTTAAGCTATCATTTTCTTTTGATAATGTCTCGTTTCTCCCTCACGCCCTGACATCTCTCTCGTGTTTTCCCTCTCTCGTGTCTTTCTATCCCTCTCTCCCTCCTCCTCTCCTCCTCTCTCTCTCTCTCTCTGCAATCAGCCACCCAGAGCGCCGCTACAAGCATTTTTGTTGACGCTCGTCGCCTTTCTCAGTAAGTTCACTACTGCCTTTAACTGCTGCAAAGTTTCTCAATTTTCTATTAAGTTGCACGTAAGGTTGTAAGAAAAGCTTGATTACAATCTTTCCCTCCCTTTGTGCGGTCTGAGAAGTGTTATAGACCTTATTTGATTAGGCTTGATTGTATGTTGTTGGATTTTTTCTCTATGTGGGATTAATCTCTATAAGCCCAAAGGATTTTCTATTTCTGAGTTGAGGTCACTTGTTTGCATAGATAATAGCATAAGACCAAGTTATGAAATATGATGTTGTTAAGTTTTTAATCGAGTATTCGTTTAGAGAATTTTTGGAGAATCATTTTGGGGAGAGTTGATATTTTAGAACTCTAACTTCTGAGAATGTTTTCGAAGTTAAGGAAAGATATTGAATTTTATATCTCAGGTTGTAATTACAAAGTTTATAATCAATTGAAAATTTATGGATGTGCGTGTTTATTTTATAAGTTAAGATTAATCTTGTTCAACTTTGTTGAGGATATTTCTAAAAAGTTAAGAAGTCTAGATAAGCAGAGTTCCTATGTTAGGCCTTGCATTAAAGATATGAACTGAGTTCAATTTTGGGAAATGTTCATGTCCTGTGATGAAAAGAAATTTAAAGCCACCTTATTTATTTGTTCCGCATATGCATAAAACTTTGTAGTAGAACAAAGTATTTTTCTGACATGACTTATGTAGACATGAGCTATTTTATCATTTTATTTCTAAACTGTACAAAAAGAGTGAATATAAAATCTTCTGCATAAAGCATATTTTTCAGATCTGATTATGTTATGTTCTAAAAATGTTATGTACTTTGATATGATATGTTGTGTTTTTTAAAAATCTTCGGCATGACATTCTGTCTCTATTTCTGTTTCGTTCTATTTGTGTTGGTACCAAATTTCAATTTATAGTGCACCCACTTTGGAAGCAAAGTGTTTTTTTGCGTAATCTTTCATGTGTGCACACTCGAGACTTTGAGAATAATAAGAAGAAGATTCACATTCTATTTCTGCTCGATTGATCATCGAGATTTGCTTAACCCTACCACAGGGGTTTAGAATTATGTTATTATGAGATGTTTTAGTTATTCTATGCCAAAAAGATTCTGATTATCATTATTTCTGAACTTTTGCTATGACATTTTTAATAACATGTTTTGATTATGCATTTTGAAAAGAAAATTATTTTGTTCAGCATTCTGAATTCTGTAAATGCTCATATTTATATACTAGTATATATTATCTGCTTACTGAGTTGTTGATAATTCACTCCTTATTACCATAATATTTTTCATATATTTTTTATGGTCCAATTGGAGAGCACGAATAGGGGGTCTTAGCGATATTGATATGTTGTAGAGGATTAAGTACACGAGAGTATAACTTTATCTGGGAATCTTTGTTAGTGAATTTATTAGTCTTGGTTATTTTGATATGTCGAGTTATGGACAATCCGAGTCTTTGTGGGGATGTTATGTTAATTTTATTAAAGTTTTGTTTGCTCTTTCAATTCTACACTTCACCTAGAGTAAATATCTTGGGTTGATATTTTTATATTGTATTGGGTAGAAAAGACCAACACTCAAGATTTATTTCAGCCTTATTATCTTACATAACTTGTGTAAGAATCCGTCCAGCCCACTTCCCGCAAAAATCATCTCTTCTTTACAGTTTTCTTTTAAAGAATAGAAAAGACACTCTGAGGCAGTTTTTCTAAACTCTCTTGCACGCCTGATTTGAAGCTTTTGTGAGTGTTTTATCACAACATTTCCTTCATGAAATCTGTTCATATTTTAATCTAGTTTACGTGGATACCTTATTAGTTCTATTTGAAGATCTTTTGCTTGGTAAAATATTGTTTAAACTTCAAAAAGGTCATCCTAGGTGACAAATTGGAGATTATATTATATTTTGAAGTTTTGACCAACCTAAAAGACAGATCATGGTCTGAACTTTTTATGGAGAATTTTTTAAATTTATATGTGATTATTGGTTGAAGATTTTTTGCATGATTAACAGTTTTGATGAAATATTTTCTTAGATTTCAGAACATAGAAACTAGAAGAGAAAAATAATTTGTATTTTTGAGAAAGATTAAATCTTGTAGTTGAAACCTATTTCAATGGGTTTAATAATTTTATTGGAGGATCCTAAACCTCTTGTATGTATATGTTATAATGCTAGTTTGAATATATTTCATTTTAGTTTCGAAGATATGAAATCTTATGCAAAGAGATATTCAGGCAGGCCAAAGTCTCGATGTTCTTGGTTAAATTTATATTTTGGTTGATTTCTAACCATGTGATTTTGAGTTCGAAGCTTCGATCTATTTTAGCACACATTTTTAAATGATGTGATGTTTTAATTTGAAGATCACATCTTCATAAGTCATGGATCGAGAGGTTGATCAAAACAAGTTAGAAACAAAACTCTGCTTTTAAGCTTAAAAGAAAAATTGATAAGTTCAAGTATGGTTTTAGTGATTTTGATGACTTTTGTTCTTGATTTAAAACATGATTATTCTTAGAAATATGTTATGAGTATGTTAAAAATAAAATTTAGATTTTTTAAAATTCTTAGAGATGTTTCGAAATAACTCAAACCATATGATTTTAAGAGTTTGCCTTTTTAGTTAAAAGGTTTGGATCTTTTTTATAAAACATTTGGTGTTGATGACTAACATATTTTTAGTGGATGTTTAAGTACATTTTTAAACATAGGAAATGAGGACTTTTGTTGCAAAAATTTTGGTTTGATCATGAATTTTGAAATTGAAAGAATTGTAACAAAAATCAATAGAAATAACCTATACATGTTTTGTTTCATATAGAATTTTCATAGTTGTGTTTAGTTTTAAATTTTTCTGACTTGATATTTAAGTTTAAGACAAAATCTATACAAGGAATGTAATTTTTAATAATCTTTGAAGTTAGAATGTGAAATCCTTATGTTAGAGGAAAAATAGTAACTTTGTTCTAAGTTAGTTTTTTTCCATGTTGCTTATTGTTAGTTATTAAGTTTTAACATTTCAAATCACTATTTTCAATTTTTCATGTTTCATTCTATATTCTAATAGAATGCGACGATCGAGGTAAGTTAACTTTTAACTTACTGTGAGTTTAATGCGTATGGGTGATATGTAAAGGAACTACAATATATGTATGTGTGTTATCATATGTGCCATGCCAAGTTGTTGCATATTTATTTGTTACACATAATTTATTCTGTCACGAATTATTCATCTATTACACAAGATATTCTGTCAATATTGCTATACATTACAAGTATGTCATGTAAGTATGTTGTTTGTTATATGTTATGTAATGTTAAGAAATGTTTATATCTTAAGTAAGTCATATCTCTCAAGTTACGTTCAAGTCTTGTTATGTGACATCAAGACTTCTATCCTTTCGTATTTTAGTTACGTTTCATTTCGAATGCAGTTGTGTATTTTTAGAACAATTAAGTTTCAGTTATCAGTTAATTTGTATTATGGTTAAGGATTATACGTGTTGCCTAGTATTATGGTCAAGCTTATGCGTTGTCGAATACTAAGGTAAATGAATATAATCTGTCGTATTACAGATGAATCAATTAGTTAAGTTATTGTGCGGTCAATGATGATACATGCTGACTAGTATTGCGGTCAAGGTTATGCGCTGCTGAGTATTATGGTGAATGAGTATAATCTTCTATATTATAGAAGAACGATACGCGCAGCCTAATATTATGATTAAGGCTATGTATTGTCGAGTACTATGGTGAAAGAGCATAATATGCCATTATGTTATGTTATATTTATGTTCACATTATGTTTCAAGTTCACGTTTACATTACAATATGCTTAGGTTTATGTTATGTTCAAGTTTATATTCATGTTATATATGTTCTGTCGGCGTCCCAGCTTGCGCTTGGGATCGTACGCAAATCGAGACGTCAGAGATGAGCATCATAGGGAAGTTCACCCATCGTTTTATCGTGTATATTTTTTTTCTAAATAAAAGTAATGAATAAAAGTTTTTGCAGCAGATAAAGGTCAAACCTTTCTAAGCGTAATCACATGGCTCAACAAATTTAATATCCCAAAATACTTCATTACTATTAACATAATACAAGATCATTCATAATTGTCTTTTCTTCCAAAACAACGGAAGCCTAAAAACATAAACAGTAAATACAAAAGTCCAGTAAGCGATTCCCATTGCCCTATCTTATCTAATCCAATGGCTCTTTCTTAATTCCCTTGAAATCAGGACGATAACGAAGACGGTCTAGATCAAAGGTAGGCCCTATATCACAACTCATCCACATCACAACTCATCATGAAGGATGACTCATACAGGCGTCCCAAGTGGAGGGAATCGTCTATGCCAATGACCAAACAACACCATGTACGTAGGTCCGCCAAAATATAAGTTGCTAAAGGCAGTGACTCCGCCGCCCATCGGCCTAGTAAGCCAAGAGTCACCAACTCAACTGTAGCGGACTGAGTCGGGCCCTTGGGGGTCCGAGATGTCGTCCCTGAAATCATACTCGACGGAGTCATCATCACCTGCAAGTACTTCTATCATCCCGAAAAGAGGGGCGATAGTGGAGAGATAAAAAGGGGTGAGATTTCGGGAGAAATCTCAGTAAGTACATTCATATTTCAACAAAAGCACTCCAAGCATACAATAAAGCGAATAACAAACAATCATATGTGCATCATGCATTATAAGACTCATGATTTTACTTATGAACGTGCTCATGCTCATATTCATGTCATTTTCTTCAACTTGTTTTCTTTGACTTCTTTCATGTGTTTGCTTGTAACCTCATAAAACAAAAGGTTTGAACTTCTTTTCAAAATTCATCTTTTCAAATGCTTTTCATCTTTTTCTTATCTTAGACGCCATTTATCATATCATATGGCTCAAAAATCCATCTTTTCGTCATGACATCTTTTTGGACATTTCACGGTTCCCCTACGCACCGTATGTTCCTGCTAGTTACCGTAGCACCCAGCGACCGTATCAAACCTAAGTAGCTACGTTTCGCGTCCTTTCGCGCTCTTCATCACTCGGTGATTGATCACTCACCGAGCAATTACAAACTTTTCTGTATCGATAAGGCAAAAGACCACACCGTCTTGTATGCACCCACTAGCTTTAGGTACGACCACACTCCGAATACATTTGGGAGTTATACATGGCCTGCCAACGGTTCTTTGTCGACTCAAGGGTTTTCACTCGACTTTAGACACTCCTGAGTGAACAGGAAGTTCCATTAGGGTACTACCCAGTCCCAAGCTTTGGGGTTCTTATAAAACTTTAATCATTTTCTTTTCTTTTAAAAACATGTTTGACTCAAAAATATGGTTTTCGTACTTTATGCATGAGACATGCAACTCGTGACACTTATCATGCAATTCGTGAGACTAACACGCGTACACTATGCGTCAAGCACTTTCACAATCCAAGTACTATATAATTTTCACTTCTTTTCTATCTAAAACACTTATTGGGCCTTACATACATCTAGGAGTGCTCGGCCCTTTCCCACTAGGGTGGGGCCGAGACCCTCCCTTAGCATTTCCTAGCATTTTCTTCTCTTATTCTTCTCCAAATGCTCTAATTTAACTTCAATAAATTACTTGAATATTTTTAACACTAAAAACATGTCTTGGCCAAAACCTAGGGTTCTTATGTTTGTCATTTCATTCACCTTTCTTTTCATCACATAGCTCACTTAACCCTTCATGCAAAAACCGAATATTATGCTATTAAATTTTCTTTAGTTCTCATACCTCTAATTTCTCCAAATATTCAAGATTTAACCATAATATAACATAAGAGTGGAAAAGTAAGCTCAACCCAAAAAATCCTTGAAAACCGAAACACTAATATGCATCAATCCAACCATTTTTCAACTCCAAGTCTAATTTTTTTAGCATGCATACATGTCATCAACACTCATCATGGTGATCATATCACATTCTTCTTTTGTATCAAAGTATTCAAATCCATAACATAATATAATCTTTAATCTAACAAGATATTTAAACTAAACATGTATTTTGCCACCAAATACACAAAACATTTCTTTCGAGCAATCTAGCTCACATTATCCAATATCTTATAAGTTGACCTTATTCATGCATGCATTTCTTCAATTCACACATCATGTTGATTTGTTTAAAATAAGTTGACTAAATCCACACATCATCTTATATTTTCAAACTTAGAGAATCATAAGCTTAAACATGGGTTCATACCTAACTAAACATGGCATTTCCACTAAAGAATCTCCTTTTAGCATAACAAGCAAGGACTCAAACAATACAACTAAATTCCCTCAAAAGTATACTAGAATTGCTAAGGTCAAGATAAGAAAATACTTACAATACTCCTAGTTAGCTTAGATGAAATATGAAAATATATTAAGCATTTCATTAGATTAATCTAAGAACATAATATCTTTAAAGAGAAGATTTCTACACAAGAACATGGATGGTGTGTGTGTTCTTTTCTAGGTTTCTATGCTTGAACTATTTAGAGATTTCACTTACCTCTTCCAAAGCAATTTCCTTTTCAAGAACACTTGCTCTTAGTTCCACTAGACTTAGGATACTTTGATTTAGGAGGTAGAAGAAAGTGAAACAATGGTGAGGGTATAGAGAATTGCTTAAGGCCGAGAGGTGTAGGGTGGAAGGATGGGCATGTGCGTGTGTGAGCAAGAAAGGAAAAAGGTCAAGGCAAATAGGCCATTCGGCCATGGGGTTCTTCCCTAGGTCTAGCCACTCATTTCCCTATGCTTTGGCGTGACATTTTGAAAGGTTGATTGACTCTTTGATTGACTTCTATCTCAAGACCACTCCAAAATCAAATCTAGCCCATACTTAGGTAGATTTGTTTCCCCATACTTCTTGCTATGGCCGGCGCCCTCCATGGGGTTTTGGCCTCATATTTCCATCAAGTCACTCATCCATCTATCCACCATCACCTCATGTGTCAATCCAAGGAATTGCAAGATCATACTTTTGGGGAAAAGGGCAAACATGGTTCGGCTAGCCTCATTTTGGTTTCAACCAAAACCTCATTTCCCTCCTATGATTTTCATTCTCTCTTCAAGCTTCTGTCCATCAACTTGTCAAGTCATCACTCTTCTCTACACTCTTACACATACTTTCTTTCCCTTCTTACACCAATCTCATGTGTCCCTTCAACTAGATTTGGCAAAGCACTAGGAAGACTCCAAATGAGGCTGACGGCAAGCTTCACCCGAACCCCTCTTGGTTTTCTTTTCCTTTTCCTTTTCCTTTCCTCTCTCTCATGATACCACTTCTCACTTATCAATCATATTGTCAACTCACTCTTACATGATCTACTCTTAAACATTGGCTTAGATTGTGGAAGATTGTATGGGAAAACCCACCAAAGTGGTTCGGCTATAAACCTCCACCGAAACCCCCTTTTGCTCCTCACTTCTTTTCTCCTGTCATGCCACTTGTGTCACTATTCTAGATATGGTATATCCTAGAAAGGCTAAAATAGAAAATATCTTTTTTCTTTCTAAGATATCCCAATGATGAGAAAATCTCATCATGAGATTTCACAATCCATCCTACAAAGCAACCCATTAGTCAACTCCCAATTACTAGCAATTTTTCACTTTTATCTACTAGTCTTGGATGACTCACTAGGGTTTCTTTAGAGGTGACACGTGTATCTTGTGTGGGCTTGATGGATTATAGGTCAATCTCATGGACTTGTAGGCTTGTTATTCCTTTTTTGGCCCACTAACTCAAGTTAGGCTTTCAAGGCTTCAACCTTAAGCCCAAGCCTTCATCCTCACTTCTCAATATTATTATTATTATTAATTTAATTAATTAGTTAATTAAAATAATATGGAATGAAATCTCGGGTCGTCACATGTTCACATTATGTTATGTTCATGTTATATTTCTAGGGGACCCATGTAGCATACTAGCACTCAAGAAGTTGAGTTTAAGCAGTTAAATTACAAAATTCCAAGTTCATGTCAAGTCAAGTTTTAAATCAAGTTCATATCAAATCAAGTCTTAGTTTAAGCAAGTCAATTTCAGTTCACGTTTCAGTTTAAGTTATGTTAGTTATATTATGATTACTTATGACTTTGATTATGCATTCATATTTTTACCGCCATGCATGTATCATTAACCTATGTAGAGATTTTCTGTTAACTTGTTGAGATTCGTAATCAAATCTCACTGTGGTAGTCCCAACAACCATTCCTCTCGAATGGTAAATCTTGTTATAGGACTCAAAGGAGAACTGAGATTCAACTAGCTGGATACGGCCGATTGAGCGACGGTGCAACGTCAATGTTAATTTTGTAGTTAATTTAAATTACTATTTGTATTATAGAGTTGCATGTCCAGTATCCTTTTGATCATAGCCATTTTGGACTAGAGTTATGATTTTGGTCGTTTAGTATGTCATTTTGTATAAGTATGTTTTAAGTATTTGAAATATTTTTAATTTGGTGCATAGTATTATTAAAGAAAAGAAATTTTTTGTTGTGAATATTGCATAATGCTAGATACATGTTAAGAATATTGTATCATATATGTCATGAAGGGTGGCAGATAATTTTGTGTTGCATACCCTGACGTTTTAAAAGTCCGTATGATCCCAAGCCGAATATGGGGGTGTCACATAAACAGACTCAATGAGATCCCCATGTAGAGTTGCATTTTGAACATTAAGTTGACAAACATGCCATTTTTATTGACCACAAGTGAGAGGATCAGTCTGATTGTTTGAGGCTTGGCCATGGGACTGTACGTTTCAGTGTAATCAAACCTTGGCACTAGTGACATCCCTTGACAACTAACTGAGCCTTATGTTATCCAATAATGCCTCCATCAGCTTTTTGATTAAGTTGATAGACCCATTCATAGTCTATTATATTTATGTGGGACTGGGTAGCAACAAGAGTTGATGTTCAATTGCTCGTAAGGCATCAAATTTATCTTTCATAACTTGTCATCAAGCAAGGTGCTTAGAGGTTTTTGTGAAGTGGGTTCAGAATTAGAAAAGCTAGAATAGCAACAAGAGTACAAGCAGGATAGGTGTTAGTGTTGTCATGGTGAACTTTAGGACAATAAATGTTATTTTGCAATCTTGTGCACATGGGATGTGTGCTGGACACAAATTCAGCTTGAGAAATGTCTTGGATAGATAGTGTAAGCACTGCAAGTGGTAGTTCAGCTAGAGCATTTACAGGGAGCGATTGTTTGTGGCATGCAAAAGTGATAAAGAAGATGATGTGGTTGCAAATTGATGTTAAGAAGTTGGTGGGCTCTCATGTATAGGGACACTTGCTAAGACAAAGGTAAATGGGCATGGACCAATGGATCCATAGGTAAGAGATTAAGTGTATCACTTACTGAGCTGTGAAAAGGAAACCTTTTCTCATCAAATTAACGTTGCGAGAAATGAATAGGCGGCTCGATTGACATGGCTATTACCTTAGATTTGGGAGGGGTTATGGGGCAATTGCAGCTTCACTTATTGAGCATCTAAAGGGTGTTATGGCTAAGCCTCCAGTGTTGGCTTTACCTAATTTTCAACTTCAATTTGTCATTATGTGATGCATCCGGGGAAGCAATAAGGCCAACCATTGGCCTTTTTTAGTCAAGCTCTTAAGGGCCCAGCCATAGCCATGTCAATCTATGAAAACGAATTAATGGCACTAGTTTAAGTAGTGCAAAAATGGCACGCTTATTTGGTAGAACACCCCTTTGTGGTCAAAACTAACCATCAGAGTCTGAACTTTTTGTTGGATCAAAGGGTAGGCACCCTAGTGCAATAGAAATAGATCCTAAAGTTATTGGGGTATGATTTTTGGTTGAGTACAAGAATGACAAGGAAAATGTAGCTACAAATGCCTTGTCAGGATAAGAACCAGTACCTGACTTCACTATGGCTCTAATCTCTCTTCCTACTTGGGATTAGGTGAAGGAAATTAGGAATCTTTATACCAATGATTTAGGATTCCAACTGTGATTCAAGAAGTGGAAGTAGGGTACCTTGTCTATCCAATATTATATGAGAGATGGCCCGTTGTTCTAAAAAAATAGACTTTATGTTCCTGCCAGTCCAGAATTTGTTACTAAGGACTTGCAATTGGTGCATAACAGCCTTATGGGGGGACATTTGGGATTTGACAAAACTTTATGTAGATTGAGCCGAGATTGTTTCTGGCCTGGGCTCAAAACTGACCTAAGAATGTTTCTCAAGTCTTGTGATACTTGCCAAGCTGTGAAGGTGGACAATACTTTACCAAGTGGGCTTTCACAGCCACTCCCTATTCCATCTACTCCATGGACTGACATCTCCATGGACTTTATAGAAGGCTTGCCACCTACTCATGGGTTCAACTCTTTATAGGTTGTAGTAGACAGATTCACAAAATATGTTCACTTTGTTCCCATCTCACACCCCTATACAGCTAAAATAGTGGCCTAATTATTTGTAAAACTTGTGTTCAAGTTGCATGGGATGCCCCTTTCCATTGCGGGACAACACTTTTACTAGTAAATTTTGGAAATGGCTATTTGCTCTTCAAGGGCATCAGTTGCATTTTAGTACTACCTACCATTCACAAACTGATGGCATTTTGAAAGTGTATAGAAGCTAGATTTAACGATGCCCTCTATCTCAAACTACACCCTATGACATCTAGTCATTTTGTCAATTTTCCAATAGAATGTTAGTGCAAAAAATGAAACTTTCAATCATTGACACAATTAAAACATGTTAAAGAAATATGCTCATGTGATACAAACAATGCAATTTTTTGAAAAACATAATATGCCAAGAACATTGATCTTAGTTGTGCATTTTGAGATTGCATGATAATATTGGCCTTCAAGTTAACATGTTAAGACAAGCTTCAAAGTAGCATTACTTTTGTTGTCATATTGATGAGAATGCAAACTGTCATATTTTTATCCTTTAATATTTAATCTTTTATACTTATTTGATGCCTAAATGTACTTATTATTCTTATATTTTGATTTAGGATGCAAATGGAGGCGTTAAATGCAAAATGAAGCTAATTAGGTATTTTGGACAGTTTTGATGGCTTCGTAATCTGGTCATAACTATCTCATACGAGCTCTGATTGAGATGATTCGAAATGATATGGAATGCCAATAAAGAGATCTAAAACTCTTATATTTTGAGTTTGGAAAGATACTGGCTACACCAAAGTTGAAATCGGAATCGAAGTCGATGCATTTGTACTATTGATGTTCCGTTTCAAAATGGTGAACGAAAAGAGATGTGAAAATGTGAAATCATTTCAAAGTTTAAATTCAAATTAAAAAATAAGTCTATCAAGGGAGGATAATTCAAATTTAAATTCAAATTCAAATTCACATGCATAGAAAGACATGAAGGATAATTCAAAATTTAAATGAAGTTTATCTTATCCAAATCCTATCTAGAGAACTAGTGAAGGAAGGGGACTTATATATATCTAGTCTTAAAGGAGAGCACGCCCCAACCCTTTTTCTTCCTCTTTTCCACCTTCTCCTTCGAGTTTCCATCATGGCTCTGCATGACTAAACTTTTATACTTAATCTAAGGAAATAGAAACCTTGAAATCGATAAAACTGTGAAATCTAATTTGTGTTTGTATTTTTCAATTTATGTTTTGAGTATCGGATGTTCTTCTGTGCCTATTTTCATGATTATATTGTTTAATTACTAGGAGGTTTACTAGTTTATTATTCGTTGTAATCTACTGCTATGTTAGATATCAAATCCGTAATTATTTGATCCCTTTAATCTGTGAAGCAATTAAGATTTAATGATTTGCTGCGTCAGAAATTATTAAATTTTAAAAAGAACACTTGACTAAATTAAATACGAGCGCTTATACTTGTATTGTTTAGTTTCATCGATCTTTTTTATTCTTAAGGCTACTACTAGATTAAATCCTTAGCGTTTGTCTTGGGTTATTTAGTAGTTCAGATTAGTTAGATCACTTATTTTCTAATTAACTACAACTAAGGAGGGATAGCAAAACAGTTCCAACAGTGAATATTCAAAGTATTAATTGATATATATTAGCATCAATGATTAGTTGTAAAATTTCGATGGTGAATGTTGACTTAGACCAATGTTTGTTCTTTTGAGTGATTTTGATACTTTAAATTGAATTGTTCTTTAGTTATTTGTCTTTTGCTTGAAATTATTTTCGTTATATTCAAAACCCTCATCCTTATTTAAGTAGCATAAAATTAGGCTAGATACTCTCTGTGAGAATGATCCTTATTCGCACTATTATATATATATATATATATATATATATACATATATATTTTTTTTTAGGAGTATAGGTTTTATTTTTGGTCACCTGCGACAGCACATTGCATATGTAGCTATATTCTGGAATTCACATTAATTAATATTACTATAAGAAAAATGAGTATTTGTGACAGATTATTTGCTGCGATAATAATTATTTATGACAAAAAACATTCTCATTTTGGCAAGAAATAATTAGTTTGACGAGAAATTAATCATAACAAATAAACAGTTTTGTTGTAATGTTAAGACTAAATAAGTGAACCATTAGAGCTTACCGACACTGCTCCACAAGTTGCCTAACGAAGACTCCTAAAAACTGTAATTCTAGGACCTGCATAAGCATAACAACCAATGTATCATGATTTTTATCAAACATAACGAAACAAAAACATATCACAATCTTTTTAGTGCGTTTGAGTTGAAAAATTGTAGTAAACCATATTAAGACTAAACTTGTTAAATAGTTAAGCGATTCTGACTCATTTACATAATCATAAATGATCCCTTTAGTTATAAACATTTCCTAAACAGGACAATATATTCACATTGTTTGTTATTTTCAAAAGTACATATAAATGAACGTGGGCTAATGCATGGCAAGGTTCTATTGGTAATGCATTTTCCTACAAAGGTTAGAATATCCCCACCAAAATTATCTCGTATGCAAACATGAAATCCACCGAAATTACCAATTAAAAATCAATCAAAAATCAAAATATCAAAGATAAGATATCAGAAATAGAAAGATGGCAATATTAGCATAAAAAAGATTATGATGAGTCACGACCTAGTTTCAAACCATCATTGTTTTTTCAAGTTGCACCTTAAGTACCAAAACGGTCTATTTGCACCTGAAAATACCACCTTATGGCAATGTGAACCATTGGCTAAGAATTTACCTATCATGATTGTTTCATATGTGCAATTCTTATATATTTATTAATCATATCTTGATCAATGGTGCAAATTATCAATTCGCCTTTGGTACAATTTCTTTTAGTTGTATCCTAATTTACCAGAATTGTCAATTCGCCTTTAAATTATCAATTGAATAATTCTGCATACAATTGTGAGAGGCATAAATGTCGTGTAACCATTTTGAAAAAGAGTAGGATCCACTATTAAAAAATAATTTTTTTTATGTAGATTCTATGTTTTGTTCACTTTTTTCAAAGTAGTTGCCCGGCAGTTGCACATATATTATGATCTCTTTTACTAATCGTTTGTTGGGTTTATGTGAAAAAAAATCAAGGTGTGAAATGTAGCGTCCCCAAAAAGCAAATAAACAGGCAAAAAAGACCAACATAAAATATAGCACAAAACATAATGCAATCTACAAAGAATCCAAAACGCCAATCCTCCTCCAACTGTAAACATTCCATCCGTTTGTCTCATCAAATCTCGAACAAGGTTTTGAATCCGCCCGTATAAGCTCACCATTGGAAAACCCATAAATTTGCCTTAATGCCATCTACCACTTCCTTGATATATACAACCCAAACCAGTAAATGTACCCAAACGTAAATGTGAGTTCTTTATAGAGCGGGAGCAAAGTGACACAAGCCCAAATAGAAACACGCTAAAGGTCGTGTTTTATGCAATGAAATATCAATTTACTTCATTATGTTCCATATTCTTGATTATTGTACTTATTTAATATTATACAAACTCAACTATCAAATTATAATTAATTTGTCTCAATATAAGCATACAAAAATATAGGTTCTAAAAATTTAAGTAACTATCCAAACTGAATTTCAAGTTTATTACCACAGATCATGAAGAAATGTTTAAACAAAATAGGTACAATAGTGCAACACTTGCAAGAACTACAATGATAAGCCCCTAAAATTGCAATTTTATCACAAATAGAGATATATAGATTTTAGGGACTACTTGTGATACCCCCCATATAATAACGATAAGGCGGGTAGATGGTGTATGGATCCTACATCAAAATCATACTTTTAATGAGATGTTTATACTTTTAATAAGGTTCTAATGAAGCTCTAATTGTATCATTGACTAGTCTTTTTATAATATATACTATGTAATTTAGGCCTTCCATTAGGACATTACATTACTAGCATAAGAATGTAGAACATATAACAAAATAAAATTTTGGGCTGGGAAGTTTTATAAATAATACATAAGATAGATTCAGACGAAGTAAAGTTATTTTCCCATACAAAATTTAGATTCCAAAAAATCTATTTTAGTCGCTAAAATTATGAGGTAATTTTACATTTAATGGTAGTCTGATTTTTATGAATTATTGTTGTACCATCTTATTTACAAATTTCAATACTTGTCAACTGTGTAGGTTGGACAGGCATGCAATTTTTCTGCTAGCATGATCCTAAAATATCAGCATGTGGCCAAAATACAATTCACTGACTAAAAACTGAACTTCATAAGATACAAGTCTTAATGACATCCAAACCATTAAATATTGTAGAAATTGATCTATAGATGTGTAAGAGAAAACAGGTTTGATTATTGTGATTTCGATGTGGTGAGTTATTTGTTTTGGCAGTTTATTTTGAAAATTTTTGAGTAATCATATGTTGACATGTACTAAACTTTTAGCTTTGGTGTATGGGCATTTTCAGTGTATGTAATTATAGCAATGTTTCATTCATGGCTCATGCAGTTTATGTTTTGGGGTTAGTGTGAATGGCAATAGTAGTACTTGTATGGCGATATTTATTTGTTAAATATACAATACCGCTATTATTTATACTATCGCAACTGTTGTCAATTATTTGTCGGTTACAAATAAATTACCTTTTGAAAATGTGAATATTTATTTTGTTCAAATCGTAATAATTTTGTCACTATTCTTGTTTCGGGATAAAAAATCAACTTCATGTTCAATAATTACATTTATATAGCAACTGATATTGCTTAACCTAAGACAAAGACAAAAGATGTAGTAGTCAACATTGTAAAAGAAAGTGAGAAATAAAATAATAAAAAAAGAATAGAGACATAGTATTTTAACAGAATAGAGAATTCAGAGAGAATGATATGTACGATATTTTAAAAGATTAGTAAAATTTAGCATTAAATTTATGGAATGATGTATTTAAGCTACAATTTAAGAAATTTTATAGAGAATGAGATGTGAACGCTCTTAATCATGTGCTATAGCGGTCTGCCTTCATTATAATTTAAAACATAAACTTGAATTTAGGACTGATACTTTTCTTATAACTATGTGAATAGAATGGCTTGACTAAAAATATTTATGGCATTTTGAAAAATAAAAGAGTAAGAAGGTTGAATAAAAATATTATAAAACTACATAATTGTTTAAATATAATATTTTCATATATTTTTATTTTGAAATTTGTAAAAAAAACAAAAATTGTATTTTATTATAAAGTTAGTATAGGTTGTATTATATTTTATGTTTGGATAGTTATTATATATTAGGTAATGGTTAGATTGAAAAAATTAAAAATTTGAAATTAAAAAAATATTTTATATTTGAATGATGTTTGAAAATGAAAAAGAAAAAAATTTGATAATTTTGTGCCTCCTCCCTTTTTAATTTACTATGTGGGTCTAGATAGTCTCTTCTATGGCTACATCTTCCATTGTCACCCTCTTCATGGAAGTAGTTGCCAGCGTTTTCTCTGGTCTAATTATCAGTCCCTGTACTACTTGAGGTCAAAGGTTGGAGTTTTTCTTTTTCATTTATAGAGCATGTTTTTTGTTCTAGTAAGTTGCATTTCGTTCTTGTCTTTGTGGGGGCTTGGAAAAATAATAAATTTCAAGTCTTCATTGCAAATATTGTAATCATGCATTGATACAAGGGATGGAGACTATAGGAAGATTCTATTTTGTAGAACTGACCGAGCTAACAACTTTTGGTGTATGGTGTAAGTATGGAATGACAAAATGAAAACAGAGAGGTGAACTAATCACCTAGGAACAAACAGATAGCTAAGAGATGTAATTTAGAAGATGAGCTCAAAGAAAACTTCCATTGACCTTCAGCAATCCATTCATTAAGATGCACTTGCAGGAAATTCCTTCTCGATGGCTTAAGCATCTCGAGATTAATGGGATGTTTTTCCGGACACTCGGTGCCAGTTAAAAAAAAGGGTATTTGGACATCAAAGAAAGGAAATATATATTGGACTGAACTAAAAATAATGATCATTCATCCACTACTCTTATCATCGAAGAGCTTCACGTATCAATGAAGGTGTTGGTCTAGTTGAGACTATCCACATGAATAATTGAGTGATACCACCTTGGTATTCCCTTAAAGATGATATTTTTAAACTCTTCACTCACTGGGTCGTAAGCGACCAGAGCTCTGTTTTTGTACTCCAACAAGATATCGCCATCTTTCAAAAGGCATACAACTCGTAAAAGTGTTCTTTTCTGAAGGATGGTCGAAATCTTGAACAAATTAATTGTTTTTCACGTGATCCTCTTGAATTCCTTGGGTACGTATGTTCCTATGTAAAACTTTTTGATCCAAGACTCCTATACCTCGTACTCTATCATCACCCATATCTCCAATTTTCCATGGTTGTAATGAACTACAGCAGAAAGGCAACCACCTAGAGCCACCAGATCATAATTTCCCCTTCTGAAAGGCATTAAGATCTCCTTGAATTCCTCGTCTGCCAAGTTAAATGAGACAATTGTGTGCCTTGGACGATATGTTCATGTCCAAGCAACCCAGTAAAGTCTTCTATTAACCAAGACTTGTGATGAAGACCACTGATCAAGATGGTATTTTAACTTTCCCAACTTCTCCAGGTTGAGCAACCCAAACTGAAAACTTGAACCTCTGAAATCCTACTTTGCAACTCTGAAGGGACACCTGAATGCTCTATCAGCATTGATCTTGTAGCTTACGATCTTAACAACCTTGTATTTCTTGGTTGTGGGATCAAATCCGAATCCGAAAACTACATCTTCAAGATTCGGATACTGCATAGACTTGCGAAGTTCTTGGAAGATCCTGGTATGAGGGTTATATATGTAAGGGGAATCATGATATGATGAATCGGAAATGCATATCAAACCATTACACGAGCCTATGACATTGAACTTAGGCATTGCAACCCCAAAAGGAACATGAAACATTTTCACCTTTTCTTCCTTGTAGTCGGTAGGGATGTATGCAAAGCAAACTGGTTTCTGATGGGATAATCAGAGTGTAAGATGAGGCATGGATTGTGCTCAGCCATCCTTGTGTTATGCATATTGACAAGTTCAGGATGCCGTGTTACCATACGCCAATCTCTGCACACCAACTTCAACTGAACCAAAGATGATATGGGAAGCCTAGAATGTATATCAAGAATGAGCTCGCGTGGAAAATTTTCTATTCTGCATGATGGTTCTTGATCTCCTTCTAGCTTGCTCCTCTTTTTTTCGTCATCTTTTTCCAAAAACAAATCCATGATTAGGTCATGAAGGTTTAACAGATCAGAGAATAAAGAGGCATGAAGTTCAGAGGCCTGCATATATAAGAACAGTTGTGAGTTAAAATGGTAGAACTTTGATAAGATCAAATTAATATTATTCAAAGAGACGAAAACCACAGCTCATTATCGTAAGTACCAAAGTTGGGTAATTTTCTTGGAATACAGTTTGTTTTCCTATAGCAAGAGGGAAAACGACTTTCCAAAAAAAATGGGGGGAGTGAGACAAATTAAGTTTTGGACCAAAGAATTGATGGCCCTTTTGTAAAACATTCTGTAAAACATTTTTATAAAATTTTATAATGTAGAATCATACAAATTATACATTTAAATTAGCTCCTATCATATTTATATTGATCTTTTACTAAATATTTAATGAATATTTATGAATTAACTGTGTATTTCCCTTTCTTTTAAGTTTTAAAATTGATATATATATATATATATATATAGGTATCCATGTGTTACGTTTGAGTAGTCATATTTTATATTACATTATTAATCTTGTGTCAGTTCTACGTTTACATTTGGATAATACTGTTAGATGAAAGTTTGTAATGCCCTGCTCCTCAAGAGGTATTGCATTGGTTCAAGTTATTATGACACACACACACACACACACACACACACACATATATATATATATATATATATTGAAATCTAGACAACCTAACCAATAAATTGAACAATGATAATACGAATTTAGACAAAAAGCAGGGAATTGTTGTTTTGTTTTTATTCAAGAACACAAAAATACCCATATCCTTTGAATTTTACTGGTTTGCTTATTTCACTAAGATTTCAATTAGTTTGTTTCACAAGAGGGGCTGATCCTGCTACATGAAAACTTGAATACAATAAATAAATCTTTTAAGATCAACCAAAAAAAATCCCAGACAACACCTTACTTTACTGGTTACAAACAACAAATAAGAAAAGCTTTACTTAATAAAACTTGACTAATTCATTCTTATAAATATTTATCACATTTCAATACTTCTCTGCATGTATCCACAGTTTACTTGATAGAAATCCAAAGGATTCAAAAATAAATATTTACCTCTTTAATTATATCATCATACAGACCACAAGCCCTCAGTTAATTCTCATCAGTATAAGTAAAGCTTGGTTTTAGATCAAACTTTAAAAAAATACATGAAAATTATTGGATACTATAAAAATACATTATGAAAAAGTTTAATAAATATGTAAATAAGAAATAAGTTCATCATCTAGTTCCGCTACAAAGCTTTCAATATTATCTAAGGAGGCACGAAATCATTGGGTATTAGATCCTTCAACTAAGTTTGTGCACAAATGAGTGCCTCAACTATTCTTGGATATAGCGAATTACAAATGGGTCAAGCACACGACCCTCTGCATTGAATGCTAACTCAAAAGAAACAATAGAAACGGGAATGACCATCACATCCCATACAACTCTTGCCAAAATAGAATACTTTATTTCATTGATGTTCCACCAATCTAAAATATCAAAACTTGAAGGCCGTGTCTCACAACCATATTCTAAGTATTGATTGATCTATGCTTTGTTCATCTAATTAGATTCAATAATTTTTACTCATACTCAATCCAAAAACTCTGTTGAGAATTTGAATCAATCATACTAGGATCAACTAACGGTGTAGCGCCCCGTACCCCAAGGGGTAGGAGAAGACACTGCTTGCCCAAAATAAACCTATCTCCATTACAAATACTATCTATAAAGATTTTCTGAAGTCCATAAATAATTCTCATTTCCAAATCCATACATAAACATATTCACAAATTCAAAATTAAAAGTATCACCATAAATAGAAGGGTCCACAATCTCCCAATGATCTCTACAAAATGAGCTACTAACACTTAAATCTAAAAATACTGAAAGCGTAACATCAAGTCAATATTTACAATCTTTACATCAACAATGGTACTCTAACAGCTTAATCTGGTTCACAATTACTATTCTTGGTCCTCAACTGAAACATCCACATCATCTGAAAAATATATATAGATAAGGGGGTGAGTTTAACCACAACTCAGTAAGTAAAGCACTTATACTAGTGTGTACTACATGAGCATTTTCAATAAAGACTTTGTATGCATGAAACGAAACCCTTTATACACAGATAGCATTTTCAAAACATATTATCAAGCAAAAAGCTGAGCGACCATGTGTTTTTCGTTATAAAGACAGCAACCAACTTTTCAAAAAAAAAAAAAACGCTCTAGCACAAGTAATTGTAAAAAAAAAAAAACTCATTTTATCATCATATCAGAACATGTACCATGTTTAACCCCAGTGGTAGGGTTGTGCTATTCCCGGTGGCCAAACCAGGCAGTATCATATTGTGAGACTTTCTCTTATTCATTCTCAGAGTCTCGAGTGTGCACATAGGAAAGAACACATAAAGGACCACTTTGTTTTCAAAGTGTTTGTACTCCTATCATATCATATCATGGTGGTACCAACCATATCACGTGAATCCATATTCTCAAATCAGAACCAAAATCAAAATCAAAATTAAACATAAAAGTATGCCAAGATTTTTCATGTTGACATCATCTCAAAACATGTGCTTTTCACTTTCTTATCATTTCAGATAAACAATAACAAATCAAAACATTTTCTTTCACATGTACAAGAAATATCATTATTCATGTTCGCTCTTATGCACATTTCGAAAACATGTTAAATATTGCTCATGTCTACACATTTTATATCAAAAGTATTTTTCACTTCCATATGGATTTTCATGAGTAATGCAAATAACTAATCGATAGTGTTTTTTCCAAGTTCTCATTTATAACAAAAACATGCAAAATTTTCAGAAAGTCAACTTTGGTCTCAGAGTTGGTGTAAAGCCAAGCATAAGAACTCCACTTATCTGACTCTTGTAACGAATTATCAAAGTTTTGAGTCCAACCTCTAGGAGTCTCGTTACCTATTTATATAAAATATATACTCAATATTAATGACCAGTAATACGTTTTCTTTCTAGGAGATTCGAAACCAAGATTTAAAACTATACTTTAGTGAGATCACCCAACCCAACCGGCCACCATGTAATCTGGAAAATTCTCCAAAGTACATGTAAAACTATTACTTTAGTCATCTCCAATGACCCCAAGTTACACTGAAAAATAAACTCCTTAATACACACCACCAGCCACCCGAAAAATCCTCCCTTCAACAACTCATAACTTAAAACAACCAAGAGATAAAATTAAAGTAACTCCACCAAGAATGTGACGCCCCCCAAATCACGTCTGTGATTTAACATAATTCAAGAGATCAGGATAAGTAACATTAGGCTATTCGTCCTCATACGTATCAAGATCTTAATAAATAAATAAAATATAGAAATTTTATTATACACAGCAGATAAAGTCAAGTATAAAAATTTCTAAAGATCACATATGGCAAAATTTAACTACCAACTTCCACATTCTCATTTCATTCATCAAACATTGTACTGTTATATATACATGTCCAAAATAGTTATCAATGTCAAAAAAATAATAATACATATCAAAAGACCATCTTTATGGTCATTTGGGTTCTTTTTTAACTTCAGAAAATTCCCTCCCATAACGGAACATATCCAAACTAAGACAACAGTCTTGCTGAAAATACTGTCCCTGTGGTGTTAAATAAACCCAACATATAGATAGGGAACCATCCATTCCCAAAGTCAAACAGCAACCTATACGCTGCTCCTCCTCAGCAAAAGCAGGCGTACTGTGATACCATAACTCTACCGGCTGATTATATATATAAAGTCCCAGGGACGCAAAAGTGAAATCTACATAAGGACTGTATTTAAAGAGTCCCTCAGGACTCCTCGGGGTCTCCTGTGTCATCGGGGCTTTTCCTTTATTGGCCATCACATCCTGTATATAATTTATACAGATAAGAAGGAAACATAAAACCACAAAAGAGTGAGATTTCTAAGGAAATCTCAGTAAGTACATAACTAACTTAATAAAGCATAGACACAGCCATCATTAATCTTTAAGGAAAAGAAACTAACAGAGCATAATCAAAAATATATTTTACGTGATTTATCAATAACCAACATAGGTTTATACTCTTATGATATCTTAAGTTCCTTTTTTCTTAACCATCACACCTTCTTAACACTTATTGAATTATTATCTTCAATGAGTATTACGTATCGCCATCCTCATCGCAGATAACTCTTTTATAATATATTTATCTCTTATCACCAATGGGCATTACGTCTCGCCGTCCCCATTAATCATATCAATTCCACGAGCGTTATGTCTCGCCATCCCCATGATAATACATATTAATTTTATCATACGACAGGTGTTACGTCTCGCCATCCCTGTCGGCACGTCAGTCATCCGGACATTACGTCTCGCCGTCCCCATCACGACGTGACTAACTTATCCACATCTCTTATTCTTAGTTGTTCATTTCTTATTTTTAGGAATGTTTCTCAAGTACATGATGTGTCCCTTTTCTTAATTCTCACCACATGCAAGAACATACATATACTCTTAAATTATCACATACTCACATATGTATGTATCTTAAATTCTGCAAAGTATTTTTCAGTAGCTATATACTTAAATAACACATATCATTTCTCCTTATTCCAATGTCCACTTTTATTCAAACAAAAGCCTTAAATTCAACAAAACAGGATATCTTGCTCGAGTGAGAATCGAGCAAAATCTCGTGTTGGAACTAGCTCGAGCAGAATATCAAGCGAACATTAAACAAACTAGGTATCTCGCTCGAGCAAGATATCGAGCGAGATTCAAGCGAGTTTTTGAGTTAAAACTCTCTCGAGTAAGACATCGAGCGAGTATTAAGCGAAGTCTCGGGTTGCCCTTCGCTCGAGCCAGACATCTAGTGAGAGTCAAGCGAGGGTATACAGTTGTTCTTCGCTCGATCCCTCAGTCAAGCGAGGGTCGAGCGAAATTACAGAATATGGAGTTTTTCAATCCAAAACTCACATTCTTTTCACATAAACTTGATTTTTACTTATTAAAACATATTTTCAAGTTCATTTAACTTCAGTTAACACATTTCTATTAACCAAACCACTTCAAACAACACTTAGATTTCTTATAAGACTTTAACAAGAATATGAGGGTTCAATATCAACATGTATAGTTCAATCATTTAAATAACCATCTCCATACTAAAGTTAAGCTAGAATATGAACTTACACACTCTCTAAGTTTGGTTGAAGATGATCAAACCAAATTTTTGCAAGCTTTCTCCTCAAAACACTTACTAAAGTCACTTAGGATGTATATGGAGGTTAAAGGACTAAAGAATGATTTTTTTTTTTTTATTTACTTCAAAGGGATTCGTGTGCTACATTACCAAAGAGAGTTAGAAGACCCTCAAATGTCTATTCATAGGGGTGATGGTCGACTCATGTGAAGGAAAGAAGAGGGACAACTTGGTAAAGACAATTGTTTTATAGGTTTTGCATGGGATGAGGTGTCACTCCTAAACCTATTTGCATAATTAACTAAATCCCCCAAAAATCTTAAGCTTTGCAGCTGAAATGATCATCCAATGGTCAGTATTTGAGATATTTTTGCTAACCATTTGATCAATGGTTGGGGTAGAGGCTTATAGGATAAGGGATGAGGTGTTATCTCACCTAACCATGCATGCATCTCCATTTCCAGCCTTCATCTGGTTAGTCACGCCCCCTTAGCCTTCCCCCAAGTCATTTAATTACTTGCTAACCTCCTTAGGACTCTACTCAACAAGTTCTAGAAGGCCCCTTCCTGATTTAGTTAGAATAGAATCTCATTTGGATCCATATTCTCCAACTCAAGTTCTAGTTTAAACTTAGTCCAGAGTTATCCAATTTCTCCCAAAATAAATCATTGATACTGTCCAAATATTCAAAAACTCATAACATGAAAGTTTTAGATCTATCTCTTATAATTCTATACGAATTATAATCACCTCATTTGGACCTTATATGAGTAATTTATGATCATTACACGAAAACTCGACAGTTTAATCCAAGAATGTATACCAAGTGTTTGATATT